>CM055127.1:354216294-354666294 GCA_029206835.1 Rana muscosa | reverse complement strand
AGATTGAACAGTACTTGACTGACTATCTCTCGCGGTGGACCGGGCCGACAGCTACGCAGTACGACTCTGTGATAGGTCTGTCTGAAACAAGCCAGTGGGTCCCTGAAAGGGACGGGTAAGTAGTCTCTCCTACTGCAGGTGAGTACATGCTGGCTGTGTTTCTGTGTGTGGGGGTTTCTCCCGGTCCCCCCCCCTGTTATGCTGCTCTCTGCACCCTGTACTGGTGCTGTGTTGTGGGGTGCTTGGGGGTCACTCTGGCCTGGTTGGGCGCTCATGTCTGCAGTTTTTTCTGGTGTGTGAGGTGATTATTGCGTGCGCCATTGGCGCTGTTTGAGGTGGTTATTGCGTGCACCATTGGCGTGCATTAGAGCTTTGAATTTTGCGCTCGGCGGCCATCTTGGCGTTTAGTGGCACAATTATGGCTGCGGACGGCGGCCATTTCTTGTGGCCGCCGCGCATTTATTTCTGGCGGCGGCGCGAATCCCCTCACAATCTCCTCACAGACTGAGCTGTCCTTAAGGGTTGGTGGGTCCTCCCGGGTATCCCCTCCTCAGCGTAGCCAGTGGGTGGACTGTATATTCACTGTATAGTGTATAAGGTCTCAGAGGGTGGCGTTATGGAGTCTGATACACCTGCTCTCCACATTGCCTGGGGCAACTGGCAGTGCTGCACAGTTAAACATGTTCATATGTTTCCTGCACCTGCGGTCCTTATGGACCAGTTGTCAGCAGTCCTGGAATCATTCCTGTCAGAATGGAAGCGGTGTGCGAGCAAAAGGAGCTATAAGCCCCCTCCCCCCACAAAAATCTTTAGTGAAGGAGTGCTCTGAGTCAGATATGGGCCTAGCTATTGGGCTCAGGACCCTACCTCTGAATATTTAATGTTTATGAACAGGACATTCCCTTGTGAGGAAGACTCCAGTTCTGTGTCAGTGAATGACAGGGCGCTTGTAAGTGATCTCATTGATGATGTGAGAATCATACTCAGGCTGAAATTGCTGTGACAAGCTTTTCTTTTACACAGTTTCCTCACAGTTTTCCTCACACGCTGCCTCAAGAGCAGCATGGATGAGGGTGGACTTTATTCATTTATGTCTCTAATCCCTGTGAGCCTTGTGTGTGATACCTGAGGTAACATTTCCCGCCATTTCCTGGGGAATGATTTGAGCTCTGACAGACACACGGACTGAGGATCAGAGGTTAACTGTTACCTGTATGCTGCTTCAGCAGCACTGTCAAGCAGGTTGGAATGATACAGAGAAGATTATTGCGCCTCTGCGCTATAATTTAAACTCATCCTATACCTCTACACTGCATACATTCACAGTTTATGTATGTGTTATTGGTCTCTGTGTCTGCGTGGCTGTCCCCACGTTCCAATGCTGTGTTTCAGTGCCATACATGATATAAACGTACAAAATATGTTTATGCACGACTCCAGATACATTCACAGTATATGTATATATCATACTCTCTGGGCTGGCGGGGGCTCCGGTGTCCTCCCGCACTCTCATGGTATGTGCGCTTCGGCTCTCTGCACAGTATAGACATGTTCAATATGTTTATTGCACATATTATACATGTTTACAGTATGGGTATACTGTTTGCGTGGGGTTCCTCCGGGTACTCCGGTTTCCCCCCACGCTCCAATGGAAATGCACAGCATAAACATGTGCAATATTATGTTGATTCACATGCTATCATTCCTACACGGTATCTGTGTGCTGTCTGCGTGGAGTTCTTCCGAGTGGGCGCTTCGGCGCTATGCACAGTCTAAATTTGTGCGATTGGACCTACCCGGTATGTCTTTGCAGTCTGCGTGGGTTTCCGCCCACGCTACATGACATGCATGCCTTTGGTGCAATACACAATGTAAACATACACAATATGTTTATACACTACACTAAATACATTCACAGTAGTTGTAGGTATTGCATTCTCTGAGTATGCGTGGGGTACTTCGGTTCCTCCTACGCGCCAACGGTGTGCTCGCCTTCGGTGCTATGCACACATGAGCTTGTGCAAAAGGTTAAGCACACACACTATAATACCTATACGGTATGCGTATGCAGTCTGCGTGGGTTTCTGCCCATGCTACATGACATGCATGCCTTTGGTGCAATACACGGTGTAAACATACACATTATGTCTATACACTACACTAAATACATTTACAGTAGTTGTAGGTATTGCATTCTCTGAGTATGCGTGGGGTACTTCGGTTCCTCACACGCGCCAACGGTGTGCGCGCCTTCGGTGCTTTGCACACATTAACTTGTGCAAAAGGTTTAGCACACATACTATAATACCATACACGGTATGCGTATGCAGTCTGCATGGGTTTCATCCGGGTGCTCAGGTTTCTCCCCTGCGTTCCAATGGTGTGCGCATTCTCAGCGCTATGCACAGTATAAACATGTGCAATTTGTTTATTCGCAGGCTAACATACCTACACGGTTGTGTACGCAATCTGTGTGGCTGGTTTACGTCCAGGCCCCGATGATGTGCACGCCTTCGTCGCTGGCACAGTATATACGCGTTTAATAGGTTTATCCACAAATACTAAACTACATACGCCGTATGTGGTGGTATTATGCTCTTTGTGGCTGGGTGGGTTTCCTCCCACACTCTCCATTTGTGCGTTTGACGCAATACATAGTATAAACTATGTGTTTGCACAATCAGCACCTATCCATGGGTAGCTGCTGAATGGAGCATTGTCACAAGGATCCCTGGTTTCAGGGGTATCACTTTCCACCTGCTTTCAGTGGTGATCAGAAGTGCTGGCTTGGACTGTGTTCGCCAGGCTGGGGTTGGCGTTGCGCCCGTTAGTGGCTGCGTCTCTGGCATTTTTTGTGGATCAATGACTGGGCAAAAGCCTCTGCTTCATTCATCAGTTGTCTAGCAGGTGCACTACAACTGCTTTAGCCTTTAGGGTCTCTGTGCCCGGGGTGGGTTTGCGCCACCTGTGGAGGCTGAGGTACTAGTCCTCTGACCGAGTTTCTAGGGAAGTTCCGTCAAGTTGCCTTTATTGGCCAACATTTGAGGCACCCTGTACACTGGGGCCTCCCTTCTCCGATACATTGCGGAGTCTCTTTGGGATTTTCATACGTCTCGCTGCAAGACGGTCCTGTCGGCCGTGTGCATTGCAGGCGAAGGGCCCTTGCATCCGGAGGTGTTTCCACCTTCTTTACCGGAGGTGGGGCACCGGAAGTGGACCTTGTGGCCTCTCGACTCACTCGCAAGGTGGCAAGATCGTGGTCAGGTCCAGGGACCCCTGGGCGGATGCGTTAGACGCGTTGGAAGCCCGTGGGGGCAGTATCGCCTGATATATGCTTAACCTCTGCTACTGTTGTTGCCTCGCCGGCTTCGCAGAGCATACTTCATCCTGCTTTACAGTCCTTGGCTTTAATGGCATGGCTGTTTAAAGCCAGGTGCTAAAGGACCGAGTTCTCTCGTATTCGGTCATCTCTTCTATGTTGTTGACACGGGAATCTTCCTCCAGAAAGATAGCTCACCGTACCTGGAAGGCTTGCATCGCTATGTGCGAGGAACTTGAGTGGCATCCTCGGATGTTTTCCGTTCCCAGGATTTTGCTGTTCTTACAGCGTGGTGTGACCCAAAAGCTGGCCTTGCATACCTTTTTTTTGAGGGTCGGATTTCGGCCTGGACTGTCTTTTTCAACGACCGCTGCTGGGCCATTCCTTGATTAGCACCTTTTGGGCAGGGGGTTCGCCATGTGGTCCCCCCTGTCAAGCCTCCTCTCCCTACTTGGAATCTGATTTTGATGCATCTCGGTTCTCCAAGAACATCCCTTTGAGAATATCAGAGAGATTCCTCTCTTGACCTTGTCCCGGAAGTTGGCCTTATTGGCCATTGCTTCGGTTAGACGGGTGTCTGAGTTGGCAGCCTTGTCTGGCAAGTCGCCTTACTTGGTCCTCCATAAGGATATGTTGGTGTTGCGCCCACGACCATCCTTCTTTTCTAAGGATGGTCTTGGCCTTTCACCTTAAGAAGGACATTGTTCTTCCGTCCTTGTGTCCTCACCCATCGCTTCCCTGAGAGTTTGCGCTTCCTGCATTAAGATGGGTACAAGCCTTACGAGTGTACCTGCCTGCTACTGTTTCCATTCGGAAATCTGTGTCTGGTCCAAAACAGGGCCGAGCGGTGTCGTCTGCCACCGTCTTTAGGTGGATCAGGCAGACCGTCATACAGGCCTTTGCCCTTAAGGGGCGTGCACCTCCCTTTCCGGTTGCGGCGCATTCCACCAAGGCAATTGGTGCTTCCCGGGCCTTCCGACATAAAGCGTCGGTTGCACAAGTGTGCAAGGCGACGACCTGGTCGTCCGTTCATACCTTTTCAAAGTTCTACAAGGTTGATGTGGCTGCATCTTCGGATGCTTCCTTCGGCCGCAAAGTGTTGCAGGCTGCTGTCTAATGTTGCAACTCCTCCGTTGAGGGGCTCTGCTGGTTTGGAGTGAAGTTTTGGTTGTTCCTTACTTTTTTTGCTCCCACCCTTTTCTTATACTGCTTTGGGACGTCCCACATGTAATCAGTATGAGAGCTGCGTCGGTCCATGGACGATAAGAGAAAATAGGATTTTTGTACTCACCGTAAAATCCGTTTCTCTGACGTCCATGGACCGACGCAGCACCCACCCTTCCTTTTAAGTTTGTACTGCTTTGTTACGAACTGAGGCTGATTAGCTGCAGGTGGAAGGGTAATGTCCGGAGGGACCGCCCCCTGGGCGGTGCTGTTCAGCTCTGGCTTGTTCTAGAATGTTTTAACCTCTAACATTCTGCCTAGGTCTTCTCCTGCGAGCAGGGACATATACCCACATGTAATCAGTATGAGAGCTGCGTCGGTCCATGGACGTCAGAGAAACGGATTTTACGGTGAGTACAAAAATCCTATTTTTTTCTTTTACCATCCATGGACTGACACAGTCTCTTCATACTTGACAAGTGGGTTTATGTCCCTGCTCATAGGAGAAGACTAGGCAGAATGTTAAATGTTGTAACATACATTACATTACCAGAGCTCTTTTTTTTTTTTTTTTTTACAAAGTCTCAGAGAGTGGCTAGTTATGGAGTCTGGTGCACCTGCTTCCCCATACATGCCAGAGGCAACAGGCAGCACTTCGGCACCTGTGGTCCCTATGGACCAATTGTCGGCAGTCCTGGAATAATTTCTTGTCAGGATGGAAGCGGTGTGTGAGCGCAAGGGAGCTAAAAAGCGCCCCCTCCCCACTCCATCTCCAGGGGAGTGCTCTGATTCAGATATGGGCCTGACTGCTGCACAGGACCCTAGCTCTGAATTTTTTGATGTTTTTGACCAGGACATTCCTTGTGAGGAAGACTCCTGCTCTGAGTCAGTACATGACAGGGCACTTGTGAGTGAACTCATTGATGCTGTGAGGGACACTCTCAAGCTGGATGCTGCGGCTGAGGAACCTCTGGTGGAGACTGTCTCCTTTGGTTCATTTAAGGCTAATCCTTCTAAAAAGGTTTTTCCCTACACGCCTTTCTTTGACAGATTCATAGACCAGGTATGGGATAAACCGCAGAAGACTTTTGCGGTCCCGCAGCGTCTGTCGGTTAGGTACCCTTTTGATGAGGGCCTGCTTAAAAAAAAATGGGCCTCTCCTCCGGCGGTCGACCCCCTCCCCCCCCCCCCGGTCACCCGGTTAAACAAGGCCACCACTCTCCCGATGGGAGTCGTGCATTTAAGGACCCCACTGACAGGAGATCAGAAGTGGTGAGCAGAGCCATGTTCACCATGTTGGGATCCGTGTTACGCCCTATTGTAGCGGCGACCCTAGTGTCTCAGACACTCACGGAATGGGCTAAGATTCTGCACCAGACTGTGCAGGAGCATAATCTTCCTCCAGAATGCATTGCACTGGCCCACCAAATGGTGCAGGGCCTGGTGTATGTGTGTGATGCCACTATGGACGCTGCCCCCCCTGATATCTAGGGCTTCTGTGTCTGTGGTGGTGTTGCGTCGTTTGATCTGGTTAAAATGCTGGTCTGCTGACCTGGCCTCTAAGAAGCTCATAAATGATTTGCCCTTTAAGGGCGGGAGGCTGTTTGGTGCTGCCCTGGATGACATTATTAAAGATGTCACGGGGGGTAAAAGCACCCTTCTTCCTCAAACTGTTAAAGGAAAGGGAGCCCCGCCGTAAGCCCGGCCCTTCCTTTCCGGCTCAGAAGAGTTTTTTTCGTCAGTCAGAGCCCACGGGTAAAACCTCCCGGGCTGACAAGAGTGCGGCTGGTGGACAGAAGCGTCTCTGGGTACGCAAGCCGGCTACCAAGCCCGCCACTGCATGAAGTCTTGCCCCCGCCCGATTCTGGGGTGGGGGGACGACTTTGCAGGTTCTCGGATCGGTGGACCTCCCGAATCTCCAACCGGTGGGTGTGCAAGGTGGTCACCTCGGGGTACAGGATAAGGTTTTTTTCCTGGCCACCAAACAGATTTTTTTCCCTCAAATCTCGCTCTCCTTCCAGAGCGTCGGACTGCCCCATTAGGGGCGGTGCAGGACTTGCTGAGGTGCGGGGTAATTGTGCCGGTACCATCAAGGAGAGGTTTCAGGGATTTTATTCAAATCTGTTTGTGGTCCCAAAGGAGGACAGAGTCCGTCCAATTCTTGACCTCAAGGCCTTAAAATGCCTTTTGTAAAGGTTCAAAGATTTCGCATGGAATCCATTCGCACGGTGCTTGCTGCACTCCATCCAGGGGATTTTCTGGCATCCTTTGACATCAAGGACGCCTACTTGCATGTCCCAATCTGCGTGGGTCACCAGAAGTTTCTGCGCTTTGCGATTGGCGAAGACCACTATCAGTTTGTAGCCCTTCCCTTTGGCTTAGTGTCAGCACCGCAGGTTTTCACCAAGGTGCCCACCCCTGGTTCTGGCTTTGCTGAGACAGCGAGGCATTGCTATCGTGGGCTATCTGGACGATCTTCTTCTGAGAGCAGACTCTGGCTCAGAATTAGGAGACAATGTGACGATAGTCAGTCAAACCCACCGAGAATTCGGTTGGCTGCTGAACACTCAGAAGTCGGTCCTGGTTCCGACTCCGCGTCTGGAGTATCTAGGTTTGATTCTGGACTCCTCGGTGGCGAAGGTATTCCTACCCTTGGAAAAATTACGGATTCTTCAATCTGCGGTATGGGTGCTGACGTCCCGACGATACTAGTCGATCCGTTTCTGCATGAGGGTCCTGGGACTCATAGTGGCCTCTTTCGAGGCCATTCCTTATGCCCAATCACACACTCGTGCCTTACAAAAGGAGATTCTGTCCATTTTGGACAAGTCCCCGTTATCATTGGATTGTCAGATCCAGGTGAGTCACCTGGTCAGGGCATCCCTGGTGTGGTGGTTGAGATCCCTGGCTCTTCGGTCCGGGAAGTCATTCCTTCCTATCCAGTGGACTGTGATCACGACGGACGCCAGTCTTACGGGCTGGGGTGGAGTTTGGGGAGTCCTATCAGCCCAGGGGCTTTGGACTCGGGACGAATCCCATCTGCCGATCAATGTTCTGGAACTTACGGCAATCAGACTGTGCCTCTCCTCTTGGTCGGAGACGCTACAGGGTCGATCAGTCAGGATCCAGTCGGACAATGCCACGGCGGTGGCTTATGTCAACCATCAGGGAGAACTCGGAGCTCAGCTGTGGCATCCGAGGTCGCTCACATCCTAAGGTGGGCGGAAAGAAGCGTGCCGGCTCTGTTAGCCGTTTACATTCCAGGTGTAGACAACTGGCAGGTGGACTATCTGAGCCGCCAGACGTTGGACCAGGGGGAGTGGTCCTTGCATCCGGAGGTGTTTCAACTCCTTTGCTGGCGGTGGGGCACGCCGGATGTTGGCTTCTCGTCTCAATCACAAGGTGTCGAGGTTTGTGGCTAGGTCCAAGGACCCCTGGGCAGACGCATTGGTTGCCCCATGGGGTCGGTATCGCCTGGTGTATGCTTACCCTCCGCTGCAGTTGCTTCCTCGTCTGCTTCGAAGGGTGGAGGCCGAGGGGATTCCAGTGATCCTCATCCCATCCGGTTTGGCCACGGCGTCATTGGTACGCCGATCTTGTGCGTCTCGTGGCGGACGTTCCTTGGCGACTGCCGATGCAGGAGGACCTTCTGTCTCAAGGTCCCATACTTCATCCTGCTTTACAGTCGCTGGCTTTGACGGCATGGCTATTGAAAGCCAGGTGCTGAGGGACCGAGGTCTCTCAGATGCGGTCATCTCGACCATGCTGAGGGCGTGGAAATCTTCCTCCAGGAAGATATACCACCGTACCTGAAGGGCCTACATTACTATATGCGAGGAGCTTGGCGTCCAAGGACGTATTACGTTCCCAGGAGCCTGCTGTTCTTACAGCGTGGTGTGACCCAAAAGCTTGCCTTAAGCACCATCAA
This sequence comes from Rana muscosa, assembly GCA_029206835.1. Lineage (NCBI taxonomy): Eukaryota > Metazoa > Chordata > Amphibia > Anura > Ranidae > Rana > Rana muscosa. Next base: position 354,657,883 of record CM055127.1, on the reverse strand, counting down.
GGGTCAGATTTCGGCTCTGGCGGTTTTCTTTCAGCGGCCAATAGCGAGTCTTTCTTTGATTAGCACTTTTGAGCAAGGGGGGTCCTTGGGATCTGAATTTGGTGCTCTCGGTTCTTCAAGAACCTCCATTTGAAAACATCAGAGAGATTCCTTTCAACTTTATCCCAGAAGGTGGCTTTTTTGGTTGCCATTACTTCTGTCAGGCAGGTGTCTGAATTGGCGGCCTTGTCTTGCAAGCCGCCGTACTTGGTCCTTCATAAGGATAAGGCAATGCTGCGCCCACAGCCTTCCTTTCTCCCGAAGGTGGTCTCGGCCTTCCACCTTAATAAGGACATTGTTCTTCCATCCCTGTGTCCTCGTCCATCGCATCCCAGAGAGTTTGCGCTTCACACTTTAGATGTGGTACGTGCTTTGCGAGTGTACCTGTCCTCTACGGCTTCTATTTGGAAGTCTGACTCACTGTTTGGGCCTGTGTCTGGTCCAAAACAGGGTCAGGCGGTCTCGGCTATCACCATTTCTCGGTGGATCCGGCAGACTGTCATACAGGCCTATGCCCTTAAGGGGCGGGCGCCTCCCTTTCCGGTTATGGCGTATTCAACCAGGGAAATTGGTGCTTCCTGGGCTTTCCGACATCAAGCGTCGGTTGCGCAAGTGTGCAAGGCGGCGACCTGGATGTCCGTTCATACCTTTTTGAAGTTTTATAAGGTTGACGTGGATGCATCTTCTGATGATTCCTTCGGCCGCAAGGTTTTGCAGGCGGCTGTTTAATGTTGCAACTCCTCCATTGAGGAGCTCTGCTTGTTTGGGGTGAAGTTGTTTTTTTCCCTCTATTACTGTTACCACCCCTCTTCTTTGACACTGCTTTGGGACGTCCCACTTGTCAAGTATGAAGAGCCTGTGTCAGTCCATGGACGGTAAGAGAAAATAGGATTTTTGTACTCTCCGTAAAATCCGTTTCTCTGATGTCCATGGACTGACGCAGCACCCACCCCTCCTTTTTAAGGTTTGTACTGCTTTGTTACGAACTGAGGCTGCTGGCTGCAGGTAGGAGGGTTATGTCCGAAGGGACCGCCCCCTGGGCGGGGCTGTTCAGCTCTGGTAATGCATGTTACAACTTTTAACATTCTGCCTAATCTTCTCCTATGAGCAGGGACATAAATCCACTTGTCAAGTATGAAGAGGCTGTGTCAGTCCATGGACGTCAGAGAAACTGATTTTACGGTGAGTACAAAAATCCTATCTTTAAAAAATTTTAAGACTGGAGAACCTTTTTTAAACCACTTTGGGCCCTACAGACATATGTGGATATGGGTTCAGCTATAGATGCAAATTCATCTTTTTATTTTTTTATTTTCTCAAAGAAATAGAACATTTTTTTTTATACACGATGATAAATGAGGCTCGCTATGTTTGCGTGGTTTCTTGTCTTACTATGTACAGTCATGTATTCTGTGTAACTGGCTGCAACATGATTTTTCTTTACTTTAGTCCTTTTTCTTTTTCTGACAGACCAATGGTTACGAGGATGAATTACTTGGACCATCACAGTATAGGAAGTCCAGCAGGGTCAGTTAACAGTCCAAGCTTAGCATGTGGCCTCGTATACACTTGGGTTGGACATATACTTTATGTGGACACTAAAACCGTTGTAAAGACTAGCTTTATTTTTCGATGTTTGATGCTGATTTTAGGGCATCTTGTTTGTTGGCAGGTTTTACAATGGCCTGCTATATTTACAAGGCATGACCAATGCTCAGTGTCTTATTTTTAACCTTTTTTTTTTTTTTTACCCATAGAGCTCCACAGGCAGTGGAGAGACCTTTCAGTCCTCCCGGGGGGCACCTAAAGACGAGGCAATGGTTGGTTGTATACCTTCAGCTTTTGCCTAGTTTGTGTGGAGCTGGTGCATGGGACCCATCTAAAACAAGCCATTAATGTGTGCTTTATTACAGCTGAATGTCAGAGCTGTTTTTATTTAACCAAATAATTATACATTTACAATTTAATATCATTGATGCAAACTAGACATGTATGTTGTCTGCTATCGTGTTTGGAGCCTGAAGATACTGACTCAGTTGTGTGCTGTGAGGAATAAAGGTAAAGGTGCTGATTGGCCATGTTTACTAATTTTCCGCAGCTCCCAACTTTTTTTTTTAGAATGTGAATATTGTGCCGCAATTGGCTGTGTATCTAGGTGAGTCTAAAACTGGCCATGGGTATATGATGGTTGTAAGATTTGCAGGCACAATTTGGTTCCCTGGAGACATGTCTACTAGCTGTCACAGAAACCTATATGCTAAGTTCGTTCTATTTCTACAGGTTTATGCAAATGGAGCTGACTTTTTTTATTTTGGGGGCAGAAATAACAGGTCAACAAGGTATCAAACCTCTCCCACTGATTCAACTTTGTCTCCATGGATGGTGTCATCCATCTACTGCCACAGAGAGTTGATGATCTTCTGATCCAGTCGAAAAACAGATGGATGTACTGACCACTGTATAAATGATGGCCTGTGTAAAATTGTATTCCGTTATTAAACTTGTATAATAAAAAACGGATTTGTTGGACAAAGATTATCTTCTCTCTATGGGTAGCTTTATGGTGCTGGGCTACCTGCACATTGGACCATCTCAGACTTCTTTGCTGAACGATGTGTCGGATGTGGTCTGGGTGGATGGCAACTGATATTATGCAGGGAACAATAAAAATGGGTGCTTGAAAGCTGTGTACGCATAGTCGCGTTCTTTGAACAGTCGATTATTCCATTCCACCTAAATGCGATTAGAGCAGATTTGGTGGTAAGTTGTCCCATACACGCTCTGATCAGTGGTAGAGAAGGGGGAAAAAATTATCCTGAACTAGATTCTTTATTACTTTGCTTGTGAATGTGCTGCTGGTAGGCAGAGTACTTGTCTGTCTGACCACATCTTCTTGTGTAGGCACACAGTGGCCTGCAATAATACAATACAAGCACCTCTTCTTTATAGTATATTGTTAACACACAAAATTTAGTGGGTGCAGCATTAAACGTACTGTATTGTCATTCCTATGAAGTAAAGAACCGCTTGGAGCATACTGCACCACTTTCAGTGCTAGTTTCTTTAAATTCAGACATCTGTCAAAACCATAGAAGAATTTTTTTTTTTTTTATTCATCAGTATTAAAAAAAGGAGGTAGATGCCAGTTTTATTGCCATAGTTTTGAGCAAGTATAATTTTTAATTTTCCCCCACACACCCAGTATCGGGGGCTTGGTACAAGTGACCAACACAAATCGGGAATAACCAAAGCTTTACAGCGCATTAAAATGACAATAAACAAGGCGTCATTTTACACAGACTTTATAGTACTGGTTCACACTGTTGCAATTTCTTATGCGCCTTGAGTCGCACAGAATTGCTTGAAAAGGGAAACCACATTTTCAGTGGTGCCCATTCACATCAATGCGACTCTGTGCTGTGCGGTTTTGGAAAAGGTTTCTATGCTACTTTGGTGCGATTTCAGTACAATTCAGCTCCTTTAGAATATGCTTGCCACATCCAAAGTCGCACACTATAATTGCACTGAAAAGTGCATCGAAAGCACATTGCAGTAGTGTGAACCACCGAGCCATAGAAGACGGACAAGTTACTTTTGATGATGATGAGCAAAGATTTTTCGACTTATCTGTTCTTGTTCTCCACAGCATTTGTTTGTGCATAGTGTAGATCTGAATGATTGTGGTATATATTGAATAATAATATACCTGTATCTATTCTACTGGTGCGGTTTACAATGTAGAAGGGTTAAATGAAACGGAGTCTACATGTATATAGCTTGAGCATCACTTTTTGAGTAAATGTGTTAATCGGTGCACAGTTCAAGAAATATTTAATTCTGAAGGATCATTGTAGGATTAATAAAATGTATATAATATGAGCCAGCAGATGTCATAACTTTACACCTCAGTTCCTGCATGGAAATGTTATAATGGGAGTGCATGTCATGGCTTCACTTGCTAACAGGCATCAGCAAGTAATGTTAGATTTATATACATGCTAAGCTGTGAAGTGAGTGTCGGTATGTTTTTACAATTGAAAGGTTAAAGTTGTTGTTGTGCATGAACAGCTTCCATCGTTCATGGCTTTTCCTGTCTCCTCCATACGCAGAGCGCTTATTACTCTGACCTCAGCCTGGCCAGTGCTCCGCTCTCCAAGCAGCAGCAATCCGTGCACAATGGAAGTCGGGTCGGTTACTCCACATTTTTCCTCTCGCATGCGTGCATCGTTCTTTCTTTTTCCCTGTAGCTCGCTTCTTCTCTGTCTTGCGCTCTTTCTCCTGTTCCCCATAATTTTTTTTCTTGTGTTGTTTTTTTTTTTTCATTTTATTTCAAATGGAGATAAATTTGATTCCAAAATTGACATGCAGTGAATGACTGTTTACTAATACTTTGTGTGGGTTGTAATTATAAAGTCACAATTTGGACACGTGTTAAAGCTGAACTCCAGGCAAATAAAAGCACCCTTTAGTCCAGAGTTGGCGATCTCTAGAATGGGACTATTGTGGTCACTTGTGGAATAAAGTTGTGAGCATTGTGACCTCATCAGTGAATGGCAGTTTTTTTTTTTTTCAGTACCCTTTTTGTCCAGTTACATGTAATACAAGATCATTAATGTTTGTTAACATTACTGGTCATCCTATAATCATCTGCAGCAGTGATGAACCTTGGAACTGACCCGGGGTTTGTTACTGAGTTCTGCCAGTCTAGCTTGTTTCAGGCAATGGTAGCTACAAAGGGGCGCTGTTTAAGAGACACAAATAGGGAAGATTAAGAGCCGGTTCACACAGGGGCGTCCTGGGAACCGACTTCATCGCCCCAAGTCGCGCGGTTTATCAAAGTAATAGAAGTGAATGGAGCCGTCTTAATGTACACTACTGCAGTCACTCCGACTTTAGAAAAGGTTCCTGTACGACTTCAATCCGACTTCTAGGCGACTTGTACCCATTGATTTCAATGCAAGTTGCCTCCAAGTCTGATCCCCTGTCTTAAGGCCCCTTTCACACTGGGGCGGTTTGCAGGCGCTATTTTGCTAAAAATAGCGCCTGCAAACCGAGCCTAAACAGCGGCTGCTGTCTCTCCAATGTGAAAGCCCCGAGGGCTTTCACACTGGAGCGGTGCGCTAGCAGGACGTGAAAAAAAGTCCTGCTAGCCGCATCTTTGGAGCGGAGCTCCTTCCCATTGAAATTAATGGGATACCGCCCGCAAACCGCGGCTGTAGCCGCGGTGTGCGGGTGGTATTAACCCTTTTTCGGCCGCTAGCGGGGGTTAAAACCGCATCGCTAGCGGCCGAATACCTCAGCAATCCCGACAGTATAGCGCCGCTAAAAATAGCGGCGCTATACCGCCACCGCCCCAGTGTGAAACCGGCCTTACTGAAGCAACTTTCCAGGAAGTAAAAATAGTTTTCCAGGCAAACCCCTCCCTCCCACAGAGCTGATTGTTTGGCCACTGGAAAGTCGCCTGTCCTGGAGGCAACTTGAAGTTGCCTTGGAAGTTGCCTTGGAAGTTGCCTGGAGTCACGCTGTGATTCATGCTCAAGACGTTTCCAAGTTGCCTCCCAAAGTCGCGCTGGAAGTCGTGTTGCCCCTGTGTGAACGGGCTCTTACCTAGTATATTGACACTCACTCATAGCTCACTGAGCAGACAGCGGAAAAGCTGCTTATTAAATTTGGTATTACTGCTACCTTTAAGTTGCTGCAGAAGTATAATACAAAACGGCAAATCTTTTGGTGAGTAGCAGGGTTCTCGTCTATATATTTCTGCTGTGTACAAGTACATGGCTGTTTGCATGTAGTTTTCGCTTTAATCATTTAATTAGCTTCATAGTGAGCACACAGCTGAGTATAATAAAGTAGGCAAGGTGCAGTAGCACAAAGCAACCAATCGTAATTCTAATTTCACCGACCTGACTAGAAGGTAGAGTCTGGTTGCTGTGGGTTTCTGCAGTTCACCTTTACTTGATGTCCATGCTAATTGGGGATCATAGAGTTTATATTTAGCCATTATTTGAAGCTTGCCCTATCACAGTTTGCATCTGCTTAATGTATTCCTTCCTTTTTCCAGCCTTCACTTCTGAACTGCAACTCTCTGCCTTCCAGATCTCAGCGGGTGGGTCATTTATTGCACTCTTTTCTGCTGTTAAATGTTTCATGAATCCTTTTCCCTGTCCCTTCCTCTCTTATGTTTCTTTATATCTGACTGTTTGCTCTCTATTCCTTGGTGCTAGGGGTCCCTGTATGATGAGGGTGTCAGCAATAGCAGCCGTCGTTCTTCCAGTTCTCGGCCTGTGAGCGGTTCTTGGTTTTATTTTGTACAATGACTATCTGTATTAAATATCTACTTGTTGAATACAGATCAAGCATAAGTACTTTGTTCAGTAATGTAGTTGTAAGCTTAACAGAAATGTAATTTTGTAAGCTAGCTTTCCTTTTTTTAAATTACAGGTCTTATGAAAAATATACTGCATAAATTGTATATGTTTATTAAAAAGGGTAAATTGCCCCAGCCATTTTCACAGTCTCAGGCCAGCCATACATGGAGCAAATTTTCTTTTCTGCAACCACAGACAGTGTCGACGTGGGAATCCCTCCTGCAGAGCCATTGTCTTCTCCCAGTGGGGTAAGCTGTCCCTGCCGGGAGAAGACAGTGATTATTGCTAGTGGCTATAGCAGTCGCTAGCAATAATTGCAAGTAAAACTCGGCATGCTGGTTGTTAATAATAATAATAATATTATTATTATACAGGGTTTATATAGCGCCAACAGTTTGCGCAGCGCTTTACAAAATAAAGGCAGACATTACAGTTAGTTACATTACAATTTGGTACAAGAGGAATCAGAGGGCCCTGCTCATTAGAGCTTACAATCTAAAAAGGGAGGGTCAGTTGATACAAAAGGTAATAGCTGTGGGGGATGAGCTGATGCAGGAAGTACAAGTTAGTTAGAAGCAGGATAGGCTTCTTTAAAGAGTAGTGTTTTCAGGGATCGTCTAAATATGGATAGATTAGGGGACAGTCGGACAGATTGGGGTAGGGAGTTCCAAAGGATGGGAGAAGCTCTGGAGAAATCCTGGAGGCGAGCATGGGAGGAGGGGACAAGGGAGCTAGAGAGCAAGAAGGTCTTGGGAGGACCGAAGAGTGGCTTGGTTGGTATTTTGGGACTAGGTTAGTGATGTAGCTGGGGGCCGAGTTGTGGACGGCTTTGTAAATTATTGTTAGTACTTTGAATTTTATTCGTTGGGTGAGTGGGAGCCAGTGGAGGGATTGGCAGAGAGGGGTGGAGGACACTGAATGGGTGGTAAGGTGGATGAGTCTTGCAGCAGCATTCATGATGTACTGAAGGGGGGATAGTCTATGTAAAGGTAATCCAATGAGGAGGGAGTTGCAGTAGTCGAGGCGAGAGATGACCAGGGAGTGAATTGGAAGCTTAGTAGTGTCATTAGTTAAAAAGGGGCGTATTCTGGAAATGTTGCAGAGGCCAAGGCGGCATGATTTGGACAGGGATTGAATGTGGGCCTGAAAGGACAGTTCAGAGTCTAAGGTTACCCCTAGCACCCTGGCATGTGGGGACGGACTGATAGATGTGCCATTGATCTTGATCTTGGTTGTACCCAAGTTGATCGATTGATCAACTTGGTACATTCAACCTGCCCATACACAGTTTGAATCTTGGCCAGTTTCTACTGAACTGACCAAGATTCAAACGGTGTATGGACCTGCCTTAGATTCAAATACGTACAATATTTTAAAAGAAAGCTGTTGCTAAATTATTCATAGCCCTAGGGCTCATTCACATGGGTGTTAAAAACCTCAAGCACAGATGTGTACAGTGTATGTTGTATGCAGCATTTTTCAAATCTATGGATTCATTTAGACAGCTGCGCTGGCAGTGTAATGTGCTGCATTCAGCAGTGTAAACAAGAGAATACAACACAGCTGTGCCTAGGGCCAAAAATCAATATAAAATATATATCAATATAAAAATTTATGCTAAGGTTTTACATATACAAAGCGTTAATGCCCCCTGTTGGCCATAGCCGTCGCTTATTTAGGCCCCATGCACACAGGGCGTTTTTACAGCCGCGTTTTTTACAGCTTAAAAACTCCTGTCCATGTTTTGTAAACATTTTTTGACCTTTTTAAAAAAAAGAAAAAAAAATCCTGGAGCTCAAAAACGCAAATCGCAGCGTTTTTGCGCGTTTTCGCAGCTCAAACCTGGAGCTCCAGAACGCACTGGAATTGTTTTTTTTTTTTTTGCAGCTGGAAAACGCCTATGCCACTTGGAGCTCATAAAAGCTCTGTGTGCATGACACAATAGAATAACATGGATGAGCGTTTTGCAGCTGTAAAATAAAACGTCTAACGCTGCTGTTAGCAGCTGCAAAAACGCCCTGTGTGCATGGGGCCTAAGTGTGGGCATGTCAACATCGATAGTGTTTAATCAGTTGCGCAGGTGCTGCTGGCTACACAATGTTGGCATTGACAGGTCGCATGAGAGATGGGCAGACAGCATTTTCCAAAGAGATCAGTAATGGTAGACTCTGTTCTAATCTCACAACAAGTTTCCTTTGGAGTTACAAGAATATAGATTGGTGGGAATGTTTTATTGTAATTAATTTATTTTGTTCATCTGTTTTTGTACAATTGAATACATAGAGATAAGGTAAAATATTACCAGATAGTCTGTAGCGAAGGAGTTTCCTATAAATACATTGGATAGTAGATGTGGCATAAATTTGTTTGATGTGGCATCTTTTCCAGCAGCTCATCTGAATGAATTTTTTGTTTTTTTAATTCTGAATCTGCATAGTTTGTTTCTATTAATTTATTGTACCACCTTATAGTTAGTGTTTTGTATGATGCGCTGTATATTCATTCGTACACTGGTAGTGTTATGATCACTGCATACATCTTTGTAATCCATCCCCTGAGATGGCTTATCCAAGCTGTATTTCTAGTAACCTCTTGCACAGTCAGTTATTTTTAGTAGGTTGTGGTTTCATAGGAGGGGAGGTGGACAGTGGAGATTAGGCCAGATTTGCTGGTAGATGAATGTCACAGCTTCACAATATGCTGCAGGTTATTTTATTTACATCATTCCTCTGCATGTTCTGTTTGTGATGAGAAGACGAGGGTATCTTTTTTTTTTTTCCTGCTTTGCACCATCTTGTGTGATTACAGTTTCTCTCCACTCACTGTTCTTTTTTATTTATTTTTTTCCACACTGTCTCTCATGCTGTCTTCTCTGCTTTTCTATGGAAGCCCTCTGAGTACAGCTGTTACCCGGGCTCTGGATCTCGTGCCTCCTCTCGTGCCAGTTCTGCCCGTGCCAGCCCTGTGGTGAGGATTGCTTTTATTTTGTTCACTTTAGACCAGGGGTCTCAAACAGGTGGCCCTCTAGCTGTTGCGAAACTACAAGTCCCATGAGGCATTGCAAGGCTGACCGTTACAAGCATGACTCCCACAGGCAGAAGCATGATGGGGCTTGTAGTTTCCCAACAGCTTGAGGACTGCCAGTTTGAGACCCCTGCCTTAGAGTTTGTGTAAAGGTGAAAGGGTCCTCTTTAAGACATAGGTGGGGCAAACACAAATAGAAGGTAGTGGGCAGCAGTAAGATGAATGCATGTGCCTTTCTATGTCAAGTTTTTAAAATGCTGTGAATCCCTCTATGCACGATTGTCTTTCTAAACTTTTGAAACTGGATTTTTTTTTTAAACCGGTGATGAGTTATAGAAATTGCTGTTCCACTGTTCTTACTGACCCATTGTGTTTCTGTAGAGATTAAAAAAGTTTATAGATTATGATTTGAAATGGTGTACTGAAGCCCCGCATTACTTGTGTATAAACCTGGAGGAATATTTAATGTGCAAGTTGCATCAAAGAAAGTCGGTACAAAAGGTTTTTCCTGAAATACTCTTTATTCAAAACAAAAAACAATAGCATAGCATTTTTACAGGGACATGTTTTTCTTTGAGACATCGGAAATCTTGGATCCCTAATATCTCCCCTGCACTCCACTTCAGCTAATGGAGCAAAAAAAATTTTTTTATCTGATTTCCCAGTCAGATTCTGGAAAGAGACCGTTCAGTGCTATGAAGTAACCATGTTGCTTCCTGGTTCATTCACCAGAGGGAGCTCTCGCCACAATACCCTGTGAAATCTGCCATGCTGGTCTCAGTCTGACACACTGCTCCATTCTGGTGCCTGTAGAATCACTTGCAGGAGAAAGCCGATGGTCAGCTTGTAACACACGCACACTCTGTCCTGGCAGCTGCAGCCACCGGGAGTGTTTAAAAGCAGTTGCTACCACCAATGCAAGCATTCTATTGGTGACAACGAATGGGTTAAAGTCGTATTAGACCCAAAACAAACTTTTTTTATTATCTTGCTCCTTACCCACTCTTGGATGTGATGGCTGCATTCGTTTTCCTAGGCTTTCTTTCTTTTATTTTCACCTGGTGATCTGGACCGTAAGTCTGTTGTTTTTCTACAGAAAAAGTTGTCCTCAAAATGTTGCAGAGAGTTGAGAAAAGCCATTTACCACTGACAGGGGTGCTTAAAATGATAATGAATTATTTATTCATGTAAACCTTTATCTCAAATAAAAAAAACTGTTGCTGTAACTGCTTGTATAACTGCAGTGTGAGTTGGAGTTTGGCTTCAATTTGTGTATATAAATCTGCTGGGACATCTAACCTCGCTCTCCCCCCAGATAAACAATGCTGCTCTGCTCCCTGTGCTCCTCCTATCAGAGTGGGGGGGTGGGGGGTGGGGGGGCACTGTAATACTGGTGTCGTCTTGCTAGATCACCAGGTAAAAACGGAAGGGGAAAAAAAGAAAAAAAGACAAATGCAGACATCACATGCAGCAGGTGTTCAGTCAGACCTGTATGAACCCTCTGCTGAGAAGTAACTCCAACGGTGACAGATCTTCAGGAGAATAACACGCTATAACAAAAAGAACAACTTTTGTTTTTACAGTAATGGCCTTTAGTTATTTTTAATGATGTTTATCTGTATTTTATTATCTGCATTGTAATATGTATATTGTTGTTAGAGTACAGTATTGTAGCAGGCAATATGTTCATATTTTTATTGGTGTGCTACAAGCATGAATGTTATTTCTTGGGTGCAATGAAAGCAGTTCCTAATATTTTGTTGTCTTTCAAGGACACAGTAGTGTAAATGCTTAATCCTTTCAAGACAACTTTTTGAGTTATGAGTGAATGTTGGCAAATTTACCAACTGTCACCTTATTTTACCTAGAGAGCCCAGGTGTGGTATGTCACTATAATGTCTGGTTCTGCTACTTTTTGCCTGAGAGTCTGTCTTCTTGCTGCAAAATAAAACACAATCTTAAGCCTCGTACACACGACCGACCGATTTTCTCGGCAAGAAACTTGCTGGCAGAGCTTTCTTGCCGAGTAAATCGGTCGTGTGTACGCGGCTTTCAGGTTTCTCGTCAAGAAAACAGGCAAGAATCTCGACGAGAAAAATGGAGAACCTGCTCTCTTTTCTCAGGATTCTCGTCGGCCTGTCTGTCGCCGTGGAAACCCGCGCATGCTTGAAATGACTTTGACGCATGCGCGGTAGCTTCCTAGGCATAGGTAGGATGTAGCAAGATGGCAGCAAAGGCATCGAATGTGACGAGCGAACGCTCGCCGTAGTCGATGGCATGAACGCAGTGACGTCATTCAAAAGAACGGCGGTTCTTTTGAAAGGTACGTGTGTACACTCGGCCGGGACAAGATTCTTGTCCAAGAATCTCGTCAGGAAAAACAATGAGTTTTTTCCTGACGAGATTCTCGGCCGTGTGTACGAGGCTTTAGTGTCTGCGAAATATAAGTAGCTGGAGTGGAAAAGGCATGCTGGTAGGTTAATTGGCTACTGTCTAAATTGGCCAGTATGTGTATGAATGTGTGTTAGGGACCTTTTTATATTGTAAGCTCCTTGAGGGCAGGGACTGATGTGAATGTACAATATACAGATGCATATCAAAAAATTTGAATACCATCAAAAAGTAAATTTATTTCAGTAATTTAATTAAAAAAGTGAAACTCCTTTTTATATAGAGTGATGTATTTCAAGCATTTCTTTTTCTTTTTTTTTTTTATTATGGCTTACAGCTTGTGAAAACACAAAATTCAGTATCTCAAACTAGAATATTACATAAGACCAATAAAAAAAAACACATTTTTAATACAAAAATGTTGGCTTACTGAAAAGTATGTCCATGTGTACAGTATAGTATGCACTCAATACTTGGTTGGGGCTCCTTTCGCATGAATTACTGCATCAATGCGGTGTGGCCTGGAGGCAATCAGCCTGTGGCACTGCTGAGGTGGTATGGAAGCCCAGGTTACTTTCAACTCGTCTGCATTGTTGGGTCTGGTGTCTCATCTTCCTCTTGACAATACCCTACAGATTCTCTGGGTTTTAGGTGAGGCGAGTTTGCTGGCCAATCAAGCACAGTGATACCATGGTCATTAAACCAGATATTGGTAATTTTGGCAGTGTGGGCTGGAAAATGAAATTGGCATCTCCATAAAAGCTGGTCAGCAGAGGGAAGCATGAAGTGCTCTAGAATTTCCACTCTTCCGCCAGACTTGCTCCACCTTAATTTCCAAATGAAATGCAAAATGTTCCACAGTCCCTGAAGATTTGGAGAGCCATGTCATCTGCTGGTGTTGGGCCACTGTGTTTTATCAAGTCCAAAGTCGGCTCAGCCCTCTAGCAGGAAATTCTAGAGCACTTCGTGCTTCCCTCTGAAATCGGCATCTCCATAAAGCTGGTCAGCATTTTCCAGCAGGACTTGGCACCTGCCCACACTGCCAAAAGTACCAATTACCTGGTTTAATGATCATTATATCACTGTGCTTATTTGACCAGCAAACTCGCCTGACCTAAACCCAATAGAAGAGAATCTGTAGGGTATTGTCAAGAGAAAAATGAGACACCAGACCCAACAATGCAGATGAGGTGAAATTAATGGACTTTTTGATGATATTCACATTTTTATGAGATGCACCTGTATGTATGTAAAAGTTCAGCGTAAATTGACAGTTCAGTGTATAGAAGTACCTGGAATTAATAAATAAATAAACCCAGCATCATCCTCCCAAAGCAGAAATAAGTGTTTTGGGTTGAGAGAAACACTTTTAATATGCATATTCAGTTTTAAAATCCAGAAATGTCCTCTTTATGCAGTCCTCGGAACCCCCTGGTCCATCTGTATTTCGTCGTGGGTCCAACAGCGCCAGTATTCCTTCACTTAGTCATTCAGACGACGTGTCTGTTCCTGCTATGAGCAGAGTGAGTGCACCTGTGGGTGTAGACTGAGATGACAGCGTGACGTTTGTTGGCTTGCTGTGCTAAATTTTATATATTTGTTAAATTTGCTGTATTTTCAAAACCATGTTGTTGTTTTTTTAGTTTGGTATAAATTTTTATATTGTCTACGTACTGTGCATAATCTTGGTAATGGTTTAAAATCCTTGTGCGTTTGCATGTGCATATTTACTTGTTGCATTCACAGGTTCTGCTTTCCCCCTTTAAAGGAATACTGAGACAAATATGAAGGCTTAAAGGAGAAGTTCACCTTTTGCGGGAAAATAAATAAATGCACATATTATTGCAAGAAGAAAATGTGCATTTATTATTTTTTTCCCTAAGGAACCTGGGAAGCATTGCATCCATGATCAGAAGATCAGGAGTGCAGTGCCAGACTCCTGCAGGCAAGCCCTTCAGCTCTCAGCCTGTACCTGCATATGGACTGACTGTTTACACGCTGCAGGGCTTGTGAATGAATTACTGGGGCACTCATTATTGACCTTGCAGCCCATTCAGAACTACAAGCCATCAGCCACAATGGCTGACAGTAGTTTGAGCATTAACCGGAAACTGTGGATAAATGATGTGGCCGGAGAGCCCTGCACAGCCACTTCATTTTCAAATGGTGACGGTGTTGTCGCAGACGGAAGGCGCAGTGGTTGGAACATGTTACAGCTTCTTCCACCCTTAATACAGGTGGAATAGTTAACCTGTTCCAAAAGGTAAACTTATCCTGTAAATTACTTATCGCCTCCAGAAAATACTAGTTTCCTAGCTGTCTCTGGCTTCCATATCAACACATCACTGTCTAAACACAGAACTACAGATCTGATTGCTTCAGGTCACGTCTCCAATAAGGAAGCCACAGGGTACGAAAGGCAGGAAACTAGAATTGTCAGAGGTCAGTCTGGGTTTACTTTAACCATTCTGCACAGTTGTTGGGCTTTACCCTTGCATGCTCACTATGGGGTGGATTCAGCCTTACTTGTTTTGCTTAACAACAGTTTGTGTGTCATAACTTTATGGTGAGTATGCAAGTTGTATATTTTTTGAAAGGGTGACTAACATTCTATTGCTGATTCATTTCAGGTTGATGAGTGTAACCTCTGAACCATCATAGTGGTTAACTGTTTCAGCAGAGTTTAACTTGTGTTTATTTTTCTTAAATCAGGTGGAAGAAAGATCAGACAAAGACTTTGGAGAAAAGGTAAGGATACAGTTTCCCACCTCACTGTCGCAGCGTTGTGTTATATATTTGTGTTGTGGACTCCAAAGTAGAACTTAGCGAAGTATACAGTGGAACCTCGGATTACGAGCATAATCAGTTCCAGGAGAATGCTCGTAATCCAAAGTACTCACATATCAAAGCGAGTTTCCCCATTGAAGTCAATGGAAACTAAAATAATTTGTTCCGCATTGACTTCAATGGCATGCAATACCACATGCGGCCAGAGGCGGGGGGCGCCGGAGAGCCTCGGAAACGTCCGGAAAGGCCCGAGGACAGTTCGGCTGACCTCGACAAGACTCAGTTCCCGAGCCTTTCCGAGGTCAGCCGAGCTGTCCTCGGGCCTTTCCGTGCATTTCCGAAAGGCGCCGATTGGCTGCAATCGGCGCCGTTTGGTTCCGGCGCCCCCCACCTCAGGCCAAACGCGGTACTGCACACCGCTTTGGCCTGAATCCTGCTCGTTTTGCGAGACAACACTCGCAAACCGAGATTGGATATTTTAAAATACAGTGCTCGTATTGCGAAACGCTCCTTAACCGCGTTACTCGCAATCCGAGGTTCCACTGTACTTTGCATTGTAAAAAAAAAACCTACTTGGTAAAACAATATGCAGTAAAAGTTTATCCTGAGGAATGGGAAGCTAAAGTATCATTTAGTTGAATGACGTGGTAACATTTTATATTTTATTCAAATTCTCTGGTAGATCAAAGTTTTCTTTAGTCTTTCTACAGTGGGAATTTCACAAATCATCTTCCTAATGTAATAATATCTCATAGACTCTGATTGTTTTACTTTTTTTAGGGTAGTCGTCCAGTGTCCAGCTTGTCGGCAGCTACACTTGCTTCATTGGGTGGGACGTCCTCACGAAGGGGCAGCGGAGACACTTCCATTTCTGTAGATACAGAGGCATCTATCAGGGAAATAAAGGTAGCTGCAATCAGTTACAATGACCTTTTAAGAGATACAAGTGTAACTGCACGTCCATTAATGTTACACTTATTTTTGTAACCCCAGCCATCCCTGCCAGCCTTGTACTCTACCTGTCCCCTGATTCACTGGGATCTTGGCTGTGCAGCTTCCTTGGTGCCACAGTTCATCACATCAGATTCTCTTCTGTTGGTCCTCTGCATGCAACCCTATGCGAAAAACCATTACCATGCTCTGTGTTCTCATACAGGATTTCTTTTTTTTACATGGAAGCTGTGACAAGTCTGGCCCCTTCTATTTCTACAGTAAGCAGAGGTTTGAGTGTCTGTCCTCCCTCAATGCTCTGCATAGAATGAGGATGGGTTTATGAAAAGGTCGTTCTCGCCAGACCAATCTGTTAACATTCTATGAGGAAGTGGGCTGCCAACTAGACAGGGGATGGCTGTGGAATTAGTTTACCTGGATTTTGCAAAAGCATTCAATACAGTCCCCCATAAACTCTTAATCTACAAGCTGAGGTCTGCAGGCGTGAACCATAAGGTTACAGGGACGTGCCCAAAGGGTAGTGATAAATGTGTACAATATTTTCACATCAAGATATATAAATTTATAGAAAAACCTGAACAGAATAAAGGAGTGGGCAACTACATGGCAAATGAGGTTAAATGTGAAGAAATGTAAAGTAATGCACTTGGGGGCAAAAAACATAAGTTAGAAGGCGGGGCGCAGGCCCGCCTGAATTTGTAGGAGGGGCCTCGCCTTTAAATCCAGCCCCGGGGCCTCCTTCCCTCTGTCGGTTCATTTCTTTGCGGGGGTGTGTCATTCCGACTTGACCCGCTTGTGTCCCTTCCGGTGCACCGGCCCGTTTAGTTTCCGGGGTCATCGCGGCGAAGGACGACATCTCGTGGCTTCTCCTGCTGTAGTGCAGGTTCAGGTATTGGGGGGGGGGGCAGTCACCGCCGCTCGCTGTGCGGCAGGGAGGGTGTACATAGTGGAGGTTCTTTCGCGGTGGGGAGCCGAGTGTCATTACAGCAAATGCTGTGTACCTTCTGTTCATGAAGTATTGCCGCACTCTCTTGGGGAAACTGGGTTTGAATCCTATGTCCTACTCGGGACATTCATTCAGAATAGGGGCCGCTTCTGCAGCCTCGTGCCAGGGTGTCCCGGTACACGTTATCAAAAGGTTAGGTAGGTGGAAGTCGTCTTGCTACTCCAGGTACATCCCGGAGCCTCTTGTTGAAATGTCCCAGGCCTTTGTACATTTGGTTGACTGATCTGTGTTCAATAAACCACTTTCATATTCTTCCTAAGTGTCTTTGTTTTTTGACCCCTTTTAGGCATACTGACCTTATGACCATGGCACACCCCAGGTCAGCTTGTCAGCTTCCCTTATTTCTTCCCCTAAGTTCCACACAGAGGCGCTGAGTACAAGTTAGAAGGTGGGGCGCAGGCCCGCCTGAATTTGTAGGAGGGGCCTCGCCTTTAAATCCAGCCCCGGGGCCTCCTTCCCTCTGTCGGTTCATTTCTTTGTCCCTCCCTCCCCCTTATTTTTCATTTTTTTTTTTTTTTTTGCATTTCCTTTCTCTTTTTGAGTATGCCCCCTTTTAGGCATACTGACCTTATGACCACGGCACACCCCAAGTCAGCTTTTCAGCTTCCCTTATTTCTTCCCCTAAGTTCCACACAGAGGCGCTGAGTACAAATGCAAACTACTCACTAAGGGGAGAACCGATGGAGGAATCAAGGATGGAGAAAGATCTGGGGGTTCTAGTACAGATTGAGCAATAGCATGCAATGTCAAGCTGCAGCTACTAAAGCAGGCAGAATATTGGCATGCGTAAAAAAAAAAAGAACAATAATCCTGCCACTTTATAAAACCCTGGTTAGGCCACATCTGGAGTATTCTGTTCAGTTCTGGTCACCAGTCCTCAGAAGGGATGTGCTGAAGCTGGAGAGAGTCCAAAGAAGGGCAACAAAACTAATGAGGCATGGAGGCCCAAAATTATAAGGGAAGACTGCAAACACTAAACTAATTCTCGCTGGAGTAGAGATATGATAGCAATTTACAAATACCTCAATGGCGTTACCAGCATAGGAAAAAAACGATTGTCTCATCGAGTGTAAGAAAAGGGGCCACACATTTAGATTGGAAGAGAAGCAGTTTAACCTTAAACTGCAAAGGGGTTTTTTCACTGTCGGGGCAACAAGGATGTGGAACGCTCTTCCACAATTGGTGGTGGCTGTGGGGAGTATTGATAGTTTTAACAGACTCTTGGATGTGCATCTTAACCACATGCCGACCAGCGCACAACGATATACATCAGCACAATGGCTCGCCTGGGCAAATGGGTGTACAGGTACGTCCTTTTTTAAATCGCGGCATTGTGGGCACGCGCGGCCGCGTGCTCTGTGACCGTGCCCGCGGGACCCGGGGACTCGATGTCTGCCGGTTCCCCCGTGTTCGGGTCACGGAGAGGCAGAACAGGGGGATGCCTGTGTAGACCACGCATTTCCCTGTTCTGCCTTGTGACAGGACACTGATCTGCTGCTCCCTGTCATCGGGAGTAGCGATCAGTGTCGTGTCTCAGTAAGCCCAGCCCCCACAGAGTTAGAATCGCTCCCTAGGACACACTTAACCCCTTCATCGCCCTCTAGTGGTTAACCCCTTCCCTGCCAGTCACATTTATACAGTAATCAGTGCATTTTTATAGCTGATCCCAAAATAGCATCAAGTGTCCGATGTGTACACCATAATGTCCCAGTCATGATAAAAATCGCTGATCGCCGCCATTACTAGTAAAAAATAAATATTAATAAAAATGGCATAAAAAATATCCCCTATTTTGTAGACGTTATAACTTTTGCACAAAGCAATCAATAAACGCTAATTGCGATTTTTTTTTTTTTTTTTTTTTTTTTTTTACCAAAAATATGTAGAACAATACATAGCGGTCTAAACTGAGAATTTTTTTTAAATAGTTTTGGGGTATTTATTATAGCAAAAAGTAAAAAATATAGCTTTTTTTCCCCCAAATTGTCGCTCTATTTTTGTTTATAGCGCAAAAAATTAAAACCGCAGAGGTGATCAAATACCACCAAAAGAAAGCTCTATTTGTGGGGAAAAAAGGACGTAAATTTTGTTTGGGAGCCACGTCGCATGACCCCGTGCAATTGTCATTTAAAGCGACACAGTGCCGAATCGCAAAAAGTGCTCTGGTCATTTGGCAGCCAAATCCTCCGGGGCTGAAGTGGTTAAAGGAGAAGTCTAGCCTGAGCTTGTTTGGCTGGGCTTCTCCTATGGGTCACAGTAGTGCAATTAGTTTTGCACTCCTGTGACCCATTTTCAGCAGAGAGTGGGCTGAAGTTGGCTCTCTGCTGACGTCACAGGAATCAGTCCAGGCACTGCGTCATCACGACAAAGTCTGCATCCGATGGGCTGGACTGATACCCCTCTCAGCGAGCTGCTGAAAGGCTGAGACGGCTGCTCCCCTCCACAGCCCAGCACTCCAGTGAGCGTGGGGGGAGCTGTAAGAACCGAGTCATTGGTGGTGTTCGATCGCTCAGTTCTCAGTGCAGAGGCGGCAGGGGACAGATGCAGCATCGGATCGATGCTCCATCCACCTAGTTAAGTATGATTCTGGAAAAACAAAAACATCACTTTTAAGGGGTTTATTCCCTTTTCCACAAAAATAAATGTTTACATATACAGTGCCTTGCAAAAGTATTTACCCCCCTTGGCTTTTTACCTATTTTGTTACATTACAGCCTTTAGTTCAATGTGTTTTTAATCTGAATTATATGTGATGGATCAGAACACAATAGTCTAAGTTGGTGAAGTAAAATTAGAAAAATACATTACATAAAACAATTTTTCAGAAATAAAAAACTGATAATTGGCATGTGCGTATGTATTCAGCCCCCTTTGTTTATGTAGCTCATAAAAAGCTCTGGTGCAACCAATTACCTTTTAGAAGTCACATAATTGGTGAAATGATGTCCACCTGTGTGCAATCTAAGTGTCACATGATCTGTCATTACATATACACACCTTTTTGAAAGGCCCCAGAGGCTGCAACACCTAAGCAAGAGGCACCACTAATCAAACACTGCCATGAAGACCAAGGAACTCTCCAAACAAGTAAGGGACAATGTTGTTGAGAAGTACAAGTCAGGGTTAGGTTATAAACATTTTTTTACCAAATCATAACATGAAAGCATTGCATGACAATTGGCAGTCAGTTATTTAATCATATATAAAATATAGCAAATACAATAGTAGCATAATATACCTAGTATAGTAGTCAAAAATTGGATATTGCATAAATTACGATTAATGATAACATAGTAAAATAGTGTGGTTAGTTCATAATTGAAACAATAAAAAGAAGCCAATTCATTGGATCGTGTCTCCATGGTAGATAGATATAACCTTGGTAAGTTGGTACAATCCAATTGATATAAGAACTGGTTGGTGGTAAAAATGTCATATATTACCAGGAGGGCATCTATTAGCTCCTAATAATACATATTTGGTTCATAATATCGACATTATACAAAACCAGATTCGTTAAAATATGTCTCCGTAGTAATTGTAGCCATGATTAAATAATAGGTTCAATCAGTGTATGGAATGATTGGTGGTGCAGTAGCGGTAGGTATTGAGGGGGGCATCTATTGGCTCAACTCATTTCGTGGCTACTGCCACTCTTCAGGAGCAAGGTATGAGGTAGGAGTCTATAAATGTTAAAACAATATAATTTTAGATAAAAGGTATATGATAGATCCAGTTATGGAGAAGTGAGAAAGGAATAGAGAAGTAACTATTCCCCAGGGTACTTACAGGTAAGTCTATGACTGTGGGCATAGGTGTTGGAGGGCAGAAGGGTGGCCTGAGGGGTAACAGCCCCCGGGAGCTGAGGTGGATAAACCCCACCACACTGATGGAAATCCAGTAGAGAGCTGTAGTCCTCCAAAAGTGGCCTCCATGGGTAAGTGGTTGTTGGTGTATCTCTCATGGATGTGACCATCTGTGGGAACGAAAGTGTATGCTGAAGTGACGGGGTGAACAATTGTGACTATAGGAGGGAATGTTATACGGCCTAAGCCAATAAGTGAGAAAAGGTGAGAAAAATAGTGGTTTATTAAGGTAGTATAGGTAAAAAATATATATATATAGAGTGTGCCCCATTGTGGTAACAAAGGTAGTAAAGGGACTATGAACCAACCCCGATGCTAAGGTGGATTACCAAAGACAGAGGGGGATTGTATGGTATGGATAGGGAGTGAGTGCTAAGACAAGGGTAAAAGGATACCTGAAAAGTAGGCCAGGTATTTTCAAGGAGCAACCATGACCATGGATGTGACCGCCATATGGGGAATGGGCTACACTGAAGGGGGTATAAATACCCGATGTGAGTAAGGGGTGGTCCACCCACGGCACGTGGGTCAGCCAATAGGATAAGGTGGCATGGGAGCAATGGGGCGGCGGATGCTGCCCTCCGTCCCATGCTAGCCACCTTGTGGAGGATGCCAGATTGAAAACGGCTTCGGCGCGCTGACATCACGGGTAGTGACACGGCGCCGGAGCCATGGCTGGGTGTCTGCCTGACCCCTCGCGTTGCCAAAGGAATGGGAGAAGGGGCGGGCCCCAAGAGCGCATCGCAGCTCCCGGGACTGAACAGGCCAGCCTAGATCGATCCATGTCATGCCCTCCGGCCACCCTTCTGCCCTCCACGCCTATGCCCACAGTCATAGACTTACCTGTAAGTACCCTGGGGAATATTTACTGCTCTATTCCCTTCTCCTTTTTTCCATAACTGGATCTATCATATACCTTTTATCTAAAATGATATTGTTTTAACATTTATAGACTCCTACCTCATACCTTGCTCCTGAGGAGTGGCAGCCACGAAACGCGTTGAGACAATAGATGCTCCCCTTCATACCTACCGCTTCTGTACCACCAATTATTCCATACACAGATTGAACCTATCTATTATTCAATCATGGCTACAATTACTACGGAGACATATTTTAACGAATCTGGTTTTGTATAATGTCTATATTATGAACCAAATATGTATTAGGAGCTAATAGATGCCCTCCTGGTTTATGACATTTTTACCACCAACCAGTTCTTATATCCATTGGATCCATTGGATTGTACCAACTTACCAAGGTTACTAGGTATATTATGCTACTATTGTATTTGCTATATTTTATATATGACTAAATAACTGACTGCCAATTGTTGTCATGCAATGCTTTCATGTTATGTGCTTACCATATTAGTTACTTGCCATATTCAATTGTCATCGTGCAACCTCCTGTGATGCATGCTTCAATTAAAGTCCCACCTTTGCTTTTTCCTGATTGATATAAAATGCCTCCTTACCAGAGGTCTAGACTCCAAATTATAATAGTCTAGACAGGCGTAATATGCAAGTATAGAAGATCCAATCGGCTTCCTCTATTATATTGCAGGTGGTGGTACTGTCATGGCTGATGGTAACGTTTACTTCATAGTAGGGCCCATGAAGGAAAGCTAAAACAGCCAGTGTAAACTGCTTAACAGTTTATTACAAGAAATTCTGTGCTAAACACTTACAGAAATCCGGTATTAAACGAGCATTAATAGATCCAAGACATCCTAGAAGTCGATCGACTAGTATACAGGATTGGTTTGCGTGGTACCTCATGGACATGGACTCCACCCATCCGCTGATGTACAGTGGCATGCTATTCGGCACAGCATGTCTGCATTTTACTGCAGCGTAGCCCTAGGGTGCTTTGCAGTGTTAATTGGGACATCTAGGAAACAATTGTTTCCTGTTTGTCCTTGTGGTAAAAGAGGTTTTACATTTACACTAAAACATCTCACCCCACATAGTGTGAATGCAGCCTTATAGGTGTATGCCCAAGGGAGGCATGTCTAAAAGCTTTGCCAGTGTGTAATCACTTAAAGGTAGCATCCTATAATCCAGCCTGTGTCTTGTACTTAAATAAAAACAGTCAAATAAATCAAACAGGAAAGTCCCAAAGATATTATATAAACTGTAGCAGTGCTTGCAATCAAATATGTATCTGAAAGTCCTCTATCTTAGTGCCTAGATAGGAAATACAGTATGAAGCAGATGCGGTTGGTGGTAATTGATGAACCAATCTGTGGGATAGTGCTCCTTTCACCAAACAGTGTGTTCACCTCGTGGGGAGATCTTGAACCCCTATTGGGGATGCACTCACCAGATGGACATTAATGGGCCTTAAGTCAATTACTGCAACCGTTGTTAATGCTGCTCTCATCCACCGATCATATCAGGTCTCCAATGGCATGTTTAAAAAAGTAAAGGCCACATAGGGTAGTACTGCTTAAAATGATTTATTAAGAAATCCCCCTTAAAAGAATCAGTCCCCCTTAAGAATAAATGCGTACCAGATTTACAATAAAAACAAGCATAGGATAATACGCGTGCACTAAGGGATGTAGTACCGCGGTTTACCAGTGTCCTGGCGGCTTCCTGGTCCTGCGTCCTGTGGAGCGCACGCGTCACTTCCGGTAGTTGCTGAGGAGTCACCTCCTGACGTGTTTCGTCACTTCCGGACTTCGTCTGAGGGCGTGACTCCTCATAGCAAACTCCGGCCATATATAGTCAACACTTCCGCCCATTACGACGTCAGACGCCGCTGCGTGCGTTCCAGCCTTACGACAGAGACACACCATTGGCGCCGAGTGGAACGCAATGCGGAAATGTGATGTAAACAGTAGCGAGCGCGGGTCATAGTCCGTCCCTCCACACCGATTGGGTGATAAAGATCCATGCAGACACACAGCGCTGGATAACACCATATATTGACATTCATATTTAGATGTGTCTCCACAAAAAAACAGTGACAAATCAAATGGTAAAGCAATCGGTTCATGTAAAAAGAGTTGCAATGAGCTAATAAAAAATATGGATATGTCAAACCGCAATAAATATACATATTGCAATACACTCAACGACCTATCCTTTGAAGGTATTAGTAATCAGCCGATCTGTGTCCCATTTCTGATCGTGGTTCAGTAAGCTGCAATGAATGTCTGGATACAGATGGGACACAGTGTAGTATACTACATAGTGGGTGTTGGATAGCCTAACAGCAATGATAAATAGCCTTTGCCACTATTGGGACAAAGGGGTAAATAAATACCGTATTTATCGGCGTATAACACGCACTTTTTCCCCCTTAAAATCAGGGGGAAATCGTGGGTGCGTGTTATACGCCGATACTCAGTCGAATTCCCCTGCTGAAAACGAGCGAGAGGAGCGAGCGGAGCCGAAGCCGAAGTACACTCGGCTTTACTCGGCTCCTCTCGCAGTCCCGCCCATCTCTGACTGCGCCGCTGACATAGAGAAAGCCGAGTGTACTTCGGCTAGTCTCGGCTCCTCTCGCAGTCCTGCCCCTGACTGTGAGAAGAGCCGAGTCTAGCCGAAGTACACTCGGCTTTCTCTGTCAGCGGCGCAGTCAGTGGTGATGGGCGGGACTGCGAGAGGAGCCGAGTCTAGCCGAAGTACACTCGGCCCCGCTCGCTCCTCTCCACAGAAATCGGCGCCAAATTTAAAAAAACGCAGAGACTGACAAGATCGCAAAGGCACTGGGCAAGGCTGCAGATGGACAGATGGACACTGGGCAAGGCTGCAGATGGACAGATGGACACTGGGCAAGGCTGCAGATGGACAGATGGACACTGGGCAAGGCTGCAGATGGACACTGGGCAAGGCTGCAGATGGACATATGGACACTGGGCAAGGCTGCATTTAAATGTAAGTTTTTTTTCCATGAATTTCCCTCCTAAAAGTTTTTTTCCTTAAAATTCCCTCCTAAACTTGGGGTGCGTGTTATACGCCGGTGCGTGTTATACGCCGATAAATACGGTAATAAAAGACAAAAAGGCACTCCCCTCTAATGTGTGTGTGGATCTCCTCTCCCCCTTCATAAGTAACGGTGAAAATGAAGGAGGAGATATTTAGGAGACCCACATAGGTAGGCTGGTGACTACAATCAGGTAGGCTAGGTGCTGTAAAATCGCCATGCAATTTACAAACTACTCATAAATTGATAATGATATTAATCATTAAAAACCTATAAAAGGTAACTAAACTGATGTGGACAAAATGAATAAAAAGCGAATAAAGATGAATCAAACATGACTAAAACATGAATAAAACCTGAATGATAACTCGGAGACTTATTGTAAAAACCCATATAGTACAGATAAAATCAAAACGGACAAATGGGTGTGATTCAACCCTAAACGACGTCAGTCACCTATATGCAATACTATGTATGTGTCTATGTATATATATTTTTTATATATATTTTTATTTTTATATACCTATATATACATATGCGCCCACTCACTCTGATGTGTTAATCGGGTGAGATCATGTGTCACTTATATAACAGTTGATGTCCAACTCTATGTTCAAACCTTTGGGGGCAAGGACCTCCGTTAGGAAAATCCAGCGGGTTTCTCTTTTGGAGAGCTCTCTGATCCTATGGGAGCCTCTCCAATGAGCCTCCAGATGCTCTATGCCCCAAAACTCCAGACCTGACGCATCCTGATTATGTTTCAACTTGAAATGCAGAGACACATTATGATCTTTAAATCCGATTTTTATATTGTGGATGTGTTCAGCAATTCTTATTCTTAAGTCTTTTGGTGCGTCCTATATAAAGGAGGCCGCATGGACATCTTAAGGCATACACTACAAAGTCACTATTGCATGTGATGAACTGTTTGATTTCATGTGTCTGGTTATTGGAGGGGGAAATGAACGTATCTAAACCTCTTAAGGGGTTGGTTACTTCCCTACAAGCCTTACATCTTCGGCATGAGAAGAAACCGTTGCGATCCCAAAAAGACTGTGGTTTTACTGGTAGGTCCAAGATCTTTTTGACCACCCTATCTCCATGATTGGGGGCCTTTCTGTATATGAATTCCGGTTTTGGAGGAAGCACCATGCATAATTTTTTGTCCGTCAATAAGATGTGCCAGTGTTCATTGAAGATGGCTTCGATCTCCCTATATTGGGTGTTAAATTGTGTGATAAACCCCCACTCTTTATTGTTGCCAATGGGAACAATCACATTTTGTTTCTCCTGTAAGCATAATGTGTCTTGTACTTACCTGTAAATTCTTTCATAGATTTATGTCCAATCAAAGGCGAAACACCCGAAAAAGTTGGCACCACATCCCAGAAAGATATTGTATTCAAAAAATAGGGGAGGGGAAGAAAAGGGATTTTAACGGTGCAAACAGTGGAGTAATGATGAGAAGGAGATTTGTAAAAAATATACAATTTATTTAGAATATTCATAAAAAATTATCCTGGATAGTCAATATTAAGACACAATGGAAATGCCAAGGTGGCTAGAATACAGTTACAGGGTGGTCACAGTGTACAGGTAATTTGAAAGCCGAGAATGGAGTTATCGCATCAACCCGACATGTTTCACTTATGTAGCTTCTTCAAGGGTAGTACGAAAACGCTTGATGCTAACATTAATAACTGTAAGCAAAAACAAAAAAATATTAGATTTTAATTTATTAACATTTCTATAATTTTGTGATATCACAGCATTGATATCCGAACATTTGAAAATGGGTCAAACACCATGCCTTGATCCAAAAAATGTAACTCGCCCCGCTGTGAATTTCAGGCAGATGGAGCCACAGACATGATCCCTGGATCAGACACGGGTCCCTCAAAAGGTGTTGGAGACTGTCCCTAAAGGTCACAGAGGACAAAATATGGGACTGCTGAGTGGTAAACAAGGAGAAAAGGAAAAATAATAAATAGGATGATATGGAGTAAAGCAAAAAGTAAATAAAGTAAAAATAATAATGCAAAAAAAATAAATGAAAAATATCAAATATAAATATAAAAATAAGAAATAAATGAAAAATAAAATGAAAATAAAAATAAATAAAAAGGTAAAAAATAAGCGAAAAATGTCATTAAATACAGGGGGTCCCCCCGACTTACGAATGCCCGAGTTACGAACTTCTCCTACTTACGAACCGGGCGCTGCGGGGACCCTCTGCCATTTTGGGCAGACCGTCTGCTGTTCTGCGTATGCGCGGCCAGACAGAGCCTCTGGAAATGTCCGTAATTGGCCACGCATGTGCAGACCGGCATTCGACGGAACATCGGAAATGTCCGTAATTGCCGGTCTGCGCATGCGCGGCCGACTTATGAACATTTCCGATATACAAACAGGAGGAAATTCCCTAACGGGTTCGTAACTGTAGAGAACACCAATACACATAAAATATATATGTATACATATAGGTGTCACTTACTTAAAAACAGCAAGGAAATTGTTTAGAAAGGGGAGAGTATAGGTTTTGAAACTTGGTGGAATATTTACAGACCAACAACAGTCTGAAAGCTCGAAAAAATGAAGAATGAAAAAATTATAAATAAACAAATTCAAAGGATATAGAGTAAATACTTATACAAGTATATCCCAATGTTATCAGGAAGAAAAACACCGGGACATATCTAGCAACAGTGATAACCAATTTTTTTTTTTTCTTTCAAAATATTTTATTTTTCAATCATCATAAAAGAAATCATAAAATAAACAAATATACAGTATAACATACGATTAATTCATACAGGAGAATAATAATATAGACAGCACAAATAATATTC
The DNA here is from genome assembly GCA_029206835.1 of Rana muscosa. Classification (NCBI taxonomy): domain Eukaryota; kingdom Metazoa; phylum Chordata; class Amphibia; order Anura; family Ranidae; genus Rana; species Rana muscosa. The sequence goes on along the minus strand of CM055127.1, from coordinate 354,630,663 downwards.
CATATTCAAAAAATTTTATAAAAAAATAAATGAGCAATACGTATCTTTACTTTCAAAAGAAGATTTATCCGATAAAGGCCAGAAAGCCTGAAAAATGCTATATAGATTTACTTTAGCTAAACCAGAATAAAAATAAAAAATGAATTAATCGAGATCCACGCCCCTCCATGGCACCCCTATAGGGATCATGCTGTACCAGAAGAGGGGATCCCACGTGTATTTAAATGGGCTTTTAATAAAGCCCTCTAACCCTTACAAATCATGAGATAAAACCAATGAAATAGGATGAAGGGTCATCCACACTATAACCTTTCAATCAAAAAATGTTGTAAAGACCCTAGGAATATCATAAGAATATGTTTCTTATAAGGATCTCCAAGATTCATATCAGAAAAAATAAAGATAAAAATAGACAAAAGCACAATAAAAGTTGGAAGGAGGGGGGGAGAAAAGGAGAGGGGTGTACATGCCTGACTGTGATAACCAATTTTTAAGAAAAAAGAGAAACACAAACCAAATGTGTAGCAATTTTCTCATAAGGGATCTCAAAAAGATATGCAAAGCAAAAAACTGACTTATGTCAAGAAAATACTGATTATAGATGACGATATCTGTGTGTAGTATACACACCAAAAAAAGCATACAAGACACCCTTAAATTTAGCAGAGCCAAAGATGAGCTAGGTCCCGGTGTTTTTTCTGCTCTTGAAGATGAGAAAACGACTTTCATAATGATTATTAATGTACAATATTTGCCTATACTTTAGTATATAGATAGATAGATAGAGATATATAGATATATAGACAGAGATATATAAATATATAGACAGACTGACTTTGAAGTTGGTGTATATATGTGCAGTCTGCATGGAAAGCCTAGGTAAATGAAGACTCTAAAAGACACACATCTACTTGGAGTTTCTGTATGACTGGTTGAGAGGGAGGTGTCTGGCTGTGTAGAGAATTGGGCAGAGTACCTTTCTGTGACTTCCCTTTTTTATGCTGCTCTTGATCTATAACCTGTTTAGTCGTGTTCTCTTTTTTTTTTTTTTTTGGGCTTTTGTTTCTGCAATTATTTTTCTTTTCAGTATTCCAACCTACCACAAAATTACTTTTGCTAAAATAACCAGACACCTGTGCCCTTTGTTCAGACTCTGCGTTACATGGGCTGCAGCATTCTTTACCAGTCCCAACAGGCTTGTTTCTTTCTTGTATTGTTAAAGAAGTTTCTGTTAATGCGACCATAAAGGACATGGCCACGCAACACATTTGGGTTGATTTACTAAAACTGGATAGTGCAAAATCTGGTGCAGCTGTACAAGCCAATCAACTTCTAACTTCAGCTTGTTAAATTTAAGCTTTCACAAAAAAAAAAAAAAAAACTTGGAAGCTGATTGGTTTCTATGCAGAGCTGCACCAGATTTTGCACTCTCCAGTTTTACTAAATCGGCCCCATTTTGCGCACGAAGTAAGCACTATATTCCTTTTTTTTCCCCACAGAAATGCCATAGAGGTGCCACCTTTCTCCAAGTTTTTCAAGCAGGTTAATAAAATCTTTGAGCGCAGTAATAACTATTGTACGGGCTGATGTGCTGGTCATTACTATGCGGTTAACCCCTACATGGCACGTTCTAGCGAATGATGCTTGACCTACTTGTATCATTTGCAGGAATCGAGCTGTGTATAGAAACACATCTGTAAATGATCGCATGTCTCCCTGCACTGCAGGCTCTGCTACTTTACAAGAGGGTGAGGCCGCAGTATCCCAGTGCCTCTTAAATAAAATAGAAAAGCACATTTTTCTATTCCACAAAAATATAAATGTCATGAGGAAGGTTTTCCATTTTAAATTCCCTTCCTTTCAGCTGGGAAATGCCATTTCCTAGTTTTTCATGTTATGGAACTTATTTAGAGTCTCTGAAAGGAAACCTGTCATGAGAGAAATATTTAGGCTGCCATTAGTGGCCTCTCTTTTTGAAAGTGCTCATTCCAAGACTTTCATTGTGACAGTCTAGATTCTTTGAGTCACAAAGCTGAACAATGTATGCAGCTCTTTTGTTGTATGCTTGTTCTGGGACTTAAGTGGTCAGATATGATTATTGTATGGCCTTATGCCCATTAAACACTCAAATGAAATTGCCTTATTGTTAGTATGTGAATTGTGGACATGTCCCAAACAAGTTATCATTTTAACTTGATTTATTGTAATAGAGCTGCTAACAGCAATCTTGATTTATTGGCACTTCTTAAAATAAAATATGGCGGCTGATTTGCTAAAAGGGTAGAGCATGCCCACTTGCCTAAAGCCCTGGTACATGCTCCTGAAGAGCACAGAAGGCGATCCTGTACTAACAGTCTGATTTTAGTACATCGATTTCTTCACTGAACTATTGTGTTCTGACAGGGGGGTGCCGCCCCCCTCTACAACACACTGCTCAGTGCTCCTATTGGCTGAGAGCTCTGATCGGGTGCTGATCAGCAGACTTTTTTTGTTCATGCCCCTTCGACAGAAGGCAGCCCATCTGCCATACACACGGGCCAAGTATCAGCAGGTTTCTATTGAACTAACCGGTGCCGCCTGATATTCAGCCCGTGTGTACAGCCCCTTAGTCTTGATTTTGTGATTGCTCTTTCTAACACTTGGTAGCTTTTTTGTTTGTTTTTGCTTTCTTTCCCTGTAGTTTGTAGTGTTGGTTAGAAGGTTTATTCATGTCCATCATAACCAAATTTCTGCTTTCTGTCCCAGCCGTTGCAAGTGTTTGTTTGTTTTTTTCCTTTTTTTTTTTTAGTTTTTTTTTTCCCTTTGGATTTTTCTTTTGTTTTATGGTAAGAAGAATACAACAGGCAGAGTAAAACTCATGAAAGACTTGTATTTTCAGCATAAGGATGCCACCACTAGTGTTCTCAAAGGATATAATAATCAGCCCACCAGCAATGAACAATTGATATAATAATTTTTTAAGGCATTTCTCTCTAGAGGGAATTTATTTTTTCTCTTGTCATCCATGGACTGACACAGCGTGTCTTTTACACCTTTACACGTGGGTTATGTCCCTGCTTGCAGGAGAAGACCTAGGCAGAATGTGAGATGTTATACATACATTCTAAACAGCCAGAACTGAACAGCCCCGCCCAGGGGGGCGGTCCCTCCGGACATAACCCTCCCACTGCAGTCAGCAGACCTCAGTTTTTTTTCTGCCTAGCAGAAGGAGAAGACATGGCTCTCTCAGGAGCCAGTCTCCTGACCTATTTTTTATTCCTTTTGCAATTTTTTCCTATTTTTTTCTTTTGAGATCTTCAATCAACTGTCGGCTGGGCAACAGGTTGGGTACAAGATATCCTCGTAGTCTTCCCTGTCCGACCATCGAGCGTGCTGATCCTCGCCTTGTGTGCGTGAGACTCAGTTCACGACATGCCCCACGACTCCAGGGGTGGCCGGTGGGCTTCCAGCTCCGCGGTCCTCTCAAGATAGAACAGTCCGGCTGTATCTTTCGCGGTGGACCGGGCCGACAGCTACTCAGTACCGCACTGTGATAGTTCTGTCAGAAACACACCAGTGGGTCCCTCAGGGGACAGGTAAGTAGTCTCTCCTGGCTGCAGGTGAGTACATGCTGTGTGTTTCTTGTGTGGGGGATTTCCCTGTCTCCCCCTGTGTTTTTTAATGTCACTCTCTGTGCACTTCGCTGGCGCTGTACTGTGTGGGGTGCCTGGGGGCCATACTGTCCTGGGGGGGGGGCTCATGCTGCTCTGCACTTCGCTGGGGCTGTTTATTTGAGAGTGAGGGGCCTGGACGCCGTTCGGCGCCATGTTTGGTGACTGTGCTGTTTTTTACATTGGCGGCCATCTTGCCGTGGTCCGCCAGAGCACATTGCGGCGGCCATTTTCTTGTAGCCGCACCTTCTTCTAGCTCTAGTTTGGCCTCTAGCGCCGCTCAGGAACGGCGCGAATCTCCTCACAGTCTCTCTCCTCTCAGCTCACTCACGCTGAGCAGCGCGGCGCGGAGAGACAGGGCAGCGGAATCGAGCGGTCCTGGTCAGGTTGGTGGGTCCCCTGGGCATTCCCCTACTTCAGTCGGCACAGCCTGTGGGTGGTCTCAGAGGGGGACATTATGGAGTCAGAGTCACCAGCTTCCCCTAACATGCCAGAGGCAGCAGCCAGTGCTCCAGCACCTGCGGTCCCTATGGACCAGTTGGCGGCAGTCCTGGAATCATTTCTGACCAGGATGGAAGCTGTGTGTGAGCACAAGGGAGCAAAAAAGCGCCCTCTCCCCACTTTATCTCCACAAGGGGAGTGCTCTGATTCAGATATGGGCCTAGCTATAGCTGCTCAGGACCCTAGCTCTGAATATTTGGATGGTTTTGAACAGGACATTCCTTGTGAGGAAGACTCCAGTTCTGAGTCAGTAAATGACAGGGCGCTTGTTAGTGAACTCATTGATGCTGTGAGGGACACTCTCAAGCTAAATGCTGCGACTGCAGAACCTCAGGCGGATACAGTCTCCTTTGGTTCTTTTAAGACCAAGCCTTCTAAAAAGGTTTTTCCATATGTACCTTTCTGCGGCTTTTCCCAGACCTGGTCAATGAGCTGGTCAAAGAAGACTTTCATGGTCCCGCGGCGTTTGTCTATTAGATACTCCTTTGAAGACGCCCTGCTTAAAAAGTGGGCTTCTCCCCCGGTGGTCGACCCTCCAGTCGCCCGTTTAAACAAGGCCACCACTCTCCCGATGGAGGGGACTCCTGCGTTTAAGGACCCCACTGACAGGAGGTCAGAAGTGGTGAGTAGAGCCATGTTCGCCTTGTTGGGATCCGCCCTACGGCCAGTAGTAGCGGCGACCCTTGTGTCTCAGACACTCACGGAATGGGCAAAAATTTTGCACCAAACTGTGCAGGAGTATAACCTTCCTCCAGACACTATTGCTCTGGCCCACCAGATGGTGCAGGGTCTGATATATGTGTGCGACGCCACGTTGGACGCGGCCCCTTTAATATCCAGGGCCTCTGTTTCGGCGGTGGTATTGAGTCGTCTCATCTGGTTGAAATGCTGGTCTGCTGACCTAGCCTCTAAGAAGCTCCTGACGGATCTACCTTTTAAGGGTGGTAGACTTTTTGGTGCTGCTCTGGATGACATCATCAAGGATGTCACGGGAGGTAAAAGCACTCTCCTTCCTCAAACTATCAAGGGTAAGGAGGCCCGACGTAAACCGGGTCCTTCCTTTCCAGCAAAAAAGGGGTTTTTTCGTCCGTCAGAGTCCACGGGTAAGCCATCCCAGACTGACAACAGTGCGGCTGGCGGGCACAAGCGCCCCTGGGTGCGTAAGCCGAACAAGCCGGCTCCCAAGCCCGCCTCCGCGTGAAGTCTTGCCCCCGCCCGTCTCTGGGGTGGGGGGACGACTTCGCAGGTTCACGGATCGGTGGACCTCCCGGATCTCCGACCGGTGGGTGTGCGAGGTGGTCACCTCAGGATACAGAATAGAGTTCCGCTCATGGCCCCCAGACAGATTCTTTCCCTCAAATCTCCCTCTCCTTCCTGCCCGTCGGGCAGCCCTCTTGGGGGCTGTACAGGATTTGATCGGGTCCGGAGTAATTGTGCCGGTTCCGTCCCAGGAGAGGTTTCAGGGGTTCTACTCGAATCTGTTTGTTGTTCCAAAAAAGGACGGGGTTCGGCCAATCCTGGACCTCAAGGCCCTGAATGCCTTCGTGAAGGTGCAAAAATTCCGCATGGAATCCATTCGCACAGTGATCGCGACACTCCATCAAGGGGATTTTCTGGCATCCTTGGACATCAAGGACGCCTACTTGCATGTTCCGATCTGCGCAAGCCACCAGAAGTTTCTGCGCTTTGCGGTCGGCGAAGTCCACTATCAATTTGTGGCTCTTCCCTTCGGCCTAGCCTCGGCACCGAGGGTGTTCACCAAGGTGCTTGCTCCGGTCCTAGCTTTGCTGAGACAGCGAGGCATTGCTATCGTGGGCTATCTGGACGATTTTCTTCTAAGAGCAGACAGTGGCTCAGAATTGGAAGAAAGTGTGACTATCGTCAGTCAGACCCTCAGGGAGTTTGGGTGGCTCCTGAACGTTCAGAAGTCGGTTCTAGTCCCGACTCAGCGTCTGGAGTATCTAGGTCTGATTCTGGACTCTTTGGAAGCAAGAGTATTCCTACCTCCAGACAAACTACTGACACTTCAGTCTGCAGTACGGGTGCTGACGTCCCGAAAATGGTCGTCAATCCGCTTTTGCATGAGAGTCCTGGGACTCATGGTGACCTCCTTCGAGGCCGTTCCTTATGCCCAAGCGCACACCAGGGCTTTACAGAAAGATCTTGTCCACTTGGGACAAATCCCCGTTGTCCTTGGATCTTCAGATCCAGGTGAGTCACCTGGTCAGGGCGTCCCTGACGTGGTGGTTGAGGTCCCCGGCTCTTCGGTCCGGGAAGTCGTTCCTCCCCATCCAATGGACGGGGATCACGACGGACGCCAGCCTGACGGGCTGGGGGGGGAGTCTGGGGAGTCCTGTCGGCCCAAGGGCTTTGGACTCCGGACGAAGCCCTCTTACCTATCAATGTGCTGGAGATACGGGCAATCAGACTGTGCCTCTCCTCATGGTCGGAGAAACTACAGGGTCACTCCATCAGGATCCAATCGGACAACGCCACAGCAGTGGCGTATGTCAACCATCAAGGGGGGACTCGGAGCTCAGCTGCGGCTTCCCACGTCGCCCGCATCCTGAGGTGGGCCGAAAGAAGCGTGCCGGCTCTGTCGGCCGTCTACATTCCGGGCGTAGACAATTGGCAGGCGGACTATCTAAGTCGCCAGACGCTGGACCAGGGAGAGTGGTCCTTGCACCCGGAGGTCTTTCAACTCCTTTGCAGACGGTGGGGCATGCCGGATGTGGACCTGATGGCCTCTCGACTTAATCGCAAGGTGTCGAGGTTTGTGGCCAGATCCAGGGATCCCTGGGCGGATGCCTCGGATGCGTTGGTGGCCCCATGGGGTCAGTATCACCTGATATACGTTTATCCTCCGCTGCAGTTGCTGCCTCACCTGCTCCGCAGGGTAGCGACCGAGGGAATTCCGGTGATCCTCGTTGCTCCGGATTGGCCTCGGCGTCACTGGTACGCCGATCTGGTACGTCTCGTCGCAGACGTTCCCTGGCGGTTACCAATACGGGGGGACCTTCTGTCTCAAGGTCCTATATTTCATCCTGCTTTACAGTCTCTGGCTTTAACGGCATGGTTATTGAAAGGCAGGTGCTGAGAGACCGAGGTCTCTCGGATTCGGTCATTTCGACCATGTTAAGGGCAAGGAAGTCTTCCTCCAGAAAGATCTATCACCGTACTTGGAGAGCTTACATCGCCATGTGCGAAGAGCTGGACTGGCGCCCACGAACGTATTCCGTTCCCAGAATCCTGCATTTTCTGCAGCGTGGCGTGACCCAAAAGCTCGCTTTGAGTACCATTAAGGGTCAGATTTTGGCCTTGGCCATCTTCTTTCAGCGACCGCTGGCGGGTCATCCCTTGGTTAGCACCTTTGTGCAGGGGGTTCGCCATGTGCTCCCCCCTGTCAAGCCTCCTCTCCCCCCGTGGGATCTGAATTTGGTGCTCTCGGTTCTCCAGGAACCTCCCTTTGAAAATATTAGAGATATTCCCCTCTTGACTTTGTCTCAGAAGGTGGCCTTCTTGGTGGCCATTACTTCCATTAGACAAGTGTCTGAATTGGCGGCCTTGTCCTGCAAGTCGCCCTTTTTGGTCATCCATAAGGATAAGGCGGTGTTACGTCCGCGACCTTCTTTTCTGCCAAAGGTGGTCTCGGCCTTCCACTTAAATGAGGACATTGTCCTCCCGTCCTTGTGTCCTCACCCATCACATCCCAGAGAGTTTGCGCTTCACACTTTGGATGTGGTACGAGCCTTGAGGGTGTACCTGTTACTGCCTCTATTCGGAAGTCTGACTCACTATTTGTGGCTGTCTCTGGTCCAAAACAGGGCCAAGCGGTTTCGTCTGCCACCATTTCTAGGTGGATCAGACAAACCGTCATTCAAGCTTATGCTCTCAAGGGGCGGGCGCCTCCCTTTCCGGTTACGGCACATTCCACCAGGGCAATTGGTGCTTCCTGGGCTTTCCGACATCAAGCGTCGGTTGCACAAGTGTGCAAGGTGGCGACCTGGTCGTCTGTTCATACCTTTTCTAAGTTTTAGAAGGTTGATGTGGCTGCATCTTCGGATGCTTCCTTCGGCCGCAAGGTGTTGCAGGCCGCTGTTTGATGTTGCAACTCCTCCGTTGAGGAGCTCTGCCTTGTTTGGAGTGAAGTTTTTGGTTTTCCATTTATACTGCTCCCATCCCTCTTGACACTGCTTTGGGACATCCCACGTGTAAAGGTGTAAAAGACACGCTGTGTCAGTCCATGGATGACAAGAGAAAATAGGATTTTTGTACTCACCGTAAAATCCGTTTCTCTGGCATCCATGGACTGACACAGCACCCACCCTTCTTTTTAAGTTTGTACTGCTTTGTTACGAACTGAGGTCTGCTGACTGCAGTGGGAGGGTTATGTCCGGAGGGACCGCCCCCCCTGGGCGGGGCTGTTCAGCTCTGGCTGTTTAGAATGTATGTATAACATCTCACATTCTGCCTAGGTCTTCTCCTGCAAGCAGGGACATAACCCACGTGTAAAGGTGTAAAAGACACGCTGTGTCAGTCCATGGATGCCAGAGAAACGGATTTTACGGTGAGTACAAAAATCCTATTATTTTTGACATTACAGTAAAAATTTTGTATCTGACTATAGCAGTGTAGTAAAACACTTATCTGTATGGGAGTTGTGTTCTCCCTTGGAAATAACTTCTCTTTTTCTTGCCTTTATAATTGTACATTTTCTCATTTTTTCCTGATGTCATGCAGGGAGTGTCTGTACGATGTAGGTTCTGTGTTCTGGTGGAGTTATAATCCAGCTGCAGACAGCTGTCTTACCCAGGTCTACTGGGCTTCTGACACTGGCTGAAGATACGGGTGACGTTCTGTTTCATCCCCAGTAGAAAAGCTACTCTCGACAAAGTTTAAATGTGTGTTCTGTTTTCTTTCATACCTTCCTTTGTCTGCCGCTTCATCCCTGTGCATTCTCTCCCCCGTCAGGAGATCAGTGAGTTGAAGGAGCAAATTGAGGATGTAGAAGGCAGATACATGCAAGGGCTAAAGGAGATGAAGGTACTAGTTTGCGTTGCACTAATCCTGTCATAGGGCACGTAAAAAGTGTAGCTTAACCATTGTCTGTCTGCAGGGTTGTACAAATGCTTTAACCTTGAGTTCACTTCACGTTAATTTCATTACCATTATCTTGCTTTATTTTTCTTTTATTAAGCTGTTTCTAATATCACTGATTCTTGTATTTTCCAGGACTCACTGACAGAAGTGGAGGAGAAGTATAAAAGGTCTATGGTAACAAATGCCCAGTTAGACAATGAGAAAACATCTTTGCAATATCAAGTGGACACACTACGGGAAAATCTCTTGGAGTTTGAGGAGGAACTAGCAGAGTCCCGGCGTCAGTATGAAGATAAACATAAAGTGAGTGATGAAACCCCTCTTCAAAGTCTAACTACACTGTTCAGCTGCATCTACACTATACAATGAGATTGCTCAATCTCTGTACGATCTCCTTTTATATTTTCCAACCCACTGTATGGACAAACTTGAACAATCCATTTAATTTGTATCATACCAGGCAGGTCTTTACACTGTAGTTGATGATAGATCTGAAGGTTCAGTTAGATTTGTATAGTGTATGGTAAGCTTTAGAGCCTACAGGTCCAGTGTCTGAAAACAACCCACCTGCAAGTGTATCTTAAGACCGATAATATGATTAAACAACCTTAATCGTAGCAATAACAACTGGTCAGCATTAATATTTTACAGACCCCACTAAATATACATTTACTTGGTCACTCTGAATTGGTAATCTTGGCACATAATCGCTGCTCTTTCATGTGAAAGATCCTTGAATAATAATTTGCTTATGTGTGCCAGGCCTTTTTTATATGCATACATATTGAGTAGCATCTTCGGCTTGATATAGTAAATTGCACTCAAGTTCTAATTGAAGGATTATAACTCATACCTGAAGGGTATGTCCATCTGTTTAATCTGCCTAGTAACAAGGAGATATCCAGTCACCACTACCCCCATCGTAACCAATAGCAGGCCCATCATCTATTGTTTTTGGCATTCAGTTACAGGTTTAAAGTAGGAAGCACTTTTTTTTTGTTTTTTTATTCCTAAAAGTTATGTTGGGTTCCAGCACCTATGATATTTATTTTTTAATTGTATGTGCACTCAAAATATAGCAGTTAAAGCAGAGTTCCAGCCTCTTAAAAAAAAAAAAAAATGTAGCTGGTGACTTTTTAATGTGAGGACACTTGCCTATCCAGGGATCCTGCAATGTCGGGCCCCCCCCCCCCCAAGCCAATTCGTCCACCGGCTCGGGTGCAGCTGCCAGCATTGCAACTAAGGGAAACCGGTATTGAAGCTTTCAGGCTTCACAGACCGTTCCCTACTGCGCATGCGTGAGTCGCGTTGCGCTTTCTGAATGGCCCCAACGTCTTCTGGGACACACGGGTCCCAGAAGACAGTGGGGGGATAGGAGGAGGGGCCGATGCAAATCCGAAGATGACATGCCTTGCCGCGGCGGTGTAGGATGAAAGCCTTGCTAGAAAACCAAAAAAAGGTATAAAACGCCCCCCAAAAAAAAGGATATACGAGGGGGGTTGGGGTGCTTGATTGGATTTCACCTACTTTGATTTTAGAAAAAAGAGTAAAACTGCGCTAAATATATTGATAGAGAAAAGACACCAAGTGTTCTCAGTGGTGACTCAATGGGAGCTGCGATTAAGATGTAAACCACCATACATAATAGAAAAATAGGAAAAGAGAAAAATCGCGCTAACCCGTGTCATAGGCTCCGTAAGGAGTCTGTAAATAATTTGAATCTGTAATTGTTTAAAAAAGAACAGAACATAAGATTTAAAATAAATTAAATAAACACCCAAAAAAAACAATAAATTATAAAAGTGTACTGTGATGTAACTTCAAATTATAAAGTCCATAAATAATATAAAGTCCATAAAATAAATCTCTTAGATAAAGTCCGTTATGAAACACCAGTGCTCCGTGTAAAAAATCATACGAAGTGAATAATTGCATCCAATTTTGTGATCTTCCACCACCAAACAACAGAAATTTCTCCTTACCAGCTACAATTGACCCCCCATGACAGAGGATCAATAAATGCAGAGATTAAGCAGTTCCTCCCACAGGTCAGCACAGCAATTGGGACTCCTAAATCACCAATCCCCGATGGACATCCGTGGACACAGGTAGTATGTAAAAGATAGACACACTCCACATAGCGCATTACCGTTAAAAAAATGTATTCTTTAAAATAAAGTTTGCACTTACATTAATGCAGTTTTAAAATAGCCCATTCAGTCTGGTGTGCCGGCCGCTGCACATTCATCAGACACCCGTCCCGTCCTTCTCGGAAGCGTTTGAGGTGACGTCAGTGCGTCGCTCCGCCCTACGTCCGTTTCGCAAAAACTTGCTTCTTCCAGGGGCACGGGCGGCGCACTGCGTCACCTCGCTTTATAGTGCAGAACAACCAAGCCTCGTTTTAGGTCCAAACCATCGATCGGACATGCGCGGTCTCACTAGGTGTCACTGTAATGTAGACACCGGCCGCGTACGCTAGTCTGGTTGGCTGCACTGTTCACCACCCTATTGGCTGCTAGCTGCATACCAGAATCTGATTTGCTACGCTAGTTTGTTATTACTGGTATACTTGGGCCTGTTGATTTCAATATATACTGGGCATCCCCGTTGACATCTATACTACTGGCATGGTGCCCGTATTCACAGACTCACATGCCTAGCATAGGGTGGGGGACAAGCCCAAATATAAATAACTGAACTCATTTAAGCCCTATAGCCACATTCCCGATGAGCCGGAAACGTGACTAATTCTGACCACAGGGGCCACCGTCAGGTCACGATTAGTGACCCCTAGTGGACATCGGTCTAGCTGTTCCCCAGATGCAAGGACAAAACAACTGAAATGTCGGTCCATGCACCGGGGAGCAGCACACCCTACAGCCACACTCCTGATAAACCGGAAGTGCGACTCTTCTGACCACAGGGGCCACCCTCGGATCACAAGCGGTGACCCCTAGTGGACATTAGTTTAATTATTCTCCAGATGCAAGGACAAGGCAGCTGAGGTGCCAGTCCATGCATCGGGAGATAACACAGCTCAACCTCGAGCTGGGGACTTGGTATCTAGCCAAACCTGATTTTGATTGTACAAATTTTAAATTTATTATTAAAATTGATATAAAAATCTAAATGTGAATATAAAGCCAATGGGAGTGTGGACCATGAATTCCTACACCCCTGGGGGCTCAATCGCTTGGCAATAGGGTCGCTCCCAGTGTTTCTGATCCCCCTAAGGCCAATAGATGCTTCTTTCAAAACCTCACGGGTTACTATCGCTGTAAGACGTGTAGAGTTTGCTCCATGAATAGGTGCAAAGAGAGAAAGATTTGCAGCTTCACATCTACAAGTACATCTAGGGCGTTTGAGGTGGAATCGTTTATCACCTGTGCCACAGAGGGGGTGGTATACCTCATTCAATGTCCTTGCGGGCTGCAATATGTCGGGAGGACAAAAAGGGCCCTAAAAGTAAGATTAAATGAGCATATCAGCAATATTAAAGCAGGGTTCCCCAAACATTCTGTCTCTAGACATTATGATGAGGTACACCAAAGAGACCCGTCGAACACCTTATATATGGGGATAGATAAATACAAGCCCCACTGGAGGGGGAGCTCTTTGGTGCGGGAGATTTCCAAACAGGAAATGTCCTGGATACATAAACTAAAGACATATGTTCCCTTTGGGTTGAACGTCGATACTGACGTAAACGCATTTATTAACAATTCCTGAAGGTATAGACTATTATTTGGTGGTTGGTGTATTAACATATAATTTGTGTTATTAATGTAATGTTTATGGTTTGCACCATAGGGTTTGTTAATTTGTATATGGTTTTGTCAACATTGTGTAGGGATTTTATTATCCCATATGGTGTGACGTTGTGGCCAGAAGATATCGATCGAGCCTCCTTTTGTGTGTTCACTTCACATACACGGACTATTTTTGTTATATTTATTATTGTTTATATAACCAAGTTCATTTACTTGGTTGTTTAATTAATTTGTATATTTAAACACAATTAAATAGGTTTTTGTTTACAGCAATAGTCTATTCTGTATGCGTTTTCCTTTTTCATCAACAGAGTGGGGCCCACATTGGGTGCCCACAGCGATGATTTAAGGGATATTGACATACTTCTCCATAATGGCGGTCTGATTGGGGGCTTGAGGAGCCTGGTACCATCAACGTAGGCCCTGAACACTAGGGGCCGGTTGTTTTGGTACTTTGATCTCCTCGTGCGTTAAATCCTTTGGATCTCACTCCTCCCCTCCCTTCTTATCCCTCAATGGATAGGGTAGTGTATACCTTCCCATGACTTGAGTCAGGAGCTATGGGAGGTTGGAAAGGAATTTAACTATAGGATTCCCTCTGCGACTCGGGCACATTGTTTGGGAATACATGTGTAGCATGTTATTACCCAAAAAGAAGAGATATAGTGAGCAGGCTAGGACTCAGGGGGTTTCTTGTGTTCCCCTTTGGGTTTGGGATCTCCATGGTTGGACTATATAGGCCCAGCCTTAGGTTATCTCAGCCCGATTGAGCCCCCAGGGGTGTAGGAATTCATGGTCCACACTCCCATTGGCTTTATATTCACATTTAGATTTTTATATCAATTTTAATAATAAATTTAAAATTTGTACAATCAAAATCAGGTTTGGCTAGATACCAAGTCCCCAGCTCGAGGTTGAGCTGTGTTATCTCCCGGTGCATGGACTGGCACCTCAGCTGCCTTGTCCTTGCATCTGGAGAATAATTAAACTAATGTCCACTAGGGGTCACCGCTTGTGATCCGAGGGTGGCCCCTGTGGTCAGAAGAGTCGCACTTCCGGTTTATCAGGAGTGTGGCTGTAGGGTGTGCTGCTCCCCGGTGCATGGACCGACATTTCAGTTGTTTTGTCCTTGCATCTGGGGAACAGCTAGACCGATGTCCACTAGGGGTCACTAATCGTGACTTGACGGTGGCCCCTGTGGTCAGAATTAGTCACGTTTCCGGCTCATCGGGAATGTGGCTATAGGGCTTAAATGAGTTCAGTTATTTATATTTGGGCTTGTCCCCCACCCTATGCTAGGCATGTGAGTCTGTGAATACGGGCACCATGCCAGTAGTATAGATGTCAACGGGGATGCCCAGTATATATTGAAATCAACAGGCCCAAGTATACCAGTAATAACAAACTAGCGTAGCAAATCAGATTCTGGTATGCAGCTAGCAGCCAATAGGGTGGTGAACAGTGCAGCCAACCAGACTAGCGTACGCGGCCGGTGTCTACATTACAGTGACACCTAGTGAGACCGCGCATGTCCGATCGATGGTTTGGACCTAAAACGAGGCTTGGTTGTTCTGCACTATAAAGCGAGGTGACGCAGTGCGCCGCCCGTGCCCCTGGAAGAAGCAAGTTTTTGCGAAACGGACGTAGGGCGGAGCGACGCACTGACGTCACCTCAAACGCTTCCGGGAAGGACGGGACGGGTGTCTGATGAATGTGCAGCGGCCGGCACACCAGACTGAATGGGCTATTTTCAAATATAAAGTTTTATTGTTTTTTTTAAAGATTAAGACATACATAAAATAAAAGCGGAAACATACCTAAAATAATAGCATTACCATACTAATAGTTCTATTCTCATCCCTTCCCCATTCCCCCCCCCTCTCTCCCATTTACTCTTTCTCTTTTCCTCGCTCCTTTTTTTTTTTTTTTTTTTTGAATGGGCTATTTTAAAACTGCATTAATGTAAGTGCAAACTTTATTTTAAAGAATACATTTTTTTAACGGTAATGCGCTATGTGGAGTGTGTCTATCTTTTACATACTACCTGTGTCCACGGATGTCCATCGGGGATTGGTGATTTAGGAGTCCCAATTGCTGTGCTGACCTGTGGGAGGAACTGCTTAATCTCTGCATTTATTGATCCTCTGTCATGGGGGGTCAATTGTAGCTGGTAAGGAGAAATTTCTGTTGTTTGGTGGTGGAAGATCACAAAATTGGATGCAATTATTCACTTCGTATGATTTTTTACACGGAGCACTGGTGTTTCATAACGGACTTTATCTAAGAGATTTATTTTATGGACTTTATATTATTTATGGACTTTATAATTTGAAGTTACATCACAGTACACTTTTATAATTTATTGTTTTTTTTGGGTGTTTATTTAATTTATTTTAAATCTTATGTTCTGTTCTTTTTTAAACAATTACAGATTCAAATTATTTACAGACTCCTTACGGAGCCTATGACACGGGTTAGCGCGATTTTTCTCTTTTCCTACTTTGATTTTAGCCTGGAACTCTGCTTTAAGTCTGGATGGGTTAGATGTAAGATTTCAGCTTATTGCACACTGTATCTGCTGTGCCATCCGAAAGTCTGCTATCACAATCGCACCTATTGCATTTCTTGATCTGACTAACATAAGGTGTCTTAAAAAGGCTGGATCAATTGCTGCTGAATGTAATAATGTAAGCCTTTCTGTTGCCATCTTTAAAATTATTCTAAAGCCAGCTACACCTAACTGACACCCTGAGAAAATGGGTATCAATAAGACCCCTTTCACACTGGGGGCCGCCCGTGCTTTAGTGGTAAAGCACCGCTCGTTTAAGCAGCGCTTTTTGGGTGCTAGCAGGCTGCTTTTAAGTAACCCCCGCTAGCAGCCGAAGATGGGGTTAAAAACGCCTGTGTTGCTGCACTTCCAAATCGCTTTTCAGGCGCTTCCGAAGCGCTGCCCATGCAATGGGCAAGGGTATTTTTGGGTGCGCTGTATACAGCGTTCCCAAACCGCCCCAAGGATGCTGCTTGCAGGACTTTTTCTGACGACCTGTGACCACCCCGCCCCAGTGTAAAAACACTTGACCTTTCACATTCCGGCAGCATAGGAGGCAGTTTTCAGGCGCTAAAACGCCTGAAAACGGCCTTAGTGTGACGGGGGTCTAAGAGCTAGTGAGAGCCTCTTGTAGAGAAAATGCAGAGGGAGAATTTTAGTCCTATACATTATGCTAGCAGGATTTTGGCAATCTTGCAAGTGCAGAGCTTTAATTACATAAACATAAGCTAGCCAAAAGAAGTGTTTACTGAAGCATTGAAAAAAAATATTCCCATCTCTGACCCAGTCAGTTTTATTGGCCTAGTATGAACCCAAAGGACTGGCCAGCCTGTGCTTACTAGAAACCTCCTCTGACACAGATATTCAGCCATTCTTTATGGAGAGCGGAGCTAGATTGTATGAGTCACACAGTAGTCTCTAGATACCTAGGCAGAATGCTTGTCTTCAGTTCAGCATTCAGTCAATAGAACTCCTAATACATTTTGAAATATCCTTTCCTTATAAATACAAAGGAGTTGTTTCTTTGTTAGACTTTAGCTTGTGCAATATCCTCTAATTAATGGTGTGGTGAACAACATTGTTCACCACACCATTAATTTGATTGTATTTCACAGTGTATTCTAGCTCCAGTAATTTATTAGTTCTGGGTGGTGCTTGGGGTTTAAAGCGGAGTTCCACCTTAAAATGGAACTTCTGCTTTTTGGAATCCCCCGCCCCTCCGGTGTCACATTTGGCACCTTTCAGGGGGGGAGGAGGGAGCAGATACCTAATGGAGGTATTTGCTCTCACTTCCGGGCATAGATAGCCGCAGTATCCACGGATATCTATGCCATATCTGGCCCCTCCTCCATCCCCCACTGTCTTCTGGGAGACACATAGGTCCCAGAAGACAGCAGGGACCATTCAGATCGCGCAGCACGACTCGCGTATGCGCAGTAGGGAACCAGGAAGTGAAGCCGCAAGGCTTCACTTCCTGATTCCCTTCCTGAAATGACGGCGTCTGTCGCAGATCAGCTGCGGAGCTGATCTGTGTCTTACCTATACTGCTGTAGGTCGGCTGGCACCTGTTGTTCCACTAGCTTGTGTTCAGCTCTGGCTGCACTCTGCAGCTATGGGTGTCGCCGGCTTCACCTGTGGCTTAATATATTCTTCCTTCCTGCTACTTCCTGTCCAGCCTCCCATGTGCCTTACTATTTAAATTGCACTCAGACCAGTTTCTGGTTGCTTGAGCAACACTTGTTTCAGAGCTCCCTGCCTGTAACCTACTTAACCAGACTTCTTGTGTACCGAATCGGCTAGTCCTCCTGTTTGCGCTGTCTGCTGCCCGCCCCGACTTTGGCTCGATATCTGGCTCTCCTTTTGCTTTATCCATCCATCCATCCCTCTGTGTCTTCTGGTACTCTCCTTGTGAGCAGGGTGAACCTGGGGGTCGTGACCTGGGGTCAGCACACAGCTAAGCCCAAACCCTCGTGAGGGAGTCCCTGGCGGAATACCGGCTGGCCCTTAGATTCCACGCCCTGGGGGATCCCGTGTCACCTGCTCGCCTGTGGGCTCACTTCAGTACCATTGTGACAGTTTGCTGAAGCCATGAGCTCCTCAGAGAGTCGGCCACTGACTGAGGACCAGATGCAATATCTAGTTCAGCGACTTAACTCCCAGCAAGCAAATCAAGAGCAAATAAAAACTTCCGGTTCCGGCGCGTATAAGGTAGCTGCGTCTCCTCACAGCTCCCGCACCAGGACCCTGCATCGGCCTATAAACTCAGCCTGAGTGGCCCCCCACATCCATCTGACTTCTCCAGGTTCCCCCCTCACTCTCCGGCACTCGATGGACCGTTTTGTGGAGAAAACCGGCGCCCGTTCGTTCGCGGGCGCGGCGCCGCCGCCAGCCAAGCCGCAAATCGAGGCCCTGGCTTCGGCCTACTCGCACGCCGCGAAAGTCACACAGGCGGCTGACATGAAGGTGAGTGGATAGCCCTCCCAGCACATCATCGCATCCTCTGCCAACTCACCCCAGGGGCTAGCTCCACCATCCGCTCTGCCAGGCACACCAGGGGGCTTTAATATCTCCTCACCCCCCGGGGATGCAGATCACACCCACCGCATTGCCAATGCAGTAGCAGCCCTTCTCTCCCCTATGATTTCTGCCTCGGTGGAAAAGGCAGTAAATGCGGGCATGCAACAAATTAAAGCCCAGCTCACTGAACATTCCACTAGACTAAATGAGGTAGAACACCGCCTTTCTGAGGTAGAAGACGAACTTTATCAAGCGCAGGCCACGGAACAGTCGCAGGACAAAACTAATCAATATATTATCCAAAAATTGGAAGATTTGGAAAATAGATCCAGAAGGAGCAACTTGCTATTTGTAGGCATCCCTGAATCGCTCCCCTCTGCAGCTTTGTCGGAATTTTGCTCAAAACGCATCCCGGAAGCCATGGAGCTCTCAGGCCTGTTCAGTCGAACGCGCACACCGTATGGGCTCCTTTAATACTGAGCGCAAAACACCCCGTCCCATCATATCCAAATATCTTAACTATGCTGACAAATCTCTAATCCTGCAGTCATTCCGCCAATCCCCATCTCTCCAAATCGACGGGGTGAAGATCCTAATTTTTGCTGACTACTCGAGCGAAGTTTCCAAGAAGAGAAAAGCCTTTTAACCGATCTGCTCTGAACTCTTCAAGCAACAAATAAAATTCACCCTGGCCTTTCCTGCAACTCTACGCCTCAAATCTCCTAAAGGGGAGCAACTGTCTTTCCAGGATCCCTTGGAAGCAGAATCCTTTGTCCGTTCCCTACGGGGAGATATACTTCCTCACGCCTTCAAAGTCGACTTCTAGCCTCCGGTCTCTGGAACAGAGGAGCCCTCGCAAGGACTCTCAAATGCTTCAGACCTTCTGATCCATACCAACGCAACCACAACTCCGTGCGGTGAAGTTTTCTCCACACAGACATGGATTTTCATCCACCCCATTGCAGGTTGTATGGTTTCTCCCTGGCACACTTATTGTTTGTGATGTTATATCTCATTTACATGGCCCTTTCTGTGGTCACCCAGAATTCACCTCTGGGCACGGACCCCATGACTGGTCCCCCAAGGTTTTTTTTTACCCTCATTTGCTTTGAATTTATTTGTCATTCGTCACTGTTATATATGCATTCTAGTGTATTTGTTATTGCTTGAGCTCGATGTTATCAGCAAGGGTACCATTGCATCCATGCCACGTTGCACGTAATTGTGTTTACATTTCAATATCCACCGTGATCTCGCTGTGCAACGTACTCGGCTCCCAACCATGATTCCACTCTGGGGATCCCTCGCACATCATTGATGTCCCTAGGGCTCTCAGGCACCTTTTTATTGCTCCTTTTTTTTTTTCTCATGCAGCGTCCTGCATGGGGAGCTACCTTGCACAGCGAACTCATGCGGAAAAAAGCGAAGTTTACTCTGGTATTTACTTTCACTTGTTGGCTTGTTTTTTGCCTTGTTTTCTCCTCTTTTCCCTCCATTCCTCCCCCCTCCTCCCTCTCCACATATCATCTTACATTCCCAACCCAAGGGCTCCACATATAGACGCACACGTTCCTCCCGGGCTTAAACTGTACCTCCTGATCCCTACATTTACTCCTATAGCTACTGATCCTCCTTACATACCTCTTCTTCTCCGTGATGTCTTAAGGTAATTTCATGGAATGTGAAGGGTCTCCGTTCTCCTAACAAGAGACTGAAGATTCTTCGTCATCTCAAAAGGCTAAAAGCTGACATAGCACTACTACAGGAGTCTCATCTTCCAGCATCAGACTTCAGTCGTATGCAGAAACTCTGGGTTGGAACGGTCTTGGGGGCAGAATCAGTTGGACGGAAAGCTGGTGTCCTCCTTCTGATTCACAAAAACCTCCCATGTACGGTTCTATCCACGCACACAGATGACCAAGGGCGTTTCGTCTCTTCCAGGGTTAAAATAGGCACCAAAGAACTAGTGATTTCAAATGTATATGCTCCTAACAGTACCACAAAAACCTTCTTTCTCTTACCATCCATGGACTGACACGGTGTCTCTTTACACTTTACACGTGGGTTATGTCCCTGCTTGCAGGAGAAGACCTAGGCAGAATGTGAAATGTTATACATACATTCTAAAAGCCAGAGCTGAACAGCCCCACCCAGGGGGCGGTCCCTCCGGACATAACCCTCCCACTACAGTCAGCAGACTTCAGTTTTTTTTCTGCCTAGCAGAAGGAGAAGACGTGGCTCTCTCAGGAGCCAGTCTCCTGACCTATTTTTATTCCTTTTCTGGAATTCTTTTTTATTTTATTTTTGAAAAATTTCTATCAACTGTCGGCTGGGCAACAGGTTGGGTACAAGATATCCTCGTAGTCTTCCCTGTCCGACCATCGAGCGTGCTGATCCTCGCCTTGTGTGCGTGAGACTCAGTTCACGACAGGCCCCATGACTCCAGGGGTGGCCGGGTTCGCTTTCATGCTCCCACGGTCCTCTCAAGACTGAACAGTTCCTGACTGACTGTATCTTTCGTGGTGGACCGGGCCGACAGCTACTCAGTACTGCACTGTGATAGTCCTGTCAGAAACACACCAGTGGGTCCCTCAGGGGACGGGTAAGTAGTCTCTCCTGCCTGCAGGTGAGTACAAAAGGCTGTGTGTTTCTCTGTGGGGGATTTTCCCTGTCTCCCCCTGTATTTCATTGTCACTCTCTGTCACCATTGCTGGCGCTGTGCTGTGTGGGGTGCCTGGGGGTCACACTGCTCTTGGAGGGGCTAATGCTGGTCTGCAGATATGCTTGGGGCCTTTTTTTGTGTGTTTTGGGGCCTGAGCGCCAAGTGGCGCTGTGTGTGTGCTGTTTTTTTTTTTTTTTTCACTTTTGCTGAGTCATGTCGGCCATCTTGCCGCGGATCGCCTCAGTGAAGTGCGGCGGCCATTTTCTTGTAGCCCGCGCGCTCTTCAGCACTAGTTTCGGCCTCTAGCGCTGCTGTAACAGCGCGAATCTCCTCACAATCTCCTCACAGCTCACCAGCGCTGACACAGCGCGGTACAGACAGCGGAACTGAGCGGTCCCTGGTCCGGTTTGGTGAGTCCCCTGGGCGCCCCCTCCTCAGTCAGCACAGCCTGTGGGTGGACTTTTTATCTGAGGAGTCTCAGAGGGGGGCAATATGGAGTCTCTGTCACCAGCTTCCCCTAAATGTCAGTGGACAACAGGCAGTGCTTCAGCACCTGCGGTCCCTAGGGACCAGTTGTGGGCAGTCCTGGAATAATTTCTGACCAGGATGGGAGCTGTGTGCAAGCGCAAGGGAGCAAAAAAGCGCCCTCTCCCCACTTTACTTCAAGAGGGCAGTGCGCTGATTCAGATATGGGCTTAGCCACTACCGCTTAGGACCCTAGTTCTGAATGTATTGGATGGTTTTGAACAGGACATTCCTTATGAGGAAAACTCCAGTTCTGAGTCAGTAAATGACAGGGCGCTTGTTAGTGTACTCATGACTGCGGTGAGGGACACTCTCAAGCTAAAATGCTGCGGATGCAGAACCTCAGGCGGATACAGTCTCCTTTGGTTCTTTTAAGGCCAGGCCTTCTAAAGAGGTTTTTCCATATGTACTTTCTTTGACCAGCTCATTGATAAGGTCTGGGAAAAGCCGCAGAAGAATTTTTTTATGGTCCCGCGGCGTTTGTCTATCAGATACCCCTTGAAGATGCCCTACTTAAAAAGTGGGCTTCTCCCCCAGGGTCGACCCTCCAGTCGCCCGGTTGAACAAGGCCATCACTCTCCCGATGGAGGGGACTCCTGCATTTGAGGACCCCACTGACAGGAGGTCAGAAGTGGTGAGCAGAGCCATGTTTGCCTTGTTGGGATCCGCCCTACGGCCTGTGGTAGCGGCGACCCTTGTGTCTTAAACACTTACAGGTTGGGCAAAAATGTTGCACCTAGCTGTACAGGAGCATAATCTTCCTCCAGACACAGTTGCTTTGGCCCACCAACTGGTTCAGGGCCTGGTTTGTGTGCGACGCCACGTTGGACGCGGCCCCTTTAATATCCAGGGCCTCTGTCTCGGCGGTGGTATTGCGTCGTCTTATCTGGTTGCAGTGCTGGTCTGCTGACCTAGCCTTAGGAAGCTCCTGACGGATCTACCATTTAAAGGTGGTAGACCTTTCGGTGCTGCTCTGGATGACATCGTCATGGATGTCATGGGAGGTAAAAGCACTCTTCTTCCTTAGACTAGCAAGGGTGAGGAGGCCCGCCGCAAACAGGGGCCTTCCTTTCCAGCAAAACGGGGTTTTTTCGTCAGTCAGAGTCCACGGGTAGGCCCTCTCAGACTGACGGCAGTGCGGCTGGTGGGCACAAGTGCCCCTGGGTGCGTAAGCCGAACAAGCGGCTCCCAAGCCTGCCTCCGCGTGAAGTCTTGCCTCCGCCCGACTCTGGGGTGGGGGGACGACTTTGCAGGTCACGAATCGGTGGTCCTCCCGAATCTCCGACTGGTGGGTGTGCGAGGTGGTCACCTCAGGATACAGGATAGTATTCCGATCCTGGCCCCCAGACAGATTCTTTCCCTCAAATCTTCCTCTCCTTCCTACCTGTCGGGCAGCCCTCTTGGGGGCTGTACAGGATTTGATCAGGTCCGGAGTGATTGTGCCGGTTCCGTCACAGGAGAGTTTTCAGGGATTCTACTCGAATCTGTTTGTCGTCCCAAAAATAGGACGTGGTTCGACCTATCCTGGACCTCAAGGCCCTGAATGCCTTCAAGAAGGTGCAAAAATTCCGCATGGAATCCATTCGCACGGTGATCGCTACACTCCACCAAAGGGATTTTCTTCTGGCGTCCCTGTACTTCAAGGACGCCTACTTGCATGTTCCGATCTGCGCAAGTCACCAGAAGTTTCTGCGCTTTGCGATCAGCAAAGTCCACTATCGATTGTGGCTCTTCCTTTCGGCCTAGCCTCGGCACCAAGGGTGTGCACCAAGGTGCTTGCTCCGGTTCTAGCCTTCTGTTACAGCGAGGTATTGCTGTCGTGGGCTATCTGGATGATCTTCTCCTAAGAGCAGAAAGTGGCTCAGATTAGAGGAAAGGTGACTATCGTCAATTAGACCCTCAGGGACTTCGGGTGGTTCCTGAACATTCAGGAGTCAGTCCTGGTCCCGACTCAGTGTCTGGAGTATCTAGTTCTGGTTCTGGACTCCTTGGAGGCAAAGGTATCCTACCTCTGGAGAAGTTGCTGACACTTCAGTCTGCGGTGCGGGTGCTGACATCCCGAACATGGTTGTCAATCCGTTGTTTGCATGAGAGTCCCGGGACTCCTGGTGGCCTCCTTCGCGGCCATTCCGTATGCCCAATCACACACCAGGGCATTGCAGAAGGAGATCTTGTCCACCTGGGACAAATCCCCGTTGTCCTTGGATCTTCAGATACAGGCGATTCACCTGGTCAGGGTGCCCCTGACATGGTGGTTGGGATCCTCGGCTCTTCGGTCCGGAAAGTCGTTCCCTTCCCATCCAATGGACGGTACTCACGACGGACACCAGCCTGACGGGCTGGGGTGGAGTCTGGGGAGTCCTGTCGGCTCAGGCCTTGGACTCCGGACGAGCCCGTTTACCAATCACTGTTCTGGAAATATGGGCCATCGGACTGTGTCTCTCCTCAGGTCGGAGAGAGTACGGGGTTGCTCCATCAGGAGCCAGTCGGACACCGCCATGGCGGTGGCGTATGTAAACCATCAAGGGGGAACTCGGAGCTCAGCTGCGGCTTCCGAGGTAGTCCGTATCCTGAAGTGAGCCGGAAAAAACGTGCCGGCGCTCTGTAGGACATTTTACATTCTGGGCATAGACAATGGGCAGGCGGACTATCTGAGTCGCCAGACACCGGACCAAGAAGAGTGGTCCTTGAAATATTTCAACTCCTTTACCGACGGTGGGGCACGCCGGATGTGGACCTGATGGCCTCTCGACTCAATCGCAAGGGTCAAGGGTGTGGCCAGATCCAGGGATCCTTGGGCGATGCCTCGGATGCGTTGCTGACCCCATAGGGTCCTTATCGCCTGATATAAACTCCGGCGATCCTAATTGTTCCGGATTGGCCTCAGCATCACTGGTACGCTGATCTGGTACGTCTCGTCGCGGACGTTCCCTGGCGGTTGCCGATGAGGGAGGACCTTCAGTCTCAAGGTCCTATGTTTCATCCGACTTACAGTCTCGTGCTTTAACGGCAGGGCTGTTAAAAGCCAGGTGTTGAGGGACCGAGGTCTCTCGGACTCGGTCATTTTGACCATGTTAAGGACACGGAAGTCTTCCTCCAGGCAGATCTATCACCGTGCCTGGAAAGCTTATATCGCCATGTGCGAAGCGCTGGACTGGCGTCCTCGGACGTATTCCGTCCCCAGAATCCTGCGTCCTCTGCAGTGTGGAGTGACCCAAAAGCTTGCTTTGAGTACCATCAAGGATCAGATTTCGGCCTTGGCCGTCTTCTTTCAGCGACCTCTAGCGGGTCATTTTCTTGGTTAGCACCTTGTGTTGGGGGTTCGCCATGTGCTCCCTCCTGTCAAGCCTCCTCTCCCACCGTGGGATCTGAATTTGGTGCTCTCGGCCCCCCAGGAACCTCCTTTTGGGAATATCCAGGATATTTCCCTCTTGTCTTGTCTCAGAAGGTGGCCTTTTTAGTGGCAATCACTTCTGTTTGACGAGTGTCTGAGTTGGCGGCTTTGTCATGCAAGTCGCCATATTTAGTCATCCATAAGGATAAGGCGGTGTTGCATCCGCGACCTTCCTTTTTTTGCCAAAGGTGGTGTCGACCTTTCACCTACATGAGGACATTGCCCTCCCGTCCTTGTGTCCTCACCCATCGCATCCCAGAGAGTGTGTGCTGCACATATTGGATGTGGTACGAGCCTTACGGGTGTACCTGTCTGCTACTGCTTCTATTCGGAAGTCCGACTCACTGTTTGTGACTGTCTCTGGTCCATAACAGGGCCAAGCGGTTTCGTCTGCCATCATTTTTAGGGGAATCAGACAAACCGTCATTCAAGCCTATGCTCTCAAAGGGCGTGCGCCTCCCTTTCCGGTTACGGCGCATTCCACCAGGGCAATTGGTGCTTCCTGGGTTTCCCGACATCAAGCGTCGGTTGCACAAGTGTGCAAGGCGGCGACCTGGTCGTCTGTTCATGCCTTTTAAGTTTTATAAGGTTAATGTGGCTGCATCTTCGGATGCTTCCTTCGGCCGCAGGGTGCTGCAGGCCGCTGTTTAAAGTTGCGACTCCTCCGTTGAGGAGCTCTGCCTTATTGGAGTGAAGTTTTGGTTTTCCATTTATACTGCTCCCATCCCTCTTGACACTGCTTTGGGACATCCCACGTGTAAAGTGTAAAGAGACACCGTGTCAGTCCATGGATGGTAAGAGAAAATAGGATTTTTTGTACTCACCGTAAAATCCTTTTCTCTGACATCCATGGACTGACACGGCACCCACCCTTCCTTTTAAGTTTGTACTGCTTTGTTACGAACTGAAGTCTGCTGACTGTAGTGGGAGGGTTATGTCCGGAGGGACCGCCCCCTGGGTGGGGCTGTTCAGCTCTGGCTTTTAGAATGTATGTATAACATTTCACATTCTGCCTAGGTCTTCTCCTGCAAGCAGGGACATAACCCACGTGTAAAGTGTAAAGAGACACCGTGTCAGTCCATGGATGTCAGAGAAAAGGATTTTACGGTGAGTACAAAAAATCCTATTATTCCCAACTCTCTTCTTGGCTTCTCACCGTCTCCCATCTACCGCACTTAGTTGGGGGAGATTTTAATGATCTCATGCACCCTCCAGACGATGGGTCCTCACCGAAACAATCCACTCCGGCACTCATTACATCTGCTCCCACCTTGTTTGCCTCCACCATGGATTCCCTCCACCTCACTGACATTTGGCGTTTAACACACACCAGGTAGACAGGGAGTTTACTTTTTACTCCAATCCGCACAAGATCCTCACTAGGATCGGCTATTTCTTCGGGTCCGATAACCTTATTCCGCTAGTTTCAGACTCAGAGATTGGGGACATAGCCATATCAGACCATGCCCCAATAACCCTTACTCTGGACAAGTTAGACCTCCCCCCCATCCCAATATCTGGCGCTTCCCATCCTTTCTCCACAATAATGCTGATTTTAGTGCATACATGGAACGATCATGGGCAGAGTTCTCTTCTGCCAATGCTCTACACGCAGGGGATCGGAACCTTCTCTGGGATGCTGGCAAAGCATACTTGAGGGGCCGGATTATATCATACGCCACTTCCTTCAAAAGAAATGCATTATCGAAATTCAAACTGACCAGCGATAGACTTCACCTTGCACAACGCACTCTAGCCACCTCTACATCACCGGCTGACAGGGCTGAGTGGTCGGCGGCTAAAACTGCCTTTGACACCTGGGCTGACACACTGGAACTCACAAAAAAACTCACTTAGATGCCACTCTACATAAATTTGGTAACAAAGCTGGTAAACTCCTCTCTAAGCTCTGCAAGGGCTCATTCCCTCCGACACGCATCACCTCGCTAAGGGATTGCACGGGAAATATACATTCTACCCCACAACATATAAACAAAACCATGCTGGACTACTATACGGCCCTATATGCCCCCGACCCTATCGACCATAAGCTAGCCCAAGCTTTTCTTGAGAATGGACCTACCAACTATCTCTTCCACCCAACTGGAAACCTTAAATGCTCCCATCTCCCTCGACGAAATAGAACGCACCATCCGCACTCTCCACCCCTCGAAAGCTCCCGGACCGGACGGCTTCACAAGCAAATTCTATAAAACTCTCCCTAATATCACGGCTCCCATACTTCACT
Source organism: Rana muscosa (assembly GCA_029206835.1). NCBI lineage: Eukaryota > Metazoa > Chordata > Amphibia > Anura > Ranidae > Rana > Rana muscosa. Next base: position 354,603,748 of record CM055127.1, on the reverse strand, counting down.
CGGTTTATTCCAACATCTGGGCGGGGGGTCTCTATCTCCTGACGGGTAACCAGGCTATCATCAAGTTACTTTCTAAAAAGGGCAAAGACCCTCTAGAACTGGGTTCCTATAGGCCCATTTCTTTACTCAACCTAGATGTCAAAATTCTGTCAAATAGTGGCATCTAGACTAGCTGTCATCCTCCCAGACCTCATCCACCTGGCCCAATCAGGTTTTGTGAAGGGGCGGACAGCCACCCTTAACATTCGTAAGGTTCTCTTGGCCCTCGAACGAGCCAAACAGGACCCCACGGGGGATTATGCAATCATCACCCTAGATGCAGAAAAGGCCTTCGACAATGTTAATTTTGACTGGCTATCTCTCACACTTTCTAAAATGGGATTCTCAGACCCCTTCTGCCACCTTATTAACTCTATGTATACAGCGCCCTCAGCTAGACTTGTTGCAGCCGGTCTCCTCTCTGAGGACTTCCGCCTTCATAAAGGGACCAGACAGGGCTGCCCTCTTTCCCCCCTCCTGTTCAACATAGCCTTAGAACCCCTCTCTAGATATCTTTCCCAAACAGCCCCCTTACGAGGCATCAAAATAGGCAAAACGGAACTTCGCACCTTGTTATTCGCCGACGACGTCCTCATATTTACGGGTAACCCCCAAGACAACATCTTGACCACTAAAAGCACCTTTGACGACTTTCGACTGTGTTCCGGCCTCCGTATCAATTACTCCAAGAGTGAAATTCTCCCTATCGGTATACACTCCTCACCCTCCTGGACTCAACACTCCCTGTTTAAAGTCGCTTCTTCCCACATTACATATCTTGGAATAAAGTTTGGGAAATTGTCCCCTTCTATATACCTCCTCAATTATCCCCCCCTCTTCACTAAACTTTTTCAGGAACTGTCAAACTGGATGGATCTCCCCCTCTCACTCCTGGGAAGGTGCCACCTTGTTAAAATGATTAGCTTTGCCAGACTGCTCTATCCTTTGCAAACCATTCCTTTGCTCTTAAAACACAGATGTCAAATCCCTCAACTCCAAAATGTCGCAATTCATCTGGTGCGGCAAAAGGCCTCGGATAGCCTTTAAAAAACTACACCTTCCCAGACGTGACGGGGGTACCAGTCTACCTCATATTAGATTGAATAATTTAGCTTGCTTGTTTAGGACCAGCCTAGACTGGATAGCCCACTCTTCCCAACACTCTAACTACGTCTTAGAATCCGAAATGGCTCACCCCTACTCATTGGTGGCCCTCCTTCACTGCCGATGCAAAACTGTTCCCCCTCCATATCAACACAATCTCCTTTCTTTATCGTACACCACGGGACACAGAGCTAGTCATTACATAATGGGTTAAGGGTCACCAGCGGTGATTGGACACTGGCACAACCAATGGAAGACAGTTCCCCTCCATATAACCCCTCCCATCAGGGAAGTACCTCAGTTTTTTCGCCAGTGTCGAAAGGTGTTGGACGCGTTAGGAGGTGCTAAAGGAAAGCTCTACCAAAGAGACCCTCTGGGGGTAAAAGAGCTATGCTTTCGGATCCATCCAAGACGCCTACAAATGAGCTGAATCTGGATGGGATCCGGGCCTCATCCATGAGGCGTCGCCTGTAATGTCTCTCTTCGGAGGACTGGGCTCTAAGATCCAGCACTTTCGCTATTTCGCTATAAAGTCCTGGTAAGAGTCTTGTACAAGGCCCAGGGGAGAGGTATCCTTTAAATAGGAACCCATATCCCTGAAGGTTGGCACACATAGCCCACCGTGAAGGGTGAAGTTTGGTATCTGTCTGAAAACTTTCAGCAGAAAAACCTGCGGCGTGGATAAGGTGAGATTAGAAGGTCCATAACTAGGTTGGGACCTTTTTCAAAAAGTGGATGTCTTCTTTTTTTCCACCACTGGGGGGAGTAAAGAGCTGAATATACTCACCTCACTCTGTTCAGTGTCGGCTTCGGCGAAGTACACTGCTCGTCACCTCCGCTGCTGAGCTTGCTTGAGCACCCCGCTCCTCCTTCCGGTGGCCGATACAGACACCTGCAGATGCAGGTAAGTGGGGACAGGGGCTGATGAGAGTCCTCTCTCACTATGGCCACCACCATAGCGCTAAAGGCCGCGCGCGCGCGAGCGCGCTTTATCGGGGGGGGGGGGGCCGAGGCGTGCGCGGGCACGTGGCGCGCGCAGGCACAGAAACGGCGCCAAATTTAAAAGACTGTCAGTGTAAAAAGCACTGCAGCAGCAAGCAAGCTCGTTAGTTCTCTTGTTCCTGGCAGAGAAACACAGCAGCTATACAGGGACGTAAGACTCCATGTGGTTGGATTGGGTACTTCCTAGAAGACATCCATGTTATGCATAGTTATGTGTTAAAAGTTGCATACTTAATGTATTTGCTAAACTGAACACGGTAGTATATGCATTTAGGTACCTTGTATTTTGTCTAAACAGTAAGTCTTCCAGGGGAAGTAATGCGGACAAAAAGAGATAAAAGAGCACCGCCGCCTGAGACAGGGGGCTCTAGCTGTGCTGACTCGGTACCTTCCTCTCCTGTGTTGCCAAAAGCACCTGTACAGGATGAGCCATTACCTCTGTCAGGTATGGCGGCTTCCCCAGTGAAGCCTGGGCCTGCATATGTCACTGAGGACACTTTATCAGCTGCCCTAAATAATCTGGAGGAGAAAATTGCTACTTTAATCGCTAAATCCTCTAAAAAGGACAATAAGCGAAGCAGATCTCCTCCAGTATTGGACCTCCCTTCAGAAGTACCTGAGGAGGAGGAGGATGAGGAGGAGGCTACATCAGCAGAGGATGAGGAGTCAGACGGATCAGGGATATCGGATGAGCCTTTTTCGGTATCCCAGATTTTAAAGTCACAGGTGCAATGCTATGCAGGAGCCGTGCGAGCTGCATTTAGGTTACCCTCTTTGGAGGTAACAGAATCACCTGTCTCCTCCCTAGGATCATTAAGATCCCTGCAAGGTGCATGCTCCTTCCCGGTTCATCCGTTACTAGAGGATCTATTGTACGCAGACTGGCAACATCCAGATAAGCGTTTTTCACCTCCAAAAAAGTTTAACATTCTTTATCCTATGGAGGAAAATTTTTTAAAGAAATGGAGCCTGCCTACGGTAGATGCGGCTATTTCTTGTGTAAATAAAAACCTGACATGTCCAGTGGATAATGTACAAGTGTTTAAAGATCCTTCTGAGAAGAAGTTGGAATCCTTACTGAAATCCTCCTTCCTTTTGGCCGGCTCAATTATCCAACCTGCAGTAGCAGCAGTCGGTATGTGTCAGGTCGTCAGCCAACAGGTAAAGCAGGGGCTGAAGGAGCTGCCTTCAGAGCAGGCTAAAAATTGGGAGAATTTACCTAAAGCCTTATGCTTCACAGTGGATGCCATGCGAGATTCTATCATACAGGCATCACGCCTTACACTCCAGCTGGTACAGATGCGCAGAGTACTTTGGCTTAAGCATTGGTCAGCGGAAGCCCCATGCAAAAAGTTGTTGGCAAGTTTCCCGTTCCATGGCGAACGCCTTTTTGGGGAAGATTTAGAAAGATATATCCAAAAGATATCAAGTGGTAAAACGACACTTTTACCTGAGAGAAAGAAAAACAAGAGACCTTGTTTTAAACACACTCTCTCCCCAGCTCCCGGGAAATCGGACTCCAGCCAGTGGCGACGGCCTTTTCAGCCGCCCAAAAAAGCCAAAGAAAAGGCTCAGAAGAACAAGAAGCCGTGGGGTTCAAGAGCTAATAAGCAAGCCCCCAAAACCTCTCATTGAAGGGGCGCCCCCGCTCGGCCGAGTGGGGGGAAGGCTTCGTCAGTTCTCAGCGACTTGGCGGACAGAAACCCAGGACAAATGGGTGGTATCCACAATATCCTCAGGGTACAGACTGGAATTTCGAGAGATCCCATCTTCTCAATTCCGAAGTTCAAGACTCTCCAAGGATCCACAAAAAAGAGGATCCTTCTTCAAAGGTTTGAATCACTTAATAGCTCAAGGTGTGGTTACAGAGGTACCCCAAAAGGAGCAAGGTTCAGGTTTTTACTCAAACCTCTTTGTGATTCCAAAACCGAACGGAGAAGTCAGACCCATCCTGGATCTAAAAAATCTAAACCAGTTTCTGAACGTTCGCCATTTTCGAATGGAAACGATTCGATCCGTGGTCGCTACTTTAAAAGGCGGAGAATTCATTGCGTCCATAGATATCAAAGACGCATATCTACACATACCAATCCTCCCCGCTCACCAAAGATTCCTAAGGTTTGCGGTAGAAGATCGCCACTTTCAATTTGTGGCCCTGCCATTTGGTGTAGCCACCGCGCCCAGAGTATTCACAAAGGTGCTAGCTCCTCTGTTAGCAAACCTAAGAACACGGGGCATTGCGGTAACAGCCTATCTAGACGATCTACTATTAATAGATCAGTCAAAGGAGGGATTGGATCACGCTGTAGACACTACAGTAGGATACCTGGAGCATTTAGGATGGATTATAAACTTACAAAAATCCTCTCTCCAGGCCCAAAGAAGGATAGTGTACCTGGGCATGATCATAGATACAGCCCAAAACAGGGTATACCTGCCAGAGCCAAAGATACAGTCTCTGAAAGACCTGATCCACAAGGTCAAAGCAAACAAGAGGCCGTCTATTCGCCTTTGCATGAGACTATTGGGAAAGATGGTAGCCTCCTTCGAGGCGGTCCCTTACGCCCAGTTTCATTCGAGACTACTTCAAGGCAATATTTTAGCCTCCTGGAACAGGAAGAGCCAAGCTCTGGATATACCCATGCGCCTGTCCTCACAAGTACGCCACAGCTTCAATTGGGGGCTAGAAGCCAGGAATTTACGGAAGGGAAAGTCCTTCCTCCCAGTGGCCTGGAAGGTGGTATCTACGGATGCCAGTCTATCGGGCTGGGGTGCAGTATTCGAGGAGGCTTCTACCCAGGGAACCTGGGCCAAGACTCAGGGGATCCTGCCCATCAATGTGCTAGAGATCCGGGCGGTATATCTAGCCCTCAAAACCTGGACATACAGGTTACAGGGCTACCCAGTTCGGGTTCAATCCGACAATGCTACGGCAGTAGCTTACATCAATCACCAAGGAGGCACCCACAGTCGGGCAGCCCAAAGAGAGGTGAACCGGATCTTGGCATGGGCAGAAGAGCATGTACCTTGCATCTCTGCAATCTTCATTCCAGGGATAGAAAACTGGCAAGCAGACTACCTGAGTCGTCAGCAGCTGCTACCAGGAGAGTGGTCTCTTCACCCAGAGATCTTTCAGGCCATATGTCTGAGATGGGGAAACCCAGATGTAGACCTGCTAGCTTCCAGGTTCAACAAGAAATTGGACAACTTTGTGTCCAGAACGAGAGATCCTCTAGCCTACGGGACAGACGCTCTAATAACTCCATGGAATCAGTTCTCACTGATCTATGCATTCCCTCCGATCCCTCTTCTACAAAGACTGCTTCGCAGGATCAAGGAGGAGGGAATACCAGTAATCCTAGTGGCCCCAAACTGGCCCAGGAGGCCTTGGTATGCCGAGATCGTAAAAATGGCGATAGGAAGGCCCTGGAAGCTTCCACTTCGACACGACCTGTTGTCACAGGGTCCAGTATTCCACCCTTCCTTACAAAGGCTAAATTTGACGGCCTGGCTGCTGAGACCCACATTTTGAAAAAGAGAGGGGTCTCTGGCCTGGTTCTTTCTACGCTCATTAATGCTAGAAAGCCAGCCTCCAGACTCATCTATCATAGAGTCTGGAAAGCATACGTTTCCTGGTGTGAATCCAGAAGTTGGAATCCTCTGAAATATGAAATAAGTAGGATTCTTGCTTTTTGCCAGTTAGGAGTGGATATGAAATTAGCCCTTAGCACCATCAAAGGGCAAATATCGGCTCTATCAGTCTTCTTTCAGAGACCATTGGCATCTCACTCCCTAGTTCGGACATTCATTCAGGGGGTACTGAGGATAAATCCTCCAGTCAGGTCTCCCTTGTGTCCATGGGATTTGAATTTGGTATTGTCAGTGTTGCAAAAGCAACCTTTTGAACCTATTCGCCATATTCCTTTAATTATATTAAGTAGGAAATTGGCCTTTCTGATTGCTATAGCTTCTGCTAGGAGAGTATCAGAGCTAGCAGCTCTTTCTTGTAAAGAGCCTTATCTAATTTGTCACAAGGACAAGATCGTACTACGACCCCATCCGGCTTTTCTGCCTAAGGTGGTGTCGGCTTTTCACTTGAATCAAGACATTGTTCTGCCTTCCTTTTTTCCAAACCCGCGGACGGCGGGGGAAAAATTATTACACTCTCTAGATCTAGTGAGAGCGGTAAGGGTGTATCTGCAAGCAACCGCTCAGATACGTAAAACAGATGTTTTGTTTATTTTACCAGATGGTCCCAAGAAGGGCCAAGCGGTATCAAAATCCACCATTTCCAGGTGGATTAGACAAGTAATTGTTCAAGCTTATGGTTTAAAGAACAGGACTCCTCCTTTTCCTGTTAAGGCGCACTCTACCAGGGCGATAAGTGCTTCATGGGCAGTGCACCACCAGGCTTCGATGGCTCAGATCTGTAAGGCTGCAACTTGGTCCTCAGTCCATACATTTTCCAAATTCTATCAAATAGATGTGAAAGGACATGAGGAGTCCGCCTTCGGGCGAAGTGTGCTGCAGGCAGCAGTATAGGGCTTCTGGTCCGCAAGCGGTCGGTTTGATCTGTGTCTCCCCCCCTTCATATGAGCATTGCTCTGGGACGTCCCATTATGTAATGACTAGCTCTGTGTCCCGTGGTGTACGATAAAGAAAATAGGATTTTTATAACAGCTTACCTGTAAAATCCTTTTCTTGGAGTACACCACGGGACACAGAGGTCCCACCCTTCTTATGGGAACCTTACTGCTTTGCTACAAAACTGAGGTACTTCCCTGATGGGAGGGGTTATATGGAGGGGAACTGTCTTCCATTGGTTGTGCCAGTGTCCAATCACCGCTGGTGACCCTTAACCCATTATGTAATGACTAGCTCTGTGTCCCGTGGTGTACTCCAAGAAAAGGATTTTACAGGTAAGCTGTTATAAAAATCCTATTTTTACGGGACACAGCTCTAGCGTGGAGAGAAATCAGGAAAAACCTCAAGCTCCCTCCCTTCATCTCTCCCCATTTACCAATCCAAGGAAATCCTAGCTTCCTCCCTGGTCTTCATTACAAAGCCTTTTCGGTCTGACAGAATCAAGGACTATCCAATTTTTCCTCATTGTGCGAAGGCAACACAGGAAAACCACTTCCTTTTTCCACTATATCCTTGTCATTTTCTCTGCCCCCCTCACACGTATTTCACTACAACCAATGCATCAGTTTCCTGTCTACTATCTGCAAAGAAAAACACCGGAGATTTGAGACCAGTTTCTCTGAACTTCTATTAGATTCTGGACATTACAAAATCTCTGACATCTACAAACCTCTCCTACGAGAATCATCCCCATCTCTGTCCTCCTCATCTCTTGCTAACTGGGCTGCGGATTTCCCGGATCCCAATATAACAGACAAAATCTTGGCTGGTCTGCAGAAGACTCTTCGACTAACACCCAACGAAATTTGGAGAGAAACCCAACTCAAGATCGCCCATCGGGCCTATATCCCGTTCCTCTCCCCCAAATTCAATAAGGATGGTGCCTCATGTCCTCTATGCAAGGTACCCAAACCTCCCCTCTCTCACCGTTTTTGGTCCTGCTCCTTCATTTCATCATTCTGGGATCAAGTCATATCCTACATTTTCAAAATTACTTTATTGAAGCTGCCCAAAGACCCTTTACTCCCAATATTCGGATATTGGGACCCTCTAATGCTACCCTGGTCTTGGTCCTCTGCTGCATCACCCTCCTCAGGGACCACCAAACATCCTTCCTCCAAGGACTGGATTTTGCTTTGCCTGCTTATCACAAGGCGACTCATTCTTAGACACTGGATCTCTCCTCAAAGCCCTTCCCTCATCCAACTCGAAAAGGATTGCCTCAACTTTTTTTTTATAAAGAACGTTTTCTCACAGACTTCAAAGAACCTAGATCAAGAGCTCGCTTTTTCTACAGATGGCACTCCGTCATCACTCCGACCCTCTCTTCTGCTGATCAGGCGGCCCTGGAACATTTTTTCCTTTTCCTATGGTGACCCAATCTCAAAAGGGCTGTAGGCAATACCTAGTCATTACTTTACTATTGGCCCCACCATGGCTGTTTTTGTTCTCGGGATCCTCCATGTTTTGGAACGCATAGCCCACCTTTTCCTCTGGACCCTCTCCCCCCCCCCCCCCCATCTTCACTTATTATTTTCTGTTATGTTCCCTCCCCCCTTATTCCCGATTTTAATTAATTACAGGGGCGCGTAGACAGATTCATCCAGTTTCTACCTTCTCGATGTATATGGGTACTGATATTTATCTAGGATGACTTTCTGTATCCTCACTAGGTGACTCAGTCTTTTTCAATGCTCTCTACAACCCCGTCCTGTTCAGTTTTCTAATGTCAAATTTTATCTTTTGTATTTTGTCCTCCTTGAACTATGCAGCTCGCTATATCTTTGTCTATGGTACTTATGTTTTGAAACTGACTGACATTTTCTTTGTACAATTGTCTTTATTTCCCAATGAAAATTAGTTATAAAAAAAAAAGAGCAAATAATGCGGTTTCTACAGGATCTTGCCTCCCGCCTGGATCGCCTGCAAGTCGCAACTTCAGCTCCTTCGGCTCCTGCTTCTGCCTCATCTGCTCCCGTGTTACCTGCCTCTCAAGGCAATCCCTGCTTGCATCTGCCACCACCATCTTGTTTTTCTTGGGACCCTAAGGCTTGTCGTGGCTTCATTAATCAGTGTTCCATCCACTTTGAACTTTCCAGCCACCATTTTCCAACTGATCGCACCAAAGTCGCATATATCATCTCTCTACTTTCTGGTGATGCCCTAGTTTGGGCCTCCCCACTCTGGGAACAACATGATTCTATCACCTCCAGGCCTTTTTGGATGCTTTCCGGAAAACTTTTGATGAGCCCGGCAGAGTGTCTTCTGCTGCTGGGGCCCTCCATCTCCGTCAGCAAGGAATGACAGTTGGTCAATACGCAGTTCAATTCCGAACGCTGGCCGCTGAACTCAAATGGAATAATGAGGCTCTTACCGCTACCTTCTGGCAAGGCCTATCTGAGCGTGTAAAGGATGAACTCGCTGGATGCACCATTCCTACCTCATTGGATGATTTCATCGCATTAAGCCTTCAAATAGACATTCGTTTCCAGGAGCGGGCCCTGGAGAGATCCAGATCCAGTCATCCCCCTGCTGGCCGTCCAGCACAGGCACTCCAAAGGCTTGTGGAACCCTCTCCGTCTTCAACCTCTCAAACGTTGGAAGAACCTATGCAGCTTGGGCGAACTCGCCTCTCTCCAGGGGAACGTGCCTGGCGCATGGGTTTGGGCTTGTGCCTTTATTGCGGCGATAAAGGATATCTCTTGAACTCCTGTCCAGCCCGTCCGGGGAAACTCCAGGGTCTAGGTCACTCGGAGAGAGGTGATCTAGACCGTTCCTTTTAGTTCTGTCAGCCTCTCTCGTTTCACCCTACCCGTGTCTATCCACTGGGCTCAAAATGCCTATCAACTCTCCGCATATGTGGACTCTGGAGCAGCCGGGAATTTCATTGAGCAATCTTTGGCTTCCGAGTTGGGCATTCCCTTTGTTGGCCTGGCGATACCCCTCTCCGTGACTGCAGTAGATGGCTCCTTCTTGCCAATGAGCCCCATCCGGTTTAAAACCCCTCCTATGGCGTTACGCATTGGGGTTTTGCATGGTGAGGAAATCTCTTTACTAATTCTGCCTAAATCCTCCAGTCCCATCATTCTGGGTCTTCCATGGTTGCAGAAACACTCCCTGCATCTTGATTGGAACTCTGGACAAGTATTGGCTTGGGGTTCTCAGTGTCGGCAACAATGTGTTTCCAAGATAATGCCACCGCCTTCCATTCCTCTGGCTGAAACCTCCACAACTCCCATGTTGCCTTCCCAATATCAGTCCTTCCGAGATGTTTTCTGCAAAAAGTCAGCTGATCGCCTTCCTTCTCACAGAGACTATGACTGCTCCATTGATCTGTTACCAGGGACCTCTCCTCCCCGAGGCTGAGTCTACCCTCTATCTATCCCAGAGACACAAGCCATATCTGAATACATTCAGGAAAACCCGCAAAAGGGTTTCATCAGGAAATCCAACTCACCTGCCGGAGCCGGGTTTTCCTTTGTAGGGAAAAAAAGATGGTTCACTCCGTCCATGCATCGACTACAGGGGGCTTAACGCCATCACCGTGAAGAACCGATACCCTCTTCCTTTAATTTCGGAACTCTTTGACAGACTGTGAGGTTCTCATGTTTTTACCAAATTGGATCTTAGAGGGTCCTACAATTTAATAAGAATCCGGAAAGGAGACGAGTGGAAGACCGCCTTTAACACCAGGGACGGACATTATGAATATCTTGTGATGCCCTTTGGCTTATGAAATGCCCCAGCTGTCTTCCAAAATTTGGTTAATGAGATCTTCCGCGACCTTCTGTATGTCTGTGTTATTGTAAATCTGGATGATATTCTTATTTTCTCACCAGACTTTCTCACCCATCGTCTTCATGTGAAAGCTGTGCTACAGCGTCTACGGGACAATTGTCTATATGCTAAATTAGAGAAGTGCCTATTTTGAACAAACACAAGTTCCATTTCTGGGCTACATAATCTCGTCACAGGGCCTCCTCATGGACCCAGCCAAACTTGGGCCATCTCTGAGTGGCCCCAGCCCTCTGGTCTTAAAGCCACCCAACGCTTTTTGGGCTTCACCAATTACTATCGCCAATTCATTCGTAATTACTCCAACTTGGTGGACCATATTACATCTCTCACCCGCAAGGGTGTCAATGCCTGGCTCTGGTCCCCTGAAGCCATTGATGCTTTCCACAAACTCAAGGCAGCCTTCCTCTCCGCACCAATTCTCCTACGTCCGGACATTGCAAAACCCTTTTCTATGGAAGTTGATGCCTCCTCAGTAGGAGTCTGTGCCGTCCTACTCCAAGCTCAGAAGGGCAAGTCTCAGCCTTGTGGATTCTTTTCCAAGAAGTTTTCTGATGCGGAAAAGAACTATACCATTGGGGACCGTGCTACTGGCTATTAAACTAGCTCTTCAAGAATGGCGACATCTTCTAGAGGGTTCTCCCCATATCATTACCATCTATACTGATCATAAAAACCTGCAGTATTTACAATCCGCAAAACGCTTGAACCCACGCCAAGCACGCTGGGCCCTCTTTTTCGCCCGCTTCAACTTCAATATTACCTTTCGTCCTGGTGCCAAAAACCTTTGTGTCGATGCCTTGTCCAGGTCCTTCGATGTCAATGATTCTGAGAATCACCTTGATCCTGGTCCCATCATCCCTCTGCATCGAATTCTAGCCACTACTCAGCTCCGGTCTACGCAGCCTCCCCCAGGTAAAACTTTTGTAGTTCCTGCACTTCGTCCCAAACTCCTTGCGTGGGCTCATGACTCCAAGTTCTCTGGACATCCTGGTATACCTCGTACTTGTGACCTTCAGCGTCATTACTGGTGGCTCTCTCTTCGTAAGGATGTCAAAGAGTACATTCAAGCTTGTACGGTTTGTGTACTATCCAAGTCTTCCACATCTGCCCCAGCCGGGTTGCTTCTGCCCTTACCAGTTCCCGATATACCTTGGCGCTGTATTTCCATGGATTTTATCTCGGATCTGCCCCTCTCAACAGGTTCCACAGTCATCTGGGTAGTGGTGGATCGGTTCTCCAAAATGTGTCACTTGATCACTCTCCCAGGCCTACCTTCTGCTCCCAGTCTTGCCACAACTTTCATCAAGGAGATCTTTCGTCTTCGTGGGATGCCTTCACATATTGTCTCTGACAGAGGAGTTCAATTTACTGCTCGGTCTTTGAGAGCCTTGGCCAAATCCTTTGGGATTAAATTGGATTTTTCTTCTGCCTTTCCCCAGTCCATTGGGCAAACGGAACGTGTCAATCAAAATGTAGAACGTTTTCTCCGTGCCTTCATCTCGGCCCACCAAGATGACTGGGTGGACCTTTTGCCCTGGGCAGAGTTTGCCTTAAACCAACACTCCAATGCCAGTTCTGGAAAATCTCCCTTCTTCACTGTTTACGGGCAGCATCCACCTGTTCCCTTCCCTGTTCCTATTTCTCCCCTTGTACCAGCAGCAGCTGAAACCCAAAGGACCTTCAATTCTATCTGGGCAGAAGTCTCTAAGAATCTTCATCTGGCGGCTTCCAGGCATAAAACGGCAGCAGATCGTCATCACTGTCCGGCTCCTAAGTTCCTACCTGGCGATAGAGTCTGGCTCTCTACCAAGCACATCCGACTCCGGGTGCCCTCAATGAAATTTGCCCCGCGATTCATTGGTCCCTTTCCCATTCTCCATCAGATCAATCCAGTTTCGTTCAAGCTCCGTCTGCCCTCTAATCTCAGGATCCCCAATGCCTTTCATGTTTCTCTGCTCAGGCCACTGGTCCTCAATCAGTTCTCTCACCCTTCTTCTCGCCCCGCTCCTGTGGCCGATACCATGGATCAGTATGAGATTAAAGATATATTGGACTCCAAATACTTCAGAGGGAAGCTACTCTATCTGATTGGAAGGGCTACGGCCCGGAGGAGAGGTCTTGGGTTCCTGCTGCAGATGTCTCAGCCCCACGCTTTGTGACCAGATTCCATTGGAAATTTCCCTCCAAGCCAGCCCCCAGACGTGTAGGGGGACCTCGTAAGAGGGGGGGTACTGTCACAGATCAGCTGCGGAGCTGATCTGTGTCTTGCCTATTCTGCTGTAGGTCGGCTGGCACCTGTTGTTCCACTAGCTTGTGTTCAGCTCTGGCTGCACTCTGCAGCTATGGGTGTCGCCGGCTTCACCTGTGGCTTAATATATTCTTCCTTCCTGCTAATTCCTGTCCAGCCTCCCATGTGCCTCACTAGTTAAATTGCACTCAGACCAGTTTCTGGTTGCTTGAGCAACACTTGTTTCAGAGCTCCCTGCCTGTAACCTAAATAACCAGACTTCTTGTGTACCGAATTGGCTAGTCCTCCTGTTTGCGCTGTCTGCTGCCTGCCCCGACCTTGGCTCGATATCCGGCTCTCCTTTTTGCTTTATCCATCCATCTGTGTCTTCTGGTACTCTCCTTGCGAGCAGGGTGAACCTGGGGGTCGTGACCTGGGGTTAGCACACGGCTAAGCCCAAACCCTCGTGAGGGGGTCCCTGGCGGAATACCGGCAGGCCCTTCGATTCCACGCCCTGGGGGATCCCGTGTCACCTGCTCGCCTGTGGGCTCACTTCAGTACCATTGTGACAGCGTCATGCACCCGAAAGCCGAGGCACAGATTGGCTTCGGGTGCCGACATCGCGGGCGCCCTGGACAGGTAAGTGTCCATATTTTAAAAGTCAGCAGCTGCAGTATTTTTAGCTGCTGACTTTAAAAAAAAAAAAAAAAAAAAAATTCCGACACTCGGCTTTAAGTTTTTAAACTTAGACTTCAGCTTATGCACAATCATGAATGGATATTGGCGATCCACTCCACCAGCAGTTTTGTGGAGCTGACATTGACAGGCTCTTTAGTCCCACTCTGTCCATTAACTGTCTTATAAGTTAGTATAGTGCTTCCTTTTTAAAGTGATGTCATTAGGGGTCAGGAATGCCACCACAATCAGCTGTACTCTCTATTTGCTAAAGTATATGTATATGCAGAAATTTTGGTAGGTCAGAGCAGAAATAGAACTCTTGTAGGGTTGTTGTTGTTGTTGTCTATCTGCCCTCATTTTACGGTTTCTCCAGAAACCAGAGGTAAGGGTAAATCATCCAATGGGAACACCTTTTCAACTGACAACTTTCTAAGAGGGCACTAACCTTCATTTTGAGGAAATTTCCTTTTACTTCCTTGTGTCTCCAGGTTAGGAAGTGAAAGGAATACTATATTTTGACCACACATACACTTTAAAAAGTAGAGTCCCGTTCAATTCATGCACGACAGGTTATTGAATGGGTACAGGGTGCCCGTCCTATGGGACTGAAAAACTGTGACAGTATACCAAGAACTGATTGACTTGTTAAATGGATCGCTAACAAATATTTGCTTTCCATTCAGTTGGCCCAATCCATGGTTGAGCAAATAATTTTAGTACTAATTATACCAGTATTTCATTTTTGAAAGGGAACATGCAGAAAACAATGGGGTTGATTTCCTCAAACTGGAGAGTGCAAAATCTGTTGCAGATGTGCATGGTAGTCAATCGGCTTCTAACTTAAACTTGTTTGTTTAGGCTTTGGTGATAAAACCTGGAAGATTAGTTTCTATGCAGAGCTACAACCCCAATGTGTAGGATGTCATCGGCCTCTTGCTGAAATTGCTAAATGCCTGGATGTATTTGGCTTCAATACGGCAAAATCTGGTGCAACTGTGTTTAGAAACCAGTCCGCTTTCATGATTTTTTTTTTTGTCAAAGCTTAATTAAACTGAAATTAGAAGCTGATTGGCTACCATGCACAGCTGCAGCAGTTTGCACTCTCCAGTTTTAGTAAATAAACCCCAATGTGTCACTGACCCAGATAAAGTTTGTGGCAAGTGAAGTTTGAACCTCTGATTTGTATGGTTGTTACAGGTCAGTGATTCAGTAAATGTAATTTTTTGGGGCAGCATAACCGTCGGGAATTTTTTATTTTTATTTTTTTTAAAGGAAATTGGCATTGGCAGTCCCTGTGTGTTTCAGCACAGGTTAGATCCCACATTGTCGCCCTCCTAACAGCTGATGTGCATAGTAAGGTTCGTATCTTATGGTATACGTTTTCTTTTCAGGAATGCGAACGGCAAAAACACGATCAGAATATCTTGCGTTTCCAGCTGGCTGAGATGAAGGAAGCATTGGAGCACAGAGAGTCGCTCTTAACAGTAAGGGAGGATACATGCTGAGATTGTCTAATTATCCATGAAGTGGCAAATGTAGACTCACTGTTTTGCAGGTTATATTTAGATCTAAGCTATTTATAAAGAGACTTGAGTACAAGGGCCACAAGCATATTTGCCTTTTCCTATTTTGTATTGTGTTTCTCTCATCCTCTTTATCTAATCTATACTGTTTACTTTCCTTGAATTCCTTCTTTGCTTCTTTACTTGCTGCCTGACTGCTGCCCATTAGGAGATCCGCCAGCTGCAACAAAGACAAGAAAACAGTGACCGTGAGATCTGTGACCTCAAGGAGACCATAGAATGGAAGGATAAAAAGATAGGGGTATGAATCCCTGTTAAGGATTGTTAGAAATTGTCCCAATTTCTCTTGTCAAATCATTCATACAATGTAAGGGAATAGACTGAGAACGTTTATTAAATGCACTGTGAAGACTTAACTTTTTGAAGCCACTTGGGGGAAAGAATCCCAGACTTGTTAACAATCAGTTTAATGTCACAGCTTCAGTGTAGTTACAGAAGTAGTTTTTTATGGTATATCTTCCCCACAATTACCATTACTACTGCGCATTACTAGTCTCTAGTATACAATGTACAAAGTACAGTATCCCATTGCAAAAAATTAAGTGATGGCTTAAGAAGGATAGAAATTGGAATTGGACTTTATTTGAGGCGTGTCAAGGAGTAGATAACTAGTTCTTTACTGAGAAATAGGTTTAATTTAATGTAATGTCACAGCACCAAATCGGTGGTCCATAATATCAAAAATATTTCAATAATATATACTGAATAGCGTAATCACAAAGGATTTACATAATATTCATATAAAAATGATTTAATATACTTAATCACTGGACATGAAGGTACAGTCAGTACAAAGTAAATCAAACAATAAACATGATTGTTTTTGTTTTTTTTAATTCTCTTTATTGAAGTTTTTTGCGTTTTTGAGATACAAAACAGGGCCTTTGGGGCATACCCCGGCCAATCCTTGCACATAACCACGTGCACATAAAAGAAAAAAAAAAAAAAAACAGAGGACAACTTATCATCACATCTTAGCATTAAATATATCTAGCTAACTTAACAGGGACACCTCTCGGGGTACACATGGTAGGATTACAACAGGAGTTATTATTCCTTGCGGGACCTCTACTTGTTCCTAGATGTCTGGGTTGGGCTTATCAGGAGCATGCAGGGGTAGGTGCTATTAATTTGAGCGATGCTTGCACCTCCATTTATTCAGAGTATGGACCTTAGCTCCTATCAGGACTGATGAGTACAGAGGAGATCTTACGAGTTACTCCTCTTGAGGTCGGTCATCTGTTGTGGACTCTGAATCAGTCCACAGATGCCAGACTTTTTCATATTTTTTGGGGCATCCACGAGACAGATACGTCGCTTTATAGAGGGGCACCACTGTGTTGACTAGATGTTTCCATGAGGTCAGGGTGGGGGGGGGGTGGTTGACTTCCACTTCAGTACTATGGCTTTCCTTGCATAAAACAGGAGGATACCTATTAGGGTACGTGGGGCTTTGGCAAGTGCCCGTTGCCCCACCAGGCCAAGGAGGCATACACTAATTGTCAGGGGAATAGAAATGGTAGTTAGGCTGTGGATAAATTGCGTTACCTCCAAACATGATTGTTACAGTTAATACAAAGGTCAATACATAAAAGAATATTAAAGTTTGGGCATCCATTAGTTGGTAACTCAACGCATTTCATGGCTTTTAACCAGTCGTCAGGAGTCCGATGCATGTATATACTAAAAAAGTTGGAATAATAAAACGTCTGTTAATATATGAAGCCCTCTATGTAGGTGAGAAGTAAGTAGAAAGGAAACACCAGTTTCAATAATACTTACGAAAGACCACAGGTTGATCACAACTCCTATGATGGGATTTATCCGTGGTCTGGGTTGCATAGTCTCACCCGGGGTTGAGGCAGAGAACATCCCCCAAAAAGGTGAATTTTCAGACCAGGGGAGAGCAGCAGCCAAAAATACCGGAACACCCCAACATACCGCCACATGGTAATGGGGAAAACATGCTGCAATGTGCACCCAGTTCTAAAAAAAAGGAGGTATAAATAATTAGGTGAGGTTGGGAAGGGGTAAAATTAGTGTAGCTAGTGGGGGTGGGTGTTGCATCCATAGGTTCCCACCAGGGGATGAGTGTATATAGGTGTAATATATATATTATATTATTTATTAAAGCCCACTAGGGAACATGGACCTGGTATTTGTGAATGTGTGAAAAGACAAAACAGAAAATCAAATTTATGTGTACCATAAGGGTATGCAGCAAACTAAAAAAACAAGTGGATGTGAATGGGAAATGAGTAATGGTGTAATTACCTGTCTTGTGTATGTGTAGCGCAAGTTGATCACTTCCCCATGGTAGTAATGTGTGGAGTGAGCTGGCAAATGGGCACCGCTGAAATACCCCGGGTCTGGGGCGTGTTCGCACCAACGTCATGTAGAGGCGTCAGAGCAGCGTGTAGGAACGAGGGTACCACCCCTCCATGATACATCGATCACGGTGGGTGCCCGCCCACCTACCGCTGCAGCGCAAGATGGAATGAACACAGACTCCCACAGCACGGCGTCAAATGGCACCGCGTGCGGAATGTGTAACCATGACGCCGATGCGCTGAGGTCACAACCCGCACCCATCATGTGACAAGGAGGGGACGAGGGAAGTTAACTGGGCACATCACAACCCCGGAACTGAGACAAGAAAAGACCAGCCCCACCACCCACATGTTGGAATAGCTAGGAGGCGGATAGGGGGATACTTTCAGGGAATCGCGTAGATCTCTAGGGCAGATAAAATTGGAAGTAATCATAATAAACTTAATTTAATTATAAAGTATATATTGGCCAGTGGTATACTGACTGTCTTAAGAATAATCAGGAAATGGTATATGTATGAATGATTGAAAAGTTATGGCTTTCTGAAGTTATGTCAAGTCTGACTCATTCCTCTGGCACCCTTATAAAATAAGCTTGCTTGTCGCCATAAATTATAAATCTGTTTAAATTAAATGGCTATTCATTTTATTGTGCTAGACATACCATTAGTTTAAAGAACCTTTAGAAATTATTACAGACCCAAGCTGTGAATTTTTTCACAATCTTTACGGTTTGTATCCATAGCCAGAAGTGTGAGCTGTGCCTTGAACAGTGGCAGACCCCCTATTACAAGTATGGGGAGGCATTATGATTCGATCCCTAAACCTGCCTAGGTTTCTATGCTGCATCTGTCTGCACATACTGCTGTACTGTTTCTTACTTTTACTTCCTATGAATTCACTGCCTTTATTTTTTCCTATCTTCTTCCGCGTCTCCCTGTGTCGCCTTCCTCCTATCTGGGGAAGTACAGGCTCTAGAGAGACAAAAAGATTTTTTTGAACCAGTTCGCAGTGAGCGTGATGCCCTCAGGGAAGAGGTGACCCGTCTGAGGGACGAGCTGAAGGTACACTAGATTTAACATTGACAGTGTGATTATAAATATGTTCCTTTTTAATCATATCTATGTAAACCACATTATTTATTAAAAAGAAAAAAAAAATCTGTTTTCACACAGATTTGGGTTGCTATAATTATAAATACAGTCTGACCTTTAACAAGAATCGCCCTTTAGCTGTCATGCTGCAGAGCCTCCCACAGTGTTGTCAGCAGATGACTAAAATAGTTTCACCAGCTTTTTAAGATTAAACTGCAAAAGACTGCTGCTAAAACAACAACAAAAAAAAGCAATACTATACCCGTTGTATGAAATAAAAAGCTATTACTAAAGCATTGTTCGGTTACAGCAGTGTTTCCTAGTCCCCCTCTGTGGTTACTGATAGGGCTTGCATTCCACACTTTACAGCCTGTTGTATCATTACATTGCATATTTTTAAAGGATTCGCTCTATGTATTTCATCCTTGATCATTCAAAAGAGAAATGGAACACATCAACTGTTAAAAGTTCCTGGAGAGCAGTCACAAAACAATGCTATGCAGAATGAATATTTAAAAAATGCTCAATGTAGATTACCTTGCAATTGATGCATAGTTTGTTTTTCTCTCTTTTAGAAACACGGCATAGCACTGGATTCTGTGAGCACCCCCAATGGAGATGCTTCTGTAGAACCTCATGTAAATGCAGATGGCCGACCCGATCCACCGATAAGGGCAACATCCATGGGTAAGTGGTTTTGTGGGTCATTCTCTCTGATTCTTTTTAGCAAATCCTATTCTGAGCTTTGGTAACTTTCCACTAACCCTGCTTGCTGTGCATTGTGTAACTCTCCTAGCTCATTGCCTTGTAAGGGGAATTTTTGATACAAAACAGCTGCCCTCCTCCAAAGTTAAAGCAGACAGACATATAAAGACATAATAGACTATAAAATAAGTGTCACAGAGGTACTATTCTGGACTTCCTACATGTAGTGAAGATTTTCTTCCCTGGATTGCCCTGCTGGTAATTATTAGTTTGCTGTAATTTAGCAGCACATTCTGTTGAGGAATATAAGGGGTGGGGTGGGGGTGCTTTGTGCATAAACATGTCTCTATTCTAAAGATTGTTCTTTTGTTTTATCGCGTTATGGGAGAAATTAAAAAGGCAATTTCTACCTTTAAACATGGAGACTGGTTTGGGAATCGGATTTCATCTTATATTCTCCTTAAGAAGGGTGACATAGTGATCTTAGAGGTTGGATTTGTTTTGTTGGGTAAAGGTTAGCACATAGTTGGGGTGGTACATGTCCTAGCTCTGGGAGATACAGGCCTTATTATCCTACGTGTGGATTGGAAGGTTCTCATGCCTGGAATATTCTTTGTTTTCTGAATACCAATGGTTCATTAGAACATGACTTGGAAGTGATGGCTGCTGTGGCATTTGATAGCCCTTTTGGTGAGTGCAGTGTCTTGTGCACATGTCAGATATCTGAGGCGATGTGGCCCTTGTTAAAAAGGCAATTCTAGCGAAGATTCAAGGAGCAGGGAAGGAGACACAGGGTAAAGTTGGAGCATTTTGCCTATATGGTATAGGTTGGTGGTACATGAAGCTCACAAAGCATCAAGACTGGATTGTGTAAATATGGGGTCCACTTTACAATTGTTGTGATGGTCATCCTCATTTCCAGGAAAAATTTGGGAGACCCTGGTTAAGTGCAGTAGTGTGGATTTTGTGGCCTTTGACCAAGGCCTCTTTGTCCACATCCAGAGAAACTGAAAAATTATCTTAACCTAATGTTCCAGGGCCACACTGAGAGGGCAAATGGCAAAAAAGTTTTTTGTTTTTACAGAACAGCGTTTAGGTTTGTTTAACAAGCCATATATGTATTTAGATTTTAATGTAGCTCTTCCATCAGTTTTACAGCAATCTGCTAAGCAGCATTTTAACCTTAAAGGAAGCCTGTCACAAAATAATTATATGGTCTGTGTCCACTGACTTTTCCTCTTGAAAGGGCTATTTGTCTGGCTTTCATGCCTAATGCTTTCACCAAATTACTTTCTGAGACACTGATCCAAAACAAATACTAAGATGATCCTTTGTCTCTGTAATACATTTTGCTCTATCTCTGACTTTTATGTGTTGCATTCTTAGTCTGGGTTTGTAACTCAGAAGTAGTTGAGCTGAATGCAACCAACCATCATTTTCAGAAATGAGCCAACAGTGGCAAACCACATAGTTATCCTATAACAGATATACTTTAAAAACCAATAAACTATCTGCTTTGGTTAACGTCTCTTTTTTACACAGCTGTCATCCAGGATGACCTTTCTCCTGCACTGTCCAACCTGTTGCTATCTAATCTTCCTGGGCAGAAACTTTGATTCCTCCACTTCTGCTCTGTCCCTTTCTGAGCTCTTTTGGGCACGTGGGTTTAGATATTGTGCAGATACTTCATTTTCTTGTCCATGGTTTTTTAGGCCCCTCAGAGGAAGCAGTGGAGAAAAAGCAAACTATGTCAGTGGTGGGTGAAATTCCCCCCTCCAAGACTGAGCAGGCCAATCGGGAAGTTTTACTGACTGCTTCATCAGAATCGCCACTGAATGCAGAGGTTGGAGATGAAATGAAAGAGCAAGTCATTCAAGAATTTGCTCACAATTCAAATGATGATGTAAATACTGTTGGTACCCTCAGTGGCTGTCAAACAGATCTAGAGCATCATGAAAGTCTGCCACTTGATTCAAAATCAACAAGCAATGAATGTGAAGTGGCAGTGGAAAAACATGCTCCAGAAAATGTACACAAAGAGGATTTAGAGCCAAGTTTTTCAGAGATGCCTAAAGCGAAAACAGTTGACCAGAGGAACACAAGCCCAGTAGAATATGATGTCTTCCAAGATGCGCTGGAAAATGTTGTTCAGTCTCCTTTAGTAGATGATCGGTTCAGTGACGAATATGCAGTTTCTGCGTGTGATTTTAGGAGTGAGGACTATAACCTCAGCCAACAAGACTTGAATAAGGAAGAAGACCAATGTGATGTGCAGAGCACATCTATTGAAAGTAACCGTGTTCCCAAAAATGGAACTTTGGAGATTTCAGATTGTAGAGACAATGTTGTCAGTACAGATGATGTAGGTGACCTCCATAAAGACACAAAAGGTGAGCATAAAACAAGCTGCTCTGATGATTCTAGTCGGGATGATTCAGAAGGGAGCACTGCTGATGAGATGACAGCTACAGCTGTAGAACATGAAGTGTGTGAGGAGGAGGTGAAGCATGAGGAACAGTCTTTTCTTGTTGAGCCAGGGTTAGAGTGCAGAGAGGATGACTCGGAAAAAGAAGTTAGTAATACAAACGACATATCTTCTGAGGAGTCCAGATCTGCAGAGGCAACTGTTCACACCGATACATATGATGTAGCTGAAAAGAAAAACACTGATGCATCTCCTGAGCAGTCATCACAAGACATCCAGCTTATAAAAGAAGAGAAACAACTGGTAGACCGTGAAAACAATAACTATGGTGAGGTTTCAGAGCCTTGTATTATAAGTAACATGCAAAGCACAGTTAAGAATGAAGCACTAAGAAAGAGTGAAGAGGATAGCATTAGTCACTTAGACCAACACGAAGGTACAACAGATGCTGGCAGCATTCATGCTAATCTAGAAAGTCAGAAGAATGGAAAAATGAATACTGCATTCCCAGATTTGCCAGGGGCTGAGTTATTGGATGAAAGGGAAGAAAACACATTTTCTGACACGCTAGTGTATGACGAGAGTGAGAGAAGCAATAAAAAAATGAATACTGTCTTCTCAGATGCACCAGACATGGTGTTATTAGATGAAGGAAACCTAGACAAAATTTCTGATCGTCCAGTGTGTGACAAGAGTGAGACCATAAATGAAAAAACTAATCCGGTCTTCCCAGATGCACCAGGAACTGAGTTATTGGAAGAAGAGAAACAAGACAAAACCTCTGATCATCCAGATGGATCATCATCCAGTGAGAAAACAATTGACAACATTCCAGTTGTTGCAGAAACCCAAAAAGACTCTGTTTCCAGTGAGACTGTAAGTAGTGAGGGCGAGTCCACACCAGAGGGGGAAGAATCTGATGATAATGACAATGAAGATGTGGCTGTACGAAGTGAAAAATACACTGGAGAAAGTCTACCATTGGGATCATCAGTGGACCATGGATCTACAGATGACATACGAATGGAGGACAGCTCAGATAAAGCTGCCAGAAAAGGAAAAGGCAAAAATAAAGAAGACTGTGTGGTTTCATGAATAAAATAAAAAGATAGTTCATGCTATGTAAACCCCATGTGGCACCGCTGAATATCCTCAACAGTTGCCCAATTGCACTAGTTCCTTTACACTTTAGCTACCGTGTCTGTTGTGAACACATCCCTGCACTATGGGTATAACATTCTGAAACTTCTTTTTCAAACTTTAAAGTAAAAGCAGGTCCACAGAATGGTTATGCCACTGTTTTACTGCAGCCCAGGGTTGATAGAGAATTTATTTATCTGTTTGCGCTCATTCCTTTTGAAACATGTACTCATGATTTTTAGTGGTTTGCACTTGTATTTCCTCTTTGTGCAATATGGTATATATCATCATAATGTTTTTGATGTATTCTAGATTACTATGGCTCACTTTCTAGCTCTGTTGCACAATTTTTTTGAGAAAATGTATCTACCTATATTTTCTGGCGTATAAGACTACCTTTTACACTTAAAAAAAATGCCCAAAAATCGGGGGTCGTCTTATACGCCAGGTATAGAATGCTGCCCGATGGATGTCAGCCCCCTGGATGTCCGGTAATACTGTATGTGGCTTCAGCCACATACAGTATTCGCCGCTGAGCCAATACCCCCAAACGATGTATTCTATTAATGAATACAGAGCCTGCTCGGATTGGACTAACAACCTCTGCCAATCCGAGCAGGCTACATACAGTAGCCTGCTCGGATTGGCTTTGAGAGGGAGGCACTGGCTGATCTCTGCCAATCCAAGCAGGCTTTGTATTCATTAAAAGAATACATCGCTCACCATACTTCACAGGGTAAATCCATTCACTGATCTCCCACTACTATACATCCTGCTGTTTGCCTTTGAGGTCCCAGGCACCCAAGAGGAACAGGTGAATCTGGGACATAGGACAGGGGGGTGGTTGTATTACTAGTGAATTTTAATACATTTATTAAATGCTTTTTGGTGGATAATTCCCATAGAATGCAACCCAAAAGTGGCATAGGTTTGGTTAGTGAAAATTCTACTTTCCAGAGGTGTGGCATTCAAGAGATCTCTGTCTGTGTTATTAATGTTTGATTTACTGTATGACATGTCACAGCATGGCGGATGAGTAGCTGGCATTCCTGCTTTGTGTTTTTTTCCATGTTTCTAATGTTTTATTTTTTTTAAATGGTGTTGCCTTATACTGTGAGTATAGCCCAAAACCTATGCTTTCACTTGAAAAATAGGGGGTCGTCTTATACGCCGGCAAATATGGTATTTATATTCTTATTTAAAGGGATTGTTTGCCTTTACTGGCTTCTGCCACAAAGCTCCCTATGCATTACAGTGTCAATACATTAACATGCAGTGCTGCTTTTTGTTAAAGAATGCTTACTTTTTCAGCTGCTAATTTCATTGCCTTCCGCTCTTCTTCCTGCCATCTGCAGGATAGAGAGGGGAGAGCAGTGAAATGATCGGCTTAAAAAAAAAAAAAGTTCTTACAAAAAAGAGTATTGCGTGTTCATATATTCAGGACACTAATGCTTACAGAGGTTTGTGGCAAATGTCAGAAAAAAATGTGTGCTAACCCTTTTAATAAAGAAAAGTGCAGTAGTAACCCACAGCATCCAGCTAGAAATAATATTCAAGTGTTTTGAGCTGGTGGAGTGAAGTTCAGTTGTTATGGGTTACTCCAATATATGGACGTAACCATTGTTCTTTGTAGAACCTTATTAAGATGAACTATAGATTCCATTCTTTAAGTGCCTTAATTGCTATACCCTATAAATCCTAATTTCCATTTTATGCAGGTTTCTCTGTTGAGCATAGGTACCTAATTTCTTTAGTGTTCTAAAATATCTCTTACACTGTTACAAAATTAGTCTTAAATTGCAAAGAAAGAACAGAAATTAGTGTGGGGAAGGGTTATTTATTTTACATACCTGTCACTGGATCGTTGTATTGTCATAATCTTGCATTCCATGTTAGTTTTTTCCTTCTATGCACAAAACCTAGACTATGAAATCCATTTTAGTAGATGTGTATGGATAAGTGGAATCGGAATATATAATAGCCAGGGTTTACTAAGAAGTGCAAATGATTGATCAGATGCTGGCAGCCTATTACAGGACACTTACA
Source organism: Rana muscosa (assembly GCA_029206835.1). Classification (NCBI taxonomy): domain Eukaryota; kingdom Metazoa; phylum Chordata; class Amphibia; order Anura; family Ranidae; genus Rana; species Rana muscosa. Next base: position 354,578,933 of record CM055127.1, on the reverse strand, counting down.
ACCGCAGAAATATTTGAAAGTGTCATAAAAGTGTGCACCTGTTCTTACCTACTATTGCAAACTTTACATTCTCTGTTAAAAAAAAAATATTGTATTTTTTTTTATAGGCACCAATATTGTATCCAAGACTCACATTTAGTAAAAGTAGAACATGTCACATTTACTCCTTTTTTTTTTTCCAGCCTAGCAAAGCCTCTTTGGTTCTCAGTATGACTATTGGTTTTATGATTGTGCCTGATTGTTAGCTGCTTTTAGCCACAAAAATTAAATTCACTCCTTATTAAAAAAAGAAAAACAGCTCTGCGAGTATAGTAATGCTCATTTTTATAATCTGATGTCGATCAGGCTTTACTGCCCTTCTGCAGACCATCACTAAGCACTGCCTAAAATGATTTCTTCCTAGTGATCCCAGCAGTCACTGTTTCATAAACTTATGCGATACATAGCAGAATATAGACATCTTTTCAACAATAATTCAATAAAAGATCTTATTCCATATGCATAACTCTGTTATACTCATGCTGACATTGGTATGCAAACCTTGGATTTATAATAATTCTATTAATGCTTGCAGCTGCAGTGTGGCTTCTATTTGTTTTTATTATTACAGCATTGTTGAATCTATCTTTAAAGTCCAGTCCCTACCTGATTGTAGCCTTTTAATGGCATATACCTAGAATATGTTAAAAATCTGTCTTGCTGCTGTAATGTGCTGTGTACTATTAATATTTATAATATGTACAGCCCCTCATTCTTATGAAAAGAAGTGTAGTCTAAACAAAAATCTTTCTATAGTTTTTAATTGCAGTGCAGATTTCTAATAACGATTTGTGATTATCTGGTAATCTGTACTTAAAAGATCATTCCATGTAATATTGTGTCACCACCTTGTGGTAGAATACAGTTACTGTCTTTTATAAAGCTCAACATACATCATCATCAGCTGAAGTTCCGCTTTAACACCTCCTTCCTCCCTCTTTTGCCACTTTTGGAGTTGTGTTTTTTTCTTTTTGGGAGTGGGCACCTAGTTTGAGCAGTTACCAGCTCCCACTTTTCACCCCCCCCCCATCCTTGTGGGACACGCCACAGGTCCCAGAATGCTGCTGGTCCATTCACAAAGTGCAGCGCAATGGGAGGCCACAAGCAGTCGCAGCTGGCTTTCCTTAGTAAACATGCTGGCGTTGAGGACCCGAAGAAGGCGAAGGACCGGCCTGGGTTGAGAGGAAAACAGCAGCTGCAGTATTTGTAGCCACTAACCTTTTTTCTGAAAGACTGAAGAATCGCTTTAACAATGGTTAAATTGTATGTTTTATTCCTGCAGTTTAGCCAGAGATGTGGTGTTCAGTTTGCTTTGAAATGCCTAATCGATCATGGTCAGCTTTGCAAATTAAGGTTTCATACTATATACACTGACCACGCCCTCCTTTCACTGCAGACATTCACATGATAAGTCTGCTTTGCTTATGTATACACTGTCTGTTACAAACAATCTGCTGCTGAAATGGGAGGAGTTTATTATAAGATTTTGGACAAGAAAAAAAACTGTATTGCTATCTCAGGCTGTATATAATGGAAATAAAGCATTTTTATTCTTTGAATGTTTTTTTCTTGTTCCGTTTGTCAAGCACATTGCATTTAAGTGTGTGTTTCTTGTTATGCACCTGACGTTCAGATGGACCAGAGGACATTCAGACCACATAACCCTCAAACCACATGACATTAAGATAGGACAATCTGATAAACCACCCTACACTGAAACTACCTTACATGCAGATAGACTGCTACAGTGCTAAGTGGAGAAATCCTGGGCTGCTCAGGATAAGGATGAGTTCACTTAAGGGCCATACACACGGATCAAATGTCAGGCAGTATCGGTCAGTTCAATAGAAACCAGCCGACATTCAGCCCGCGTGTACAGAACCTATGTTGGACCGGCTTCTGTCGAAGGGGCATGACCGAAAAGGGTCTGCCGATCAGAATCCGATTAATGTTCTCAACCAACGTCTGAGAGTGCTGACTGGCGTGTTCTGGCTGGTGGGGCGTGTCCCCCTGTTGGAACACAATAGTTCAGCGGGGGAGATCGCTGTACAAACACCTGTTGGGTTGAACAAAAAACAAAAGTGTGTACTAGGCTTTAGTTGACTATTGGCAGGTTTGATATTTCTGTTTTCCTGTATTACTGTACTGTGAGGAAAAGAGGAGTGTACAGTTTTTGGATTCCTGAAAAGCTTGAAAATGATCAATTCCAAAGCTTTTATGCCTCCGTGTCTTAGGCTACGTTCACACTGACTATTAGGGCCTGTGAAAATAGTAGCGGCAGGAACAAGAGATTCCTGCTGCGGCTCTCAGCAGTTTGGTGCTGCTGCCGTTCCCATTCACTACAATGACAGGTCACAAAGTGTGCAGCAGCGATTACCGCAGGTAATCGCTGGCTGTGCAGAGTTGCGAATAGCTAGCTGTGGTCGCCAGCGACCTGTAACACTATAGTGAATGGGCCAGCGGCTGCACCTAGCCGATGAGAGCCGCAGCTTATTCCTGCCGCTACTATTCACACTGGCCCTAGCCCCCAGTGTGAATGTAGCCTAAAGGGCCATACACACGATCTGACTTTTTGACAACAGTCTGACGGACCTGATTTATCGTACAAGCCGACCGTGTGTATACTCCATCGGACAATTGTTTTCGGTTTTTCAACTGACCAAATGTTCGCTGTGCATGCTCTCAAACTTTCCGGCAACAAGTGTCCGATGGAGGATAATCCGATCGTGTGTACACAAGTCCATAGGACTAAGGTCCAAATTACAAACACGCATGCTCAGAACCAATGCTAAAGATCAGACAATAGCAGAAGTTGCCCAAAGGGTGGCGGTAAAGAGCTGAAAAAAACACGTGATTTGGTGAAAGTTGGCTGAAAATGGTCTGCCGTGTGTATGCATGACAAATTCACGGCCAACGCCCTTCGGACCAAAATCCACGGAAAAGTCCGATGGAAGTCCGATCACGTGTATGAGGCTTAAGTTGTACAAAATAGTATAAACTGTAGTGACAGGCACACTGGCAAGGTTATTGGATTGAAATCAATTAGGCAGAGCGAACGCTCTGTGTTCAGCCTCACCAGTAGATTTTAATGCAGCAGGGAATGTCGCTGCAGTCTGTACTCCTCCAAATACTTGAGTCATTTATTGTCTTGAAATCTGACTCTTCTGATCACCTGCACAGCATTGCTTATAATGGGAGAGCAAAAATCGGGCAATTTACCATTTATTATAAAGACCTAGCATGTAAACGCACATTTCACCTGTAGAGCCGAACAGCCCCAATGTGTCGATGTTCCCAGAGACCAACTTCAGAGACAATTTTCTGAAAAATGTTATGTATGCTGTGAAGTTACTTCAGTCTATTGTCTCCTCCTTGACGATTCCACCACCTGATAATCAATTGTCAGTTTGTGAGTGGTTGCTATAAACCTGGTTCTTAGTGCTATTTATTAAACTGGACTAAACTCTGAAAACCTGATTTAATTCATTTTTTATATTCACAGCAAACTGGCCCATCCATCCATCCATGTCTACATGCTTTATTTTTTAAATCACTTTGAAAAGCCCCCCCCCCTAGCATTTCTAGCCACACCCATCTTAAATAAGGGCAGATGATTCATGTAGCATTTACTTTCTTAAATCCATCTGTCCGTACCTCAGGCATGCAGGCAGGAGGGTGCGTTTAGCTGCTTCCTCCTCTCATCCCGATAAAAGTGGGGGGGGGGGAACTGCCCATGATGACTCCTGGGATATGACAAGATTTCGCACTAGGCCAGAAACCAGAAAGCAACCGAAGGAATGTAAAAAAATATATAATAAATAAATATATATATATATATAATTTACTAATGCTAGAAGCATATGGATTAAAAATAGTTCATGATGACGGAGAGAGTTTAGTCCCACTTTTTAACTTCAGCTGTGCTGGATTGTTAAAATGTAATTACAAATCCTCAGGCTTCCATGAGCCAAATCTCTGATTATCCAAGGAAATGAATATCACAGCATACTCAAGCAAACTGTGACACTAGGAGGCTGTCACAGACCAACCATAAACAGCCAAGGCATTCCCCACCCTGCAACCGTACATATGTTTATTTTTTTCAAATATGAATTTTTATTTAAAAAAAAATCGAAAATGAACAGGGTTAACATAATATTACGTTTACAGAATAGGTGGTATTACCTCTTTAAAGTAATTCACTTCACTACATAGCATTAATTAGATTATACATGTAACATAAAACAAGTTTTAAGGCAAAAAAAATAACCTCTTATCACACTGTCTCATTAACTTTTATTTCCTTTTTCATACCACCTTCTATAACAGAACTCCCCCCTTCATTCCCTATACTTTAAATAAAAAATAAATAAAAAAACTAACAAACTAAGGGGGGGAATTCAACGAAAATATCCCCTGAGGACATATGCTATTGTTTACCAGTGCATCTGCTACTTCTCATAGCTTAGGCTCCCATGTCTACTTTATGTCCCTAGAAGGGATATACCTTCTTCCGATTGAACAAACATATTCCAAAGTGTCCAAGTCTCTTTATACACCTCCTGTCTATCAGATGCTGTCAAAATCAGATCTTCCACCTTCCTCAGCCACAATGCTGTGGTCGGAGGGGTCTGCTGTTTCCACAGTAGAGGAATGCAAGATTTAGCTGCATTTCGTAGATGACATAGGACAGATTTTTTATAATTTAATTGATATGGTAGAAACATGTAATAGAAATAACGCCGGATCATTCGGAATCTGAAAATCACGAAATTTCTGAGAGATAGTACGGACCGTTGTCCAAAAAGCCGTTAATTTAGGGCACGTCCAAAATATATGTAACATGGTTCCTCTATCTGTGCCACACCTAACCGTACATATTTTATAGTAACCGATTTGATCTAAGATTTGGGGTTGATTAAACATTCTTATAATCTCTGCTGCTCAAAAGTAGCATTGAACAAGTATTGATTTAATTGTATGAATGTTTAAGTGGGCAACTTTTGTGAATACAATGATGAATCTGTTGGATGTTTAGACAGGTTGCACATGCAGGGATAAAAACGCACTCAAATTCTGACAAAATTCCTTACTAAAACAAAGGCATATGGATCTGCAACATCTTGGTGCCTGATTCTATAATCTAGGTTGAATTCCTATCCCACCTTACCTCATGTCAAGATTTCTTTTGAAAGTTGAACTCTAGTCGGATATTTATAAAAAACAAACAAATGCAGTTATGTATGTATTAAAACCAATACTTTTTTGACATTTAGGTGGTGTACTGTAAATGACAAAATTTGACTTGATATCAGAGTTTTGTAATGCGCTGTACAGCAGTAGGTGAGGTAGGGGGCAGTGCGTGCAGCCAATTAGGTTTCCTGCATTCACATGCTGAGAAGTAACACGCTGGCAGGAGGAAAAGCAAAGCCATGTCTTCCTCGTTCTGAAAGGGCCAAGTTAATCTTATGACTGGCTGGTCAAAAATACAAAAACTTTGGCAGGTAAAATGGCTATATATAATATATACTTTTTTCCCTCACTGTATTTGATCCCCTGCTGATTTTGTACGTTTGGCCACTGACAAATGATCAGTCTATAATTTTAATGGTAACTTTATTTTAACAGTGAGACAAATATCCAGAAAAACACATTTCAAAAAAGGTATACCGTATATACTCGCGTATAAGCCGACCCGAATATAAGCAGAGGCACCTAATTTTACCACAAAAAAAGGGAAAACGTATTGACTCGAGTATAAGCCTAGGGTGTCCATCTGCATGCCTCACTGTGCCTCACTTTGCCTCACTGTGTCCATGTGCATGCCTCACTGTGCCCATTCCTCACTGTGCCCATTCCTCACTGTGCCCATGCTGTCCATGACTAGACTGACGTTTAACATGGAAGTCTATGGAAGGGGTGCCTAAATTTGAAAAATCGGTTCTCCCCGGCCGTACGTCCCCCAGACAAAAAACTTGGCACACTTGTAGAGGTGAAATGGGGCTACATGTGTGCCAAGTTTCGGGTCCAGGGGATCCACGACCGGCCGGTACCGGGTCCCCAAAATCACCAGAGAAATTACTGTTTAACATTGGAGTCTATGGAAGGGGTGCCCGGCTTTGAAAAATCAGTGCTCCCCGGCAGTAGGTCCTCTGAACAAGAAACTTTGCACACTTGTAGAGGAAGAGTAAGGCTATATGTGTGCCAACATTGGGGTCCAGGGGACCTACGGTTGGCCGGTACCGGGTCAAAGTCCGGGAGATTAGGCGCAAAAAGGTGACTCGAGTATAAGCCGAGGGGGGCATTTCAGCACAAAAAAATGTGCTGAAAAACTCGGCTTATACTCGAGTATATACGGTAAGTTGATTTGCATTTTAATGAGTGAAATAAGTATTTGACCCCAAAATATGTCTTCGTGGCAAAACACTTTTTGGGAATCGGAGGTCAGACATTTCTTGTAGATGGCCACCAGGTTTGCACACATCTCAGGAGGGATTTTGCCCCACTCCTCTTTGCAGATCCTCTCCAAGTCATTAAGGTTTCAAGGCTGACGTTTGTTAACGCGAACCTTCAGCTTCCTTCACATATTTTCTATGAGATTAAGGTCTGGAGACTGGCTAGGCTACGCCAAGACCTTAATGTGCTTCTTTTTGAGCCACTCCTTTTGTTGCCTTGGCCATGTGTTTTGGGGAATTGTCATGCTGGAAGACTGATCCACGACCCATTTTCAATGCCCTGGCTGAGGGAAGGAGGTTCTCATCCAAGATTTTGCTGTGGGTATAGTGTTCTTGGGGTCATAGGCAGCATTCCTCCTCCCCCTCCAAACACGGCGAGTTGAGTTGATTCCAAAGAGCTTGATTTTGGTCTCATCTGACCACAACATTGTCACTTGGTTCTCCTCTGAAATCCTTCAGATGTTCCGTGGCAAACTTCAGACGGGCCTGTACATGTGCTTTCTTGAGCAGGGGGACCTTGTGGGCGCTGCAGGATTTCATTCCTTTACAGCCTTGTGTGTTACCAATTGTTTTCTTGGTGACTATGATCCCAGCTGCCTTAAGATCATTTATCAGATTCTCCCATGTAGTTCTGGGCTGATTCCTCACTGTTCTCATGATCATTGAAACTCCACAAGGTGAGATCTTGCATGGAACCCCAGACCGAGGGAGACTGACAGTTATTTTGTGTTTCTTCCATTTGTGAATAATCGCACCAACTGTTGTCACCCTCTCACCAAGCTGCTTGGTGATTGGTCTTGTAGCCCATTCCAGCCTTGTGTATGTCTAAAATCTTGTCTTTGACATCCTTGGACAGCTCTTTGTTCTTAGCCATGATGGAGAGATTGGAATCTGATTGCTTCTGTGCACAGTTGTCTTTAATACAGGTAATACGCTGAGATTAGGAGCACTCCCTTTTAAGAGTGCTCATAGTCTCAGCACGTTACCTGTATAGAAGACACCTGGGAGCAATAAATCTCGCTGACTGATGGGGGATCAGATACTTATGTCACTCATTAAAATGCAAATCAATTAACTTTTTTGAAATTTTTCTGAATATTTTGGTTTTGTCTCTCACCGTTAAAATAAACCTTCCATTATATTTAGACTGATCATTTCTTTGTCAGTGGGTAAACGTACAAAATCAGCAGGGGATCAAATACTTTTTTTCCTAAAATGTATATCTTTTTTTGCAATGGTGCATTTTTCTGTTTTTCAAGAGTTTAGCATAATAGCGGTTCATCACATTTATGAATACTTGACTGGGTAAACATTTAAAAACGCCACACCACACATGCATGTACTCATGCTTGCTTTTTGTATTAATATCTCCTTCAGCCTAGCCTGATTTTCAACAAAATGTAGAAATCCTCTACTAAAAAACATAAATGGCATTGGTGTGTCAGTGTCAACTTGCATGTTACGTTTTCACAGTTATATATTTACTGGAATAATTTTTGTTCAAACTTCCATTCAATTTCTCTCCTAATCTCCCCAAAATTCTCCATTCTTAACTTCCCTTTCTGACTGTATTTTCTATTTTGAAGAAATCAGGATGAAGAAATTAATGGATGAGAGGGAATCCTTCCTAGAGCAGGTAACGCAAGACTAATTGTATACAGTTCCTAAAAAAAAAACGGTGTGTCATTTCTCAGTATACTTAACACCACGGCATGCAGAAAGGCTCTTGGATATGGCACTTGCAATCCCAAACAAGTCGTGTAAAATCTGCATAACAAAATGTAATGATTTGCAAATCTCATAAACCCATGTTTTACTCACAATAGAAAACATCAAATGTTTAAAATTTACCTTTTTAGGAAAAAATAAGGTCATTTTGAAATTGATGGCAACTACACCTCTCAAACAAGTTGGGTCAGGGCAACAAAAAGCTGGCAAAGTATGTGGTACTCACAAGAAAGAGCTGGAAGTACATTTTGAGACTAATTAGGTTAATTGGCAACAGGTCAGTGACTTGATTAGGTATAAAAAGAGCATCATATCCGTGTCCTAACAGTAAATCTGGGCAGAGATTCACCAATCTGTGAAAAGCTGCATTTAAAAATTGGTGATTTCAGAATAATGTTCCTCATTGTAAAATTGCAAATACTTTAAAAATGTAATCATCTACAGTACATAATATCAAGATTCTGAGAATATGGAGAAATCTCTGTGCGCAAGGCCAAAAGGCACTATAAGATGCCTATGATTCCCAGACGTTACTGCATTAAAAACAGGCATGATTCTGTAATGGACATCACTGCATGGACTCAGGAATACTTTTAAAAATCACTGTCTGTAAACAAGGTAAAGCTCCATCATACAAAGAAGACGCCATATCTGAACATGACCCAAACGCAACCATCCTCTCTGGGCCAAAGCTTCTTTAAAATGGTCTGTTGTAAAGTGGAAAACTGTTCTGTGGTCAGACAAAACAAAATTTGACATTCTTTTTGGCAACCATGAGAGCTGCATCCTCCGGACGAAAGAGGAGACCTTCTGGTTTGTTACCAGCACTCAGTTCACTAGCCTGCATCTCTGATGGTATGGGAGGGGCATTGGTGCGTATGGAATGGGCAGCTTGCACATCTGTAAAGGCACCATCAATGCTAAAAGATATATCCAGGTTTTAGAGCGGCATATGCTCACATCCACACATCTTTTTCAGGGATGACCTTGTGTATTTCAGCAGGGCAATTCTAAAATGCATACTGAATCTATGACAACATCATGGCTTCGTTGTAAAAGAGTCTGGGTGCTAATTCAGACCTTTCACCAGATGAAACTATTTGGCGCATCTTGAAACCAAAATGCGACCAAGAAGACCCAGGATTGTTGAGCAATTAGAATCCTATATCAGGCAAGAATGGGGCAACATTCCTCTCCCACAACTGGTATCCTAAGTTCCCAGATGTTTACAGAGAGTTAAAGGAGGGAATGCTACACCATGGTAAACGTGGCTCTGTCACAACTTTTTTGGGAAGTGTTTCTGCCATGAATTTTAAAATTTACCTTTTTATTTTCTTTCTTAAAATGGTAAATTTTCTTAGTTTAAGGCTCCATGTACACTGAAGCTGATAAACTGCAGTTTATTGGCGTTTTGGTGTTTTTTTTAAAAAGCCCATTAACTGCACTCTATGTTAGCCTATGTGTTCATGTACACATAGCGTTTTTTAGCGTTAATGAGCAATGGAGTTAATGGGCTTTTTTCTGAACGCAAGAAATTTGCGTTCAAAGTGCCGTTTTTCGGCAGGAAAAAACGCAAGATGCTGAAAAATGCTAATAAACGCTGGTCGCCAGCGTTTTTGATCCATTGAAAAAAAAAAAAAGCTAAAAAGACGCTACACTGAAAAACGCTAATAAAAGCTATATTTTAAAGCAGCTTTTTCTGCCAGAAATCTGGCGTTCAAAACGACCATTTGAGCTTCTGTGTACATGGAGCCTTAAAACGGTCGTTTTGAACGCCAGATTTCTGGCAGAAAAAGCTGCTTTAAAATATAGCTTTTATTAGCGTTTTTCAGTGTAGCGTCTTTTTAGCTTTTTTTTTTCAATGTATCAAAAACGCTGGCGACCAGCGTTTATTAGCATTTTTCAGCGTCTTGCGTTTTTTCCTGCCGAAAAACGGCACTTTGAACGCAAATTTCTTGCGTTCAGAAAAAAGCCCATTAACTCCACTGCTCATTAACGCTAAAAAACGCTATGTGTACATGAACACATAGGCTAACATAGAGTGCAGTTAATGGGCTTTTTAAAAAAACGCCAATAAACTGCAGTTTATCAGCTTCAGTGTACATGGAGCCTAAGCATTTGATAGGTTTTCTATTATGAATAAAATGTGTTTTTGAGATTTGCAAATCATTGCATCAATTCGTCTGCTATTATGTAGATTTTACACAGCATCCCATGTTTGTAAGATTTGGCGTTGTACAAAAGAACACTTCCCCTTATTTTGTTTTATGAAGAGAATTAATAGCTGAATGCTATAAAACTTGTGCAGTGCACTGCAAAGCATCTCTGTAAATGGGCCCCTAATTTTAAAATATTAACGATTTCAGGTTCGGTTTAATTAAAACCAAATGTGGATTGGACTGTGCTTTAAAACACTAACAGTTCAAATTCTGAACAAATCTATACATTGTAATATATTCATATGTACACGGAACCTCTGTAACTACTGACACAACCTCTCTTACACTTTACACGTGGGTTATGTCCCTGCTCGCAGGAGAAGACCTAGGCAGAATGTGAAATGTTATACATACATTCTAAAAAGCCAGAGCTGAACAGCCCCGCCCAGGGGGGCAGTCCCTCCGGACACAACCCTCCCACTGCAGTCAGCAGACCTCAGTTTTTTTTCTGCCTAGCAGAAGGAGAAGACGTGGCTCTCTCAGGAGCCAGTCTCCTGACCTAATTTTAATTCTTTTTGGAATTTTTTTCTTATTTTATTTTTTGATACCTTCTATCAACTGTCTGCTGGGCAACAGGTTGGGTACAAGATATCCTCTTAGTCTTCCCTGTCCGACCATTGAGCGCGCTGATCCTTGCCTTTTGTGCGTGAGACTCAGTTCACGACCTGCCCCACGACTGCAGGAGTGGCCGGTGGGCTTTCATGCTCTGCGGTCCTCTCAAGATTGAACAGTCCTGCTGTATCTCTCGCGGTGGACCCGACCGACAGCTACTCAGTACCGCACTGTGATAGTCCTGTCAGAAACACACCAGCGGGTCCCTCAGGGGACGGGTAAGTAGCCTGTATTTTATTGTCACTCTGTCACCATTGCTGTGCTGTGTAGAGTGCCCTGGGGGTCATACTGTCCCTGGGGGGGGTGCTCATGGTGGTCTCCATATCGCTGGGGCTGTTTTTTTGAGTGTTTGGGGGCCTGGGCGCCATTCGGCGCCATGTTTGTGTGGTTACATTTACTTTGCATTGGTGGCCATTTTGCCATGGATCGCCTGAGCACATTGCGGCAGCCATTGTCTTGAAGCCGCACGCTTTTTAAACACTTGTTTGGCCTCTATCGCTGCTGGGAATGGCGCAAATCTCACAATCTCCTCTCAGCTCACTCAGTGATACAGCGCGGCGCAACGAGGGACAAGGCAGCGGAACCGAGCGGTCCTGGTCCGGGTTGGTGAGTCCCCTGGGCATTCCCCCCTACTCAATCAGCACAGCCTGTGGGTGGACTTTTTTTTCTGAGGAGTCTCAGAGAGGGACAATATGGAGTCAGTGTCACCAGCTTCCCCTTACATGCCAGAGGCAACAGGCAGTGCTCCAGCACCTGCGGTCCCTATGGACCAGTTGTCGGCAGTCCTGGAATCATTTCTGACCAGGATGGAAACGGTGTGTGAGCGCAAGGGAGCAAAAAAGCGCCCTCTCCCCACATTATCTCCACAAGGGGAGTGCGCTGATTCAGATATGGGCCTAGCTGCTGCGTCTCAGGACCCTAGCTCTGAATATTTTAATGGTTTTGAACAGGACATTCATTGCGAGGAAGACTCAAGTTCTGAGTCAGTAAATGACAGGGCGCTTGTTAGTGAACTCATTGATGCTGTGAGGGACACTGCCTACGCCTGAGGTTCTGCAGCCGCAGCATCAAGCTTGAGAGTCTCCTTTTGGTTCTTTTAAGGCCAAGCCTTCTAAAAAGGTTTTTCCATATGCACCTTTCTTTGACCAGTTCATTGACCAGGTTTGGGAAAAGCCACAGAAGACTTTTATGGTCCTGCGGCGTTTGTCTATCAGATACCCCTTTTGAAGAAGCCCTACTTAAAAAGTGGGCTTCTCCCCCAGTGGTCGACCCTCCGGTCGCCCGGTTAAACAAGGCCACCACTCTCCCGATGGAGGGGAGTCATGCATTTAAGGACCCCACTGACCGGAGATCAGAAGTGGTGAGCAGAGCCATGTTTGCCTTGTTGGGATCCGCCTTACGCCCTATTGTAGCGGCGACCCTTGTGTCTCAGACACTCACGGAATGGGCAAAAATTTTGCACCAGTCTGTACAGGAGCATAATCTTCCTCCAGACACTATTGCTCTGGCCCACCAGATGGTGCAGGGCCTGATATGTGTGTGACGCCACTTTAGACGCGGCCCCTTTAATATCTAGGGCCTCTGTTTCTGCGGTGGTATTGTGTCGTCTTATCTGGTTGAAATGCTGGTCTGCTGACCTAGCCTCTAAGAAGCTCCTGACGGATCTACCCTTTAAAGGTGGTAGACTTTTTGGTGCTGCTCTGGATGACATCATCAAGGATGTCATGGGAGGTAAAAGCACTCTTCTTCCTCAGACTATCAAGGGTAAGGAGGCCCACCGTAAACCGGGTCCTTCCTTTCTAGCAAAAAAGTTTTTTTTTCATCAGAGTCCACGGGTAAACCCTCCCAGACTGACAACAGTGCGGCTGGTGGACACAAGCGCCCTTGGGTGCGTAAGCCGAACAAAGCGGCTCCCAAGCCCGCCTCCGCATGAAGTCTTGCCCCGCCCAACGCTGGGGTGGGGGGACGACTTTGCAGGTTCACGGATCGGTGGACTTCCCGGATCTCCGACCGGTAGGTGTGTGAGGTGGTCACCTCAGGATACAGGATAGAGTTCCGTTCCTGGCCCCCAGACAGATTCTTTCCCTCAAATCTCCCTCTCCTTCCTGCCCGTCGGGCAGCCCTCTTAGATTGTGCCGGTTCCGTCCCAGGAGAGGTTTCAGGAGTTCTACTCGAATCTGTTTGTTGTCCCAAAGAAGGACAGGGGTTCAGCCAATCCTGGACCTCAAGGCCCTGAATGCCTTCGTGAAGGTGCAAAAATTCCGCATGGAGTCCATTCGCACGGTGATCGATGCACTCTATCAAGGGGATTTTCTGGCGTCCTTGGACATTAAGGACGCCTACTTGCATGTTCCGATCTGCGCAAGTCATCCAAAGTTTCTGCGCTTTGCGATCGGCAAAGTCCACTATCAATTTGTGGCTCTTCCCTTCGGCCTAGCCTCGGCACCAAGGGTGTTCACCAAGGTGCTTGCTCCAGTTCTAGCTTTGCTGAGACAGCGAGGCATTGCTATCGTGGGCTATCTGGACGATCTTCTAAGAGCAGACAATGGCTCAGAATTAGAAGAAAGTGTGACTATCGTCAGTCAGACCCGCAGGGACTTCGGGTGGCTCCTGAACATTCAGAAGTCTGTCCTGGTCCCGACTCAGCATCTGGAGTATCTAGGTCCGATCCTGGACTCCTTGGAGGCGAAGGTATTCCTACCCCCAGAGAAGTTATTGACACTTCAGTCTGCAGTGCGGGTCCTGACGTCCCGAAAATGTTCGTCAATCCGTTTTTGCATGAAAGTCCTGGGACTCATGGTGGCCTCCTTCGAGGCCGTTTCGTATGCCCAATCACACACTCGGACATTACAGAAAGCGATCCTGTTCACTTGGGACAAATCCCCGTTGTCCTTTGATCTTCAGATCCAGGTGAGTCACCCGGTCAGGGCGTCCCTGGCGTGGTGGTTGAGGTCCCCGGCTCTTTGGTCCGGGAAGTCGTTCCTCCCCATTCAATGGACGGTGATCACGACAGACGCCAGCCTGATGGGCTGGGGTGGAGTCTGGGAGTCCTGTCAGCCCAAGGGCTTTGGACTCCGGACGAAGCCCATTTGCTGATCAATGTCCTGGAAATACGGGCAATCAGACTATGCCTCTCCTCGTGGTCGGAGAGATTACAGGGTCGCTCCCTCAGGATCCAGTCGGACAACGCCGCGGCGGTGGCGTATGTCAACCATCAAGGGGGAACTCGGAGCTCAGCTGCGGCTTCCGAGGTCGCCCGCATCCTAAGGTGGGCCGAAAGAAGCGTGCCGGCTCTGTCGGCCGTCTACATTCCGGGCGTAGACAATTGGCAGGCGGACTATCTGAGTCGCCAGACGCTGGACCAGGGAGAGTGGTCCTTGCACCCGGAGGTCTTTCAACTCCTTTGCCGACGGTGGGGCATGCCGGATGTGGACCTGATGGCCTCTCGACTTAATCGCAAGGTGTCGAGGTTTGTGGCCAGGTCCAGGGATCCTTGGGCGGATGCCTCGGATGCGTTGGTGGCCCCATGGGGTCATTATCCCCTGATATGTTTATCCTCCGCTGCAGCTGCTCCCTCGCCTGCTGCGCAGGGTGGCATCCGAGGGGATTCCGGTGATCCTCATTGCTCCGGATTGGCCTCGGCGTCATTGGTACGCCGATCTGGTACGTCTCGTCGCGGACGTTCCTTGGCGGTTGCCAATGAGGGAGGACCTTCTGTCTCAAGGTTCCTATATTTCATCCTGCTTTACAGGCTCTGGCTTTAACGGCATGGCTAATGAAAGCCAGGTGCTGAGAGACCGAGGTCTCTCGGATTCGGTCATTTCGACCATGTTAAGGGCACGGAAGTCTTCCTCCAGAAAGATCTATCACCGTACCTGGAAAGCTTACATCGCCATGTGCGAAGAGCTGGACTGGCGTCCACGGACGTATTCCGTCCCCAGAATCCTGCGGTTCTTGCAGCGTGGCGTGACCCAAAAGCTTGCTTTGAGTACCATTAAGGGTCAGATTTCGGCCTTGGCCGTTTTCTTTCAGCGACCGCTGGCGGGTCATTCCTTGGTTAGCACCTTTGTGCAGAGGGTTCGCCATGTGCTCTCTCCCGTCAAGCCTCCTCTCCCTCCTTGGGATCTGAATTTGGTGCTCTCGGTTCTCCAGGAACCTCCATTTAAAAGTATCAGAGATATTCCCCTCTTGACCTTGTCTCAGAAGGTAGCCTTCTTAGTGGCCATTACTTCGGTTAGACGGGTGTCTGAGCTGGCGGCCTTGTCCTGCAAGTCGCCCTATTTGGTCATCCATAAGGAGGCGGTGTTGCGTCCGCGACCTTCCTTTTTGCCAAAGGTGGTCTTGGCCTTTCACCTTAATGAGGACATTGTCCTCCCGTGCTTGTGTCCTCACCCATCGCATCCCAGAGAGTTTGCGCTTCACACATTGGATGTGGTGCGAGCCTTGCGGGTGTACCTGTCCGCTACTGCTTCTATTCGGAAGTCTAACTCACTGTTTGTGACTGTCTCTGGTCCAAAACAGAGCCAAGCGGTTTCGTCTGCCACCATTTCTAGGTGGATCAGACAGACCGTCATTCAGGCCTATGCGCTCAAGGGGTGGGCGCCTCCCTTTCCGGTTAACGGTGCATTCCACCAGGGCAATTGGTGCTTCCTGGGCTTTCCGACATCAAGCGTCGGTTGCACAAGTGTGCAAGGCGGCGACCTGGTCGTCCGTACATACCTTTTCTACGTTTTTTTATAAGGTTGATGTGGCTGCATCTTTGGATGCTTCCTTTGGCCGCAAGGTGTTGCAGGCCGCTGTTTGATGTTGCAACTCCTCCGTTGAGGAGCTCTGCCTTGTTTGGAGTGAAGTTTTTGGTTTTCCATTTATACTGCTCCCATCCCTCTTGACACTGCTTTGGGACATCCCACGTGTAAAGTGTAAGCGACACGCTGTGTCAGTCCATGGATGACAAGAGAAAATAGGATTTTTGTACTCACCGTAAAATCTGTTTCTCTGACGTCCATGGACTGACACAGCACACACCCTTCTTTTTAAGGTTTGTACTGCTTTGTTACGAACTGAGGTCTGCTGACTGCAGTGGGAGGGTTGTATCAGGAGGGACTGCCCCCCTGGGCGGGGCTGTTCAGCGCTGGCTTTTTAGAATTTATGTAACATTTCACATTCTGCCTAGGTCTTCTCCTGCGAGCAGGGACATAACCCACGTGTAAAGTGTAAGAGAGGCTGTGTCAGTCCATGGACGTCAGAGAAACGGATTTTACGGTGAGTACAAAAATCCTATTTTTCCGGTGTTGTATCAGATTACCGCTACCCGTCAGATCGTGTAATGGAAACGATGTTCCGACCAAAAAATACTTACTGCGCTATGCTTTTCTAACACTTCATGATCTGACGGGAAGCAGTAATCTGATAGAACACCCATGCGGACAGCTTGCTACACCCAGCTGCGTCTTCAATTTCAGCAATAAAGTGAGTGTATATAGATATAGTATATTAACATCTGTGATGCTGTTTGGATGTTGCATTTTAAAATAAGCTGGACGCCAGCAGTAGGAAGGAGGCGGAGGCCATGTTGGTACACCCCACGCTGCTTAGCGCTAAACCTTTGGTCTTTCAAAGTTAAACATCATCACAGATATAAATATAATATTTTTATTTATATACGCTCACATTGCTCTTAAATTCAAGATTTAGCTGGGTGCAGTAAGCTGTCCGCATGCGTGTTCTATCAGATTACCGCTACCTGTCAGATCCCAAAGTGTTTGGAACGCATAGCACCGTGGAACGCATAGCGCATGCGCAGTAATTATTTTGTGGTCGGTACGTCGCTTTCGTTCTGACAGGGAGTGGTAAGTAATCTGATTTTTTTTTCTTGCACTTTTCCTATAGATTTTAGCATATGCATTCAAAAGTATTTAAAGGGTAATTCCACTTCTTCTGTGGGAGAAAAATTAGCAATAAAAAAAAAATCTAGTGTATACATTTGCCACTCAAGTCATATTGTTATTGAAAGTGACCTTTCCTTTTCAATCTGCAGCACTGTAATTTTCTGTAAAAAGCAACATGGCTACCTGGTGGCTTTCTGTATACAGATTATGTACAGAACGCCCCCTGGAAATGTAATTTCTTGATTGGCTTAATGATTTCTCCAGAAGTCTGCACTAAGATACAAATCAGATTTTTGGCCTGCAGCCTTTTTCCCTGCAGCAAAAATGTCATTTTTGTTGGTGAGATACTCCCAAAGGGAAATCACGTCTGAAGGGGTGCAGACCCTGCCACTTTCCTCATTTAGAACCCTGCAGGTGCAGCAGCTGATTGAGGATTATAAAACCACTTCCATACAGATTCACATTGCACATGGACACACTGGCTTTTTCCAAATAACAAAAGGTATGGATCTGCAACAAAGTTTGATAAAAATCCCTGCAATGTACACAGATCACCAAGAGGGAAATAATGTTTTTTTTGTTTTGTTTTTCAACAAAAGAAAAGTTCTTTAAAGCAGTCAGTGAGGCTGAAATGCACTAATCTCAATACCAATTGATCAACAATTACTCACGGTTTGCAAATATCTGAAGAAAGTAAATGGCTCCAAATGCATCATATGTTTTCTGTGTTATGTTTAGATCTTGTGGTTATGTTCCTTTTGACTTTATTATGGTAAATGCGGAGCTCAATGCCGACATTTTAAAATTCTTTCACCCCAGATTAAAAGACTGAAGAGCCAACTAGAAGAGAGAAACTTCAGAAACAGAAGTCCTGATAACCCAGATGGGGACGATATGGAAAATGGCACTGATGTGCAAAGTGA
The DNA here is from genome assembly GCA_029206835.1 of Rana muscosa. Classification (NCBI taxonomy): domain Eukaryota; kingdom Metazoa; phylum Chordata; class Amphibia; order Anura; family Ranidae; genus Rana; species Rana muscosa. The sequence continues at coordinate 354,561,069 of CM055127.1, read as the reverse complement.
GCGAGTTATACCCACCTGTAACTTAATATTCTGAAGCCATTAAAGTGTTGCTTCTTGGTGTTTGCTTTTTATGGCCCACATTTTGGCTACATTTAGGGACATGTTTTACAATATGACCGTATAGTTATAGAAAAATCCAGTAGTCTGTTTCACAGTTTACATTTACTCTAAGGCCTAAGCTGCACGTGTTCTATGTAGATGCAGATCTTTGAAGCATACATTTTCAAGTACAAGTGGAAGATGCAAGACTATGTCAAGGTTCCTCTGTATTATGTAGTCTTGCTCCAATCTATTAATGCATCCATATACATTAACAGAATTGAAAGCAATTAGGTTAATGTGTATAGATGTGCTAATACTTGGAGGTTACTTTTTTTTCTTGATTATGGCATGAACACACAGAATTTCACACATGGCAAAATGCAGCTAAAGGCCTTTTTATCCTTCTGCACCAAATTTGACAGGCACCTTTATCAATAGAACTTTGCTTAGCACTTGTCCTATAGAATATACAAACTGCCTTCATTAGAGTACTGGGCCATGTGTTCCACTTATTGAATGGCCACTCCAAGATATAGTATGGAGACTACAACTGAATATTTTTGAATGCTCTACTGCTATCTCATGTAGCTAATTTTCTTAACATGATCTAAGTAGCGTGCTAATGACTCCCTAAATATTTGAATCAATGCATCATTTTCAGCTTTCTCTTGGGTAACAATGGCACTCTTTCAAGATGCAAGCTAGCTGACTGCAAGCAAGTTATGAACATTAAAGTACAGCTCCAGTCAATCCTTTTTTTTTTTTTTTTCACTAGTTTAAGACAGAATAGGAAAGGCATAGAACATCTGTCAGTTTTAAATTCAGTTAGGAGGAGGTGTGGGGCACTGAACTGTTTCCAACAACTGTTTTAGCATTGGCTAGAGCCAAGGCTGAAATGTCAATTTTTCATTTTAGGCAGCTTTCCAAGGAGTGATGGCTGTAGGATGGGGCTGGGATATGGCACCCGCTAGCATCCTAGCAACTGATTTAAAAGATGGTTTGAGGTCCGCCCAAAATTCATACCAGACCCTTATACGAGCATGCAGCCATGCAGGCCAAGAAAGTCGGGAGGACGAGCATGTGGCTCGCACCAATGGCTCACTACAAAATCTCACGGAAAATCGTATCAAGTCACAGCTGCACTAGTGTGAACCTAGTGTAAATCTCAGTGGTTTGATTGAGTTGCTATCTGAAACTCATAAACATAAACTGATGGCAGTCCATCTAGTCCAGTGGTTGCCATTTCACTAGGCTTGGGGGGGGGGGGCCTTGGATGCGGGCCTTGAAATTATCAAAGGGCTGCTCATAATATTTAATGTGTAGTGTTAGAGAAGACTGTCAGGCTTAATAGAGGAAAGGCTAGTAGCGATTATTGCACTACAAATCAATGTTTCCAGTCCCGCTACTGCTTACTGGGGTCCAAGGGTTGCACAACAGGGGCCAAAGGGCGGTAAGGTTGGACACTAAGGATCTAGTTTGTCCCCCTCCTTTACTTTTTTATTTTATTTTTTTTTTACGTTTTGTTTGTCTGAGGATATACCGTATATACTCGAGTATAAGCCGAGGTACCTAATGTTGCCACAAAAAACTGGGAAAACTTACTGACTCTAGTATAAGCCGAGGGACAACAATGCCTCAGTGTTCCTATCCTCGCTGTTCCCTATCCTCGCTGTTCCCTATCCTCGCTGTTCCCTATCCTCGCTGTTCCCTATCCTCGCTGTTCCCTATCCTCGCTGTTCCCTATCCTCGCTGTTCCCTATCCTCGCTGTTCCCTATCCTCGCTGTTCCCTATCCTCGCTGTTTAAATTTTACATGTAAATAGTACCTGAAAAAAAGTTGGGGCTGCGGCGTCCATCGTTCAAATCCCGCGGTCTCTTCCTGTTCCTTCCGTGATAGGCGATTCTCATCAGACACTCTCCGCCTATCACGAACGTTCTCTCATCCTCAGTTTCCCAGCAGACACTGTGTTGGGTGTTCCGCCAATCACAGACGTCTGCTGGGAAACTGAGGATGAGAGAACGTTCGTGATAGGCGGAGAGTGTCTGATGAGAATCGCCTATCACGGAAGGGACCAGGAAGAGACCGCGGGATTCGAACGATGGACGCCGCAGCCGCAACTTTTTTTCAGGTACTAATTACCTGTAAAAACTTTCGCTGACTCGAGTATAAGCCGAGGGGGGGACTTTCAGCCCAAAAAAAGGGCTGAAAATCTCGGCTTATACTCGAGTATATACGGTACCTATGTTTCTCATAAGCATTTTTAAATGTACATAATTTTTGTTGACTTACTACCTCTGCTGCATGTACTCTCCAAGCAGCTATTACTCTTTCTGTAAAATTATTCTTTGTTGCTCTTGAAGCTTTCCTCCTGTAGTTTAGTTTAAGGTCCCGTCCCAACATTCTTGATCTTGGCTTGTATTGAAAATTCTCTCCCTGAACCTATTAAACGCCCCTAATGTATTGATCGGTTAAAATCGTGCCCCTCTTTTTTTCTTTTCTTCATTTATTGAGGTTGTGCATGTTATTTTATTTTTTTTATTTTTTTCATCTTCTTCTCAGACCTTGTACTAATTTTTTGTTGCGTATCTCTGGACATATCAATTTATTTTCCTGATTGTACAATACAGCTCACAGGGCTCATACTTTCATCATTTACGACTTGGTTATATGCAACTACCTTCAGGAGATTGGACACTGGCAAAATGAGGCTGCAAGGATATCGCCCTATACAACCCCTCCCACTTCCATATACCCTAAGTTTTTGCTAGTGTCCTTAGATGATGGACATATTCTTTATAAAGAGATAAGCTTACCTTCTTGCATTAAGGTTTTTTTTTTTTTTTGGCACTCTGGATGATTTCTTCCATAATGATTTATTTTATGATTTCATCCCCTGGCTGTACCATAGACACTGCAGCTTTTTATGCAGCTTGGAGATCAGAAGAAGCCTTAGCAGAGCCTTTGGGGGCTGTACTTGGACGCCGCCTGATGGAAGATGTGGGTCTGGCTTGCAGTGTTGCTTTACAGTGGATCCTGCCGTGGATGGCATATGTAGTGCCATGTGTGGAGCTAGCTGCAGGCTTGTCTAGCGTCATTTACTGCCTGGTGTGGATCCTTGTCTGTAAAGACTTTTGTGCAGATATGCCTACCATGGAGGGGGAAACCAGTATAGGGTTGAATTCCTGTTACGGAGTTTGGTAAATATTCTCCCAGGGTGTCCATTTTATTCCCTTTTTAGGGGCGTGCTGAGAGTGAGTGAGTGAATAACTTGTATAGCGCTGCAAATGCAAACTGAATCGCCTCAAGGCGCTTTGCCTCCATGGACGTCCTGATCCTTCAGAAGAGGTGGGTCTTAAGTTTTTTTCCTGAAGGCCTGATGGTTTTCTTCCATGCGGATGTCCGTGGGTAGGGCGTTCCATAGCCGTGGTCCTTGGACTGCAAATCTTCGTCCTCCCTTCGATTTGTAGTGGGACTTGGGGATATGGAGGAGGTTTTGGTTGGTTCACCTTTCTGGTGGTGCGGTCAGACATTCCAGGATGGCTAAGGTTAATAGCTTTTGGTTCCTGTTTTCACTGCACTGCCAGAAGGCACCTGGTGGTGGGGCTGTAGTGTCCTTTGCCCACTCCTCTGCGGAGCTGTACCACACATGGGCCACCTCGCCTTGGGTAAAGTTACTGCGCTTTCACACCTTGTTTCTTCCTCTTTGGATTCAGGACACTGGTCAAGCAACGTCTCTTGGTTCTCTTCCCTGCAGGCACACAAAATAGTGGTTTACTTTTGCTAATTTTGGATTTAGAAGTCTTCAGGTGCTTTCACCAAATCACACTGAGGCATCTGTTTAGGATGATGCACTTTCCACTGAAATCTCTCCAAAACGTATCCAGACTAATTTTTAAATGTAATGTTAAATTATTTAAAGCTGTACGCTCTTGTTTAACGTTGCAGCAGCCTGAGTTTGCTTGTTATAAAATGTCTAGTATCAGGGTCCCTTAAATTCCCTACACCAATCAACCTAGATCTTTTAGACGTTTTACACCAACGCCTACCTACTTTAGGTCCTCTATGGTAACTGACTGCACCAGATACATTTTTTTTCCCCAACAATATCCCATTGAGGAAAACCTCCTTCCGAAGTGGGCAATTCCTGTAGTAGATCCAGCTTTTTTCTTAACAATAATAATAGGATAGTCAAATGTTTAAACATCTTATGTTTAAATATCTTACCATGTGGGGTGACTTTATAGGGTAACCCTGCGATATGAGTAGTTTGACAAGGGGGCCATGCCCTGAAACTTATAACCGTCATCATGCCCATCTCTTGGCAACGCTTGCTTTCTATCCACAGTGGTTTTTATCCTTGTAATTTATACACAGTCTGCTGCTTCTGTTGGCTCTTCCTGGTTCCAAGCACCTTCCATCACAGCCAGCCAGAGGGGCTCGCTCACTGTTGACCACCTGGAAGGTTGCCACCTGCTGGAGACTTATCAATACGCTTTTTAATATCTTATAAATGTGAGTGCATACTTATTATTTTGCATTGCAATAATATGTTTTAATAAATGCTACACTTAGGTAGTGGCACTTTTCTCTTTTCTTTTTGTTATTACATAGTTTGTTGGTGGGAGCCTCCCCAGATCCTGCATGGTAGAGAGACTGACCCTGCCCTAAAGTGAACCTCATGCCACATTTGTTTGTTTTTAAATGGACTTTTCTCAAGGACTAAAATCCTTTTTTTTTTTTTTTTTTGGTTATAATTCCATGCTGCTTGTTGTTTTTGGCAGTTGCACTAGTGCCACCATTTTCTTGCACGTGGGTACAGGGTGTTAATGCCGTTCATAAATATTTTTTTTTAGTTATTGAAGATCCTCCTTCCACTGATGCACAAGACGGAGGAGGAAAGGATCACAATGATTCTCATTGCACCAAATTGGCCAAGAAGAACTTGGTACACAGACATACCCAGACTTTTGTAGGACAAGCTCTGGCCTCCTTTCAAACAAACCAAGACCACCTGGCTCAAATGCCCCCTGCTCCATCCTGCTTCTCAGTCACTGTGTTTAACAGCATGGCTGTTAAAACCCGATTCCTTATGGACAGGAGTATCTCTGATTTGGTTATTCCCACCTTACTCAGAGCAAGTAAATCCAACTAATACAAGTTTCAACATTGCACATGGAAGGAATTGTTTGCATGGTGTGAGGACAGATGGGTTAACCCTGCGAATACTTTATTATTCCTATTTTGTCCTTTTTTTTCTTTTTTAAACTGGTCTCGACCAGCACCCAGCCCTGAGTACCCTCAAGGGACAGGTTTCTGCCATCCTCTTCCAGAAACCTCTTGCCTCGCAGTCCTTTTTCCGGACTTTTCTACACAGAGTTCTACAGGGAGTTGCTCATATAATTCCCTCAGTTCGACGACCTGTGTCACTTTGAAATCTCAGCCTGCTGCTCTCTGCTCCTCAGAGAACCCCCTTTGAACCAAGTAGAGACATTCCATTGGAAGAACTTACCGTATATACTCGCGTATAAGCCAACCCGAATATAAGCCGAGGCACCTAATTTTACCACAAAAAAATGGGAAAACTTAATGACTCGAGTATAAGCCTAGGTTGCCCATCTGCATGCCTCACTTTGCCTCACTGTGCCCATGCCTCACTGTGCCCATGCCTCACTGTGCCCATGACTAGACTGACGTTTAACATGGGAGTCTATGGAAGGGGGGCCCAGGTTTGAAAAATTAGTGCTCCCCGGCCGTAGGTTCCCATAGACAACAAACTTTGCACACTTGTAGAGGAGAAATGGGCCTACATGTGTGCAAAGTTTTGGGTCCAGGGAACCTACGACCGGCCGGTACCGGGTCCCCAAAGTCACCGGAGAAATTACTGTTTAACATGGGAGTCTATGGAAGGGGTGTCCGGCCGTAGGTCCCCCGGACAACAAACTTTGCACACTTCTAGAGGAAGAGTGGGGCTACATGTGTGCCAAGTTTGGGGTCCAGGGGACGTACGGCTGGCCGGTACCGGGTCTCCAAAATCCAGGAGATTAGGCGCAAAAAGGTGACTCGAGTATAAGCCGAGTGGGGCATTTTCAGCACAAAAAAATGTGCTGAAAAACTCTGCTTATACTCGAGTATATACGGTACCTTTTTAATGTTACCTTGTTGGATACCATCATGTATGTTAGGTGTGTTCTGACATTAGCAGCTCTGTCTTGTAAAGAGCCTTTTTTTGTTTTGGAAAAAGACACAAGGTGGTCTCTTCCTTCCACCTCAATGAGGATATTGTCCTCCCTCCTCTGTGTTACCCGAAAACAGGGAATTGTTTTGATGTGGTTAGGGCTGTCAGAGTCTACATGGCAGTCATGGTCTCTCTTTCACAAGATGGAGTCCATAGAGCGCACCCTGCTTCCTGTTCCACCATTACCAAGTGGATGATGGGACAACTCCTTTCCATGTCCTACATTGTTAAGGAAAATGTTCCTTTCTTTCCCATTTGTACCAGGGCTGTTGGTATCTCCAGGGCTATTTAGCATAAATCATCTGTATCCCAGATTGGCAAGGCCTCCACCTAGTCCTCCTGTTCACAGGTTTTCCAAGTTCTTCTAAGCAGAAATTCAGGCCTCATCTGATGCAAGCTTTGACCACAAGGTGTTTCAGGCTGTTATCTGAGTATTTTATTTGTTTGATTACGTTAACCATTTGTTTTTCTTGTGAGCCTGTTGGAATTTCTAGGATGCTATGCCAACCCCACACTTTCATTACATGGGAATGTCCCATGGTCTATGAATACCCTGTACTATACAGTTATGTGCCCTGTACTTTATAATTAAGATAACAGGAATTTTGACTTGTAAAGTTCTCATTTTGGAGTACAATAGAAGACACGGGCCCCTCCCATCTGTACCTTCATCACTCCTTATTGCTTGGTAAAATGAAGCCTATATGTGTACGCCCAAGGGGTGGCCCTAGCAAACATTTTTGTCAGTGTCCACCTGAAGTTGGCAGCGTAGAACCCATGGTCTATGAATACCAGTCATGTACTGTAATCCATAAGAGATTTACAGGTAAATCAAAATTCCTTTTTTTTTTTTTTAATTGCCAGTCAAATTTGTTTTCTTGGAGTATAGTACAGGGCACAGGACTGTCCCCTCTGTTCTGATCTCTCTAATGCTTGCCCCAAAAATGAAGCTAGCTGTGAGTGAGAGGGGTTTTATAGGGTGATGTCCCTGCAGCCCCTCTTTTTGCTAGTGTCCAGTCACCTTACGGTAGCTGCATATAACAGTCCTAAACTATTTACAAAAGGCTCCTGTACTGTACTCTATTCTACCGCAAGAAGTGTATTTTGCTGTCAATTTTTTGTCAGGGTCTCCAGAACTAGACTCGGTGTTCTAAATAGTGTCTGAATAAAACTGCATTGGCTCAGTGGCATGGTTGACCCAGAGTGTCAGCTTTAAGAACTTCAGACAAAAGTTCCTTCCTTTTTGGGAGGTTTTGATTGGGGAAGGTTTGCACATCTGTCAGGTTTTTATTCCTGACTTATCACTTTTAAGAACGTCTCTCCCCTTACAATTTTTCGAAGAGGACCTGAGAACTTCATAAAGTTGTGTTTTTTTTCTTATTTTTTTTAAAGAATCCTAACACATTCTGTAAAGGGTCTGGCTCTTACTGTTGGATCAATATTAAGCCTGCCTATATATAAAAGTGTGGCTTGTTGGAAACCCCCTTTTTTGCTTTCTTTTAAGACCACTCTGTATGCTAAAAGTCACACATCCATTATCTAAAATGCTGGATAGTCATTTCTACCTACATTGATAGTATAATAGTTTGTTCAATATATCATCATAGTCGTTAGAAGGTTGTTGGGCGTTTTTTTTTCATTCTAAAGATGTGTGATGTCATGAACTTGAACTGAACTTGCTTTTGCTTATGATGATTTCTTTATTTTTCAAGGAGATGCTAGCAGACAAATCGGTGACCTCAAATTTAAAATCACCAAATCCACACAAGAAATAACTGCCTTAGAACAGAATGTAAGTTTTTTTTTTTTTTAACCACTTCGCATCCGGGCCAATTCTGACACTTCGCTCCTACATGTAAAAAGCCTAATTTTTTTGCTAGAAAATTACATATAACCCCCAAACACTATATATATATATATATATATTTTTTTAGCAAAGACCCTAGAGAATACAATGGCGGTCATTGAAACTTTTTATCTCGCACGGTATTTGCGCAATAATTTTTCAAACGCATTTTTTTTGGAATAAAAACGGTTTCATGAATTAAAAAATATTAAAACATTAAAGTTAGCCCAATTTTTTTGTATAATATGAAAGATGAAGTTACGCCGAGTAAATAGATACCCAACATGTCACCCTTCAAAATTGTACACGCTTGTGGAATGGCGCCAAACTTCGGTACTTAAAAATCCTCATGGGCGACGCTTTAATTTTTTTTACTGGTCACATGTTTTGAGTTACAGAGGAGGTCTAGGGCTAGAATTATTGCTCTCGCTCTAACGTTCGCTACGATACCTCACATGTGTGTTCTGAACACCGTTTTCATATGTGGGCGGGACTTACGTATGCGTTCGCTTCTGCGTACGAGCTACCAGGGACAGGGGCGCTTTACATTTTTTTTTTTTATTATTTATTGTTCATTTTACTTTTAACTTTTTACTTTGACAGAAAAAAAAAAAAAAAAAAGATCACTTTTATTCCTATTACAAGGAATGTAAACATCCCTTGTAATAGAAATAAGCATGACAGGTCCTCTTTACAGTGAGATATGGGGTCAATAAGACCCCACATCTCACCTCTAGGCTGAGAAGCCTGAAATAATAAAAAAAAAAACGATCACCGCTTCCTAGCCGAAGCGGCGCCGTTTTTTTGAATGCAGAGGCCGGGCGTGACGTCATAACATCGCGCCCGGCCTCCGAACGATCATAGAGACTCCGGCGACAATCTGGTCCGCCGGAAATCTCTATGGTTAGAAGCCGGGGCCGGCGGATCCTGTCACCGACTCACCGATCGCTCAGGTGAGTCGGTAGAAGCACCGGAGGGCGGCGGGAGGGGGGGGACGTCCCCTCTCGCCGCCTGTAAGAACGATCAAGCGGCGGAACAGCCGCTATGATCGTTCTTACGGTACAGAGAATCGGCGGCTCTAAAAAACGATATCTGAATGATGCCTGTAGCTGCAGGCATTATTCAGATATCCCGGCTGAAAGTCAAGGACGTCCCACGGACGTCCTTAGATGCGAAGTGGTTAATATTGGGGGGGGAAAAAAAACTGCAGTGCGGATATAGGTCAAGAGAAGTAGTTTCTTCATCGTAGAACATCCAGGGAGTTTTAAAAAAATTCAAATAGCCAGTATTTGAACGCTCTATAGATGTAATATCCTAGCATGTTCTGGCAGAAAAAGTTTTTTTAATGACTCTAAATGTCTTGAATATTCTGTGTTATGGAAAAAACAAACAACCCACAAAAACAAATGTTAGAGTACTTATGGACACTTAGGAGAATATTGGGCCTAGATTGCACTCCCTTGCAACCTACTCCTTTAAAAACTCTCCATTGAATCCTGTGCGGGTTCTATACTATTAAAGACCTTCAATGGTCTATTGTACATGAACAGGGACCATGTACAACAGTGATGGTGTTGGCGCTGTGTTTAAACAAAGAGAGGATAGGAAAACTGAGAACAGTGTGACTGATAACACACTAAACCGGAGTAATATTATAACCTTATATAAAAGTGACTGACTTAATTAAACTCAAATGCAATCATGTGATCAACGTGGTCGTATAACCATATCCAAATGTCCAATAGTGATAAATCCAAAGAAATATACTAATATGTAAATACACTTAAAAATATAAAAAATATATATAAAAAAAAATATATATAAAAATATATAAACATAAAAATATAAATATATATAGTGTAAATGGTTGAAGGGTCCGAGTAGAATCCAATTCAGACCGTGCAATCCAAAAATATATCCAAAGTGATTCCCGTCACCAAAATTAAAAAGTGACAAAATAAAACACACATTAGTTCAGTGCTTGAAACTTGATTTCTCTTCAGTGCTCCACCTCTGTGCCTGTAAGCAGCTTACCTTGTTGCTAATTAAGCTTAGCACAACCAGGTCACAGGTTTATTCAGAACAGGTGGGCAGTGGCTTGGATGGTACCAGTCTCCTTCCTGTTGCTGCAATCCTCCCCAATGGCATGTATAAAATCAAAGAAAATGGATCATAGTGTGGTACCGCCAGTGTCCAGAGATGCACACACACGCCAGAAAGGTACTCACTTCACAGATAGAGAATGTGGGAGCATCTCCACGAGCGCTGAACTCGTCGCCCCTCTAATTATCTGTGGCTCTGTGTGGATCCCAGTGCAGTGGTGTCTCAGAAGAGGCAGCAGAGGAGGACGCCCATCTGAGACACCACTGCACTGGGATCCACACAGAGCCACAGATAATTAGAGGGGCGACGAGTTCAGCGCTCGTGGAGATGCTCCCACATTCTCTATCTATGAAGTGAGTACCTTTCTGGCGTGTGTGTGCATCTCTGGACACTGGCGGTACCACACTATGATCCATTTTCTTTGATTTTATACATGCCATTGGGGAGGATTGCAGCAACAGGAAGGAGACTGGTACCATCCAAGCCACTGCCCACCTGTTCTGAATAAACCTGTGACCTGGTTGTGCTAAGCTTAATTAGCAACAAGGTAAGCTGTTTACAGGCACAGAGGTGGAGCACTGAAGAGAAATCAAGTTTCAAGCACTGAACTAATGTGTGTTTTATTTTGTCACTTTTTAATTTTGGTGACGGGAATCACTTTGGATATATTTTTGGATTGCACGGTCTGAATTGGATTCTACTCGGACCCTTCAACCATTTACACTATATATATATATTTATATTTTTATGTTTATATATTTTTATATATATATATTTTTTTATATATATTTTTTATATTTTTAAGTGTATTTACATATTAGTATATTTCTTTGGATTTATCACTATTGGACATTTGGATATGGTTATACGATCACATGATTGCATTTGAGTTTAATTAAGTCAGTCACTTTTATACAAGGTTATAATATTACTCAGGTTTAGTGTGTTATCAGTCACACTGTTCTCAGTTTTCCTATCCTCTCTTTGTTTAAACACAGCGCCAACACCATCACTGTTGTATATTGTTTTAAGTTTTTTTGAATTGGATTCCCAGGTGTTTGGCAGCAGTGCACCCCCCCCCCCACCAATCCCCCCCCCTTTCCTGTTAGGGTTTTGGGTTCACTTATTCATTTCACGTTAGGGCAGCGCGGGAGTTTCCCCAATTTTTTTCAACAGGGACCATGATTGATTGTTGGTATTACCAGAAGACTTTAAAGCAAAGCTCCACCCAAAAGGGGACATTCTGCTTTAAGCACCCCCCCTCTTATGCCACCTTTCTGGGGAGTGGGTACCTAGTTTTGAGATTTTCTTTTCTCCCCCCTCCCTCCCTGCAATCTTCTGGGACACGTCACAGGTCCCAGAAGATTGCACGACCATTCGGGAAGCGCAGCGTGATTTGCACCTGGCTGTGAAGCCGCAAGCTGTCACCGCCGGGTGCCCACAGTTGTAATGCCGGCAAGAGGGTGCGAATGTAAGGTTCGGGCAGGCACATTGCTGTATCCTGGGAAAGGTCAGCAGCTACACTTTTTTGTGACTTTTAATGAACACAAAAATGACAAACTCCGCTTTTAACAAGTTTTCAACAGTAGAAGGTCTCTGTGCTCTTTGGTTTACATTTTGTATTTATGGAGTTCATTTTGTTACTTTTGAAATGCTCTGATTTATGAATCGGGGGTAAAGTAATGCCAGTTCTCAGCTTCTACCATTTATTTGTCAGATTATTCGGCTAGAGAGTCAGTTGTCCCGATTCAAAACGTCTACAGAAAATGCTGAAAAAATAGAAGATGAATTAAAAGCTGAAAAACGAAGATTACAGAGGGAGGTGAATATTGATGTTTTTAAGTATTTATACTACTTTTCTATTGTTTTGTATTAAAAAAAAAAAAAAACATATGATACCTGTCTCACTAAGTAGTATTGTGGCAGCTGGAAGATTGCATGGTACTTGTAGTTAGTTGTTTCTTGAGGTCCAGCAGTTTAAATAGTTGTAGCTTAAGCAGCTTACAAATGTCTAAAGCAGGGGTCTCCAAACTATGGCCCTCCAATTGTTCAGCAACTATAATTCTCATAATGCTTAGTCATGTCTATAAATGTCAGAGTTTTACAAGGCCTCATGAGATCTGTTGTTTTGCGACAACTGGAGGGCCATAGTTTGGAAATCCCTGATCTAAAGGACCATGTCTTAAGCCTCGGTTTTCTCGGCAAGAAACAACAAGAAAACTGCTGGCAGATTTTCTTGCTGAGAAAACCGTTCGTGTGTATGTTTTCTCATCGAGAAAACTGCCAGGAATCTCGGCGAGAAAAATAGAGAACCTGCTCTCTCTTTTCTCGTCGGGATTCTCGTTTTTCTTGTCGGGAAACGGCCGATGAGAATCCCAATGAGAAAACTGGTCGTGTGTATGCTTTTCCGAGTCTTAAAAAAAATGCGCATGCTCAGAATCAAGTATGAGACGGGAGCGCTCCTTCTGGTAAAACTAGCGTTCGTAATGGAGATGGCACATTCGTCATGCTGTAACGAACTGAAAGCGCGAATCGTCTCTCCCCAAACTTTTACTAACGCGCAGTAACACGAGATCAGCAAAAGCAGCCCAAGGGGTGGCGCCATTGGAATCGAACTTCCCCTTTATACTGCCGTTGTACGTCACTGCGCTTTACAACAACAAGATTTTTGATTGACAGTGTGTATGCAAGGAAAGCTTGGCAAGAATCCCGTCAAGCTTGACAAGAATCGAGAAAACCAACGTTTTTTTTTTACGACGGGATTCTCGGTCGTGTGTACAGGGTTTTTGACTTGTTTCCAGTAAATGTTTAGATTACAATTGATGTAAGATACAAATAAACCCTGTGCTTGATTACAGGGCATCTCTATTTAGATTTGCTTACCGGGAGGGGGGAAAAAAATCTGATAATTGGGAACTGGAGTTTTGTAGTCAAATCCTGATTTGCCTAGGATTGTAAAAAGGTTTATTTTAACAACTTCTAAAATGTACAACTTTGACATTTTTGTATTGAAAGTTAAATGTATTAGGTGAAACTTGTTGTTTCCTAACCACTTCCTTACCGGGCCTATTCTGGCACTCCTCTCTTACATGCAAAAACCATAATGTTTTTGCTAGAAAATTACTCAGAACCCCCAAACACTATATATGTTTTTTTTAGCAGACACCATCTTGCACGGTATTTGCGCAATATTTTTTCAAACGCCTTTTTTTTGGGGGGAAAACAAAATGGTTTCATGAATTAAAAAATAACAAAACATTAAAGTTAGCCCAATTTTTTTTGCATAATGTGAAAGATGGTGTTACGCCGAGTAAATAGATACCCAAGATGTCACCCTTCAAAATTGCACACGCTCGTGGAATGCGCCAAACTTCAGTACTTAAAAATCCTCATGGGCGACGCTTTAAATTGTTTTTACTGGTTGCATGTTTTGAGTTACAGAGGAGGTCTAGGGCTAGAATTATTGCTCTCGCTCTAACGTTCGCGGCGAAACCTCACATGTGGGGTCTGAACACAGTTTACATATGTGGGCGGGACTTGCGTATGCGTTCACTTCTGCATGCGAGCTACCGGGGACAGGGGCACTTTAAAAAAAAAAAAAAAAAAAAATGTAATTGTTAATTTTACTTTAAACTTTACTTTGACACTTTTTTTGAAAAATAAAAATACATTTGATCACTTTTATTCCTATTACAAGGAATGAAAACATCCCTTGTAATAGGAATAAGCATGACAGGTCCTCTTTACAGTGAGATATGGGGTTAATAAGGCCCCACATCTCACCTCTAGGCTGGGAAGCCTGAAATCCCCCCCCCCCCCCAAAAAAATGATCCTGGCTTCCCAGCCAAGGCGGTGCCGTTTTTTGAATGCAGAGTCCAGGCGTGATGTCATAACATCGCGCCCGGCCTCCGAACGATTCTAGAGACTGGTCTGCCGGAAATCTCTATGGTAGGCATCTGGGGCCGGCGGATCTGTTCTCCGACTCACCGATCGCAGCGGTGAGTCGGTAGAAGCACCGGAGGGCGGCGGGAGGGGGAGACGTCCCCTCTCGCAGCCCGTAAGAGCGATCAAGCGGAGGAACAGCTGCTATGATCATTCTTACGGTGCACAGAATCGCCGGCTCTAAAAGACGATATCTGATAGATGGCTGTAGCTGCAGGCATCATTCAGATATCCCCGCTCAGTCAAGGACGTCCATGGACGTCTGTCCGGCGTGAAGTGGTTAAGGTAGTGCAGTTACATTTTCCCAATTAGGGTTTTTTTCTCTCAGCTTTTGTAGAGGGTCTTTTATGAGGGCAATTAATCAATATACATGATTTCTTTCTTTAATGGATTATTGTTGTTTCTCCGCCTTATTTTTTTTGTTTCTTGTACGCAGCTCCGTACAGCCTTGGATAAGATTGATGAGCTTGAAGTAGGCAATAGCCATTTGGTAAAGAGGTTGGAGAAGATGAAGGCCAACCGAAGCGCTATCTTGTCCCAGCAGTGACTTTTGCGGTGGTTGGAACATGTGAATATAGATAAAGAGCACTTGAAGTGCCATTTTTCCAGGCTTCTGCTTCTGTCAAAATAATGTAACCACCAGTATGATGGAGCCATGAGACAGAACAGAGGGATCTATTGCCAATAGATTATTTAAATCCACTCACTGCCTGTGGCAATAGCAATGCAACTTCCATTCTTTACAATGTTTCTGCTGTGGCACTAAATGTCAGGGGGAATCACAAGTATGCCGAAGCAGGTGACTCCAGCATCACAGTGTGGCTTATCTTAGGGCAGAAGAAGCAGAGCCTTGCCATTAAACTCAGAACAAGGACAGTCCTGGTAAATAATTATGATGGAATTGGTATTAAAAAAATGATTTTCCAAGTTTTTACAAGCTTAAACACAAAATCTCCTTTGTACCCGACTAACAGAATTTGACAGTCGCAAATAAGGCCATTGCCAAATAATCATAACCTTACGGGTTAAACACAGTACTGCAGCATAGAGGCAATATCTGAGGCACTGTAAATTTGGACAATATACTACATTTTTGTACCTTTTGCTGTGAACATAAGCACAATTGAAAAAGGTGTAAGGTATCGGGAAACAAACGCACAGCAGAGTTATGCTACATTTTGGCTGTCATCCTGCATGGCTACCTGCTGCTACAATTCGTCATCATTCTAAAGAGTTCAGCTACAGAAGTTCTCTGCTGTACAGGAGCAGCAAATGTGCCTCACGCTAAGCAGGACATTATGAGGACAGTGGTGAGCCTAGGGACACACTGCTGGTTTTCCATTATGACGTGTGCAACTGACAAAAACAAATGCTGTATGTGATTTGTCCCTGTTGCTCTTGGACTTTTTTCAGACACTTGGAATGTTCTTATTTATTATTGGGGTGGGGGGGGGGGGGGAATCAATGCGGTTCACTGGAGGAAATTTGCAGATGCAAAAATCACCCAAAGATTAATGAATGTGTGTGTGTGCGCGCATGTGTGTGAATAATTTTTGGAGACACAAGCCATGGAACAAAGACTCACTTAATTTGTGTGCATTCCCATTGTCATTCTTTTTTGGGGGAAAGTGGCCTTATTTGGCTTGTGCTGGACTCTTGATAAACAAGCATGAAGCTACAGCTCTATCACTTCTTCAGTCACTGGAGTTTTTTCTCTTTCAGGGTTAATAAAAGATAAACGCATCACTGAATAATAAAGAGATGACTCAAAACTTTAGATATGCATCCATTCTTATTTATGAAAATTGTAATTGTCCAAGTGATTTTCTATTGATCATGCTGCAGTAATAGACTAACAAGGTAAGTGGAGTTTAAAGGTTTACTTAAGGTTATGCTGGCCATACAGGAAATGATAAGCAATCAGTCATATAGCTGATTGTTTTAAAGATCTTTGATTCTAAATGTATCATTACTACAGCTAAGGAAAGAAAGGTACAATACTTTTATCCAAACCGTCATTATATTGAACAGATGTATCCTTGCATGAATAGATGTTTATGTAAGGAGAAAAAGGTTGATGTAACATGGTTCTGATGTGTGTTAGCTGCCCCATATCTGACCTGTTTATAAAAAACAAAACAGGGCATAGGGGAAGACCTGACAAAAAAAGTATGAAAAGATTATCAGTTTCTTTTTTTTCCGTATACAAAATGGTAGGATTCCTTAACCACTTCTGGGCCGCCCTAGATTTACTGCTACAGGGTGGCCCTCATTTGCAGGATCGTGTGTGTGTGTGTGTGTGTGTGTGTGTGTGTGTGTGTGTGTGTATATATATATATGTGTGTGTGTGTGTGTGTGTGTATGTGTGTGTGTATGTATATATATATATATATATATATATATATATATATATACATGTGTGTGTGTGTATATATATATATATATATATATATATATGTGTGTGTGTGTGTGTGTATACATATATATATGTATATATATATATATAATGTGTGTCTGTGTGTATATATATGTGTGTGTATATATGTGTGTGTGTGTGTGTGTGTGTGTATATATATATATATATATACACACACACACACATACACACATACACACATACACACATACACACACACACACGATTCTGCACTTCCCCCTACAGGGGGCATGAGAGGGCCACCTCTGCTGTGATTAATCACGGTAGAAGTCAATCTGTGGGCACACTGGAAGTCCGGCATCGGCCGATCGTCAGTAAAACACAGAACGGAGATCTGCCGATTTAAACAAGGCAGATACTCCGTTCTGACAAGGGGGGAAGGGATGGCTTTCTTTTGTCCCTGCAAAGCAGGGAATAAAATCTCTCTCTTCCCCTAGTAAAAGCAACACAATACAGTACACAAAAACACAGGCTAGGCACACGGTTAACCCTTTGATCTCTCTAGATGTTTAACCACTTCCCATCCGAGCCAATTCTTGCGCTTCGCTCCTACATGTAAAAATCATCATTGTTTTTCTAGAAAATTACTCAGAACCCCCAAACATTATATATGTTTTTTTTTAGCAGAGACCCTAGGGACTAAAATGACAGCTGTTGCAACGTTTTATGTCACACGGTATTTGCACAGCGATTTTTCAAACTTGTTTTTTGGGGGTAAAACTTTCATGAATTAAAAAAAAGAAAGTAAACAGTAAAGTTAGCCCAATTTTTTTGTATAATGTGAAAGATGATGTTACTCCGAGTAAATAGATACCGAACATGTAGTCACGCTTTAAAATTGCGCACACTCGTGGAATAGCGCCAAACTTTGGTATCGCTAGCTGAAAAAGATATCTGGCTGATGCCTGTAGCTGCAGGCATCATTCAGATATCACCACTCAAAGTCCAGGACGTCATATGACGTAACTTGGGTGGAAGTGGTTAATCCCTTCCCAGCAGTGTCATTAGTGAAGTGACAGTCCATATTTTTAGCACTGTATAAGTGTCAGTGTCTGATTGTTTGCGGCAATATCACAGTCCCTGCTATAGGTTGCTGATCGCCTCCATTACTAGTATACAAAAAAATATATCTCTATCTATCATAGTTTGTAGATGCTATAACACTCGTGTAAACCTATCAATATATGCTTATTGGTATTTTTTATTTTATTTTTTTACAAAAAATATGTAGCAGAATAATTATTGGCCTAAACTTATGAAGAAAGTTGATTGAGAATTGCTACTTCATCCATGGAACCAGATATTAATATTACGATACTACATTACAAATATTAAAAAACTTTTCTGAGTAATACAATTTATCTAGATCGGTGATTATTAACTTGTGATCTGCCTGACTTTTTTTCTATTTCTCATCTATGCTTTATTTAGTGTATTTTATGTGCAGCCCAAACCCATTTTCTTCCAATGTGGCCTAGAAAGGTCAAAACGTTGGACACTCCTGCTGTAAGGCAAGCAGGGCTTACAGATACTTAGATATCTCTATGACTTATTACACAATCCTATGTACTGGTAGCACAAGAGGCGGTGCAAAAGGTAAAACAAAGAATACCCATGGTACATGGAAGATACAGATGTCTACAGAGGATGGCAGACTCTGGTGCCTAGTCAGAGGGATGTGCCAACCAGGCAAGAGGTTGGGTCCAGGTATCAGGCAGCTATGTGGTCATTATATAGGCAAGTGGTCAATAAAGGGTAGAGGTCAGTTTGGTTAGCAGGCAGAGAGAGGATTCATAAACCTGCAAGGTCTCTACACAGAACAGGTAGATCGGATACAGGCTCAAGGCAGCTAGGGGAACATTTGGGAAAACCTATAGCAAGCATCTGGTGCAGGGCTTTGTGAGACCTACAGGTGAAACTCAAAAAAATTTGAATATCGTGCAAAAGTTAATTTATTTCACTAATGCAACTTAAAAGGTGAAACTAATATGAGATACTCATTACATGCAAAGCAAGATAGTTCAAGCCGTGATTTGTCATAATTGTGATGATTATGGCTTGCAGCTCATGAAAACCCCAAATCCACAATCTCAGAAATTAAAATATTACATGCAATCAATAAAGCAATGATTGTACATAGAACAATATCGGACCTCTGAAAATATAAGCATACATATGTACTCAGTTTGGGCCCCTTTTGCAGCAATGATTGCCGCAATGCGGCGTTGCATGGAAGCTATCAGCCTGTGACACTGCTGAGGTGTTATGCATTGTCTGCATTGTTCGGCCTCATGTCTCTCATCTTTCTCTTGGCAATGCCCCATAGATTCTCTATGGGGTTCAGGTCAGGCGCATCCTCGTTCAATCCCACGGTCATTGAACCAGGTTTGGTGCTTTTGGCAGGTGCCAAGTCCTGCTGGAAAATTTAAGTCAGCATCCCTGCGGAAGGAAGCGCTCCAAAATCTCCTGGTAGACTGCTGCGTTGACCCTGGACTTAATGAAGCACAGTGGACCAACACCAGCAGATGACATGGCTCCCCAAATCAACACTGTCTGTGGAAACTTCACACTGGACTTCAAGCATCTTGCAGTGTGTGCCTCTCCATTCTCCTAAATGAGATGCAAAATTTGCTCTTATCAGAAAAGAGGACTTTGGACCACTGAGCAACAGACCAGGTCTCTTTTTCTTTAGCCCAGGTACGACGCTTCTGACATTACTTGTTGTTCAGGAGTGGCTTGACAAGAGGAATATGACATTTGAAGCCCATGTCCAGGATCATCTGTGTGTGGTGGCTCTTGATGCACTGACTCCCGCCTCAGTCCCCTCCTTGTAAATGGCCTTTTCCTGACAATCCTCTCCAGACTGCGGTCATCCCTGCTGCTTTTACACCTTTTTCTTCCACGCAACTTTCTATTAATGTGCTTTGATACAGCACTTTGGGAACATCAAACTTCTTTTGCAATTACTTTTTGTGAGGCTTTCCCTCCTTTATGGAGGGTGTCAATGATGGTTTTCTGCACAACTGTCAGGTCATCAGTCTTTCCCATGATTGTTATTCCTACTGAACCAGACTGAGAGACCATTTAAAGGCTCAGTAGCCCTTTGCAGGTGTTATGGCTTAATTCGCTGATTAGAGCGGGACACTTTGAGCCTAGAATATTGTACCTTTCACCATATTCTAATTTTCTGAGATTGTGGATTTGGGGTTTTCATGAGCTGTAAGCCATAATCATCACAATTATGACAAATCACGGCTTGAACTATCTTGTATTTTAATTGCACCTTTTTAAATTGCATTGGTGAAATAAATTTTTTGCATGATATTCACATTTTTTGAGTTTCACCTGTAAATCTGATGCAAATGACTCAGGACCAATAGAAGATATGCAGGATTTAATAGACAAAAGTCTATGCCTGGCAACAGGATGCTGAAAGGAAGAGCTGTAGTCATACTGCCAGGGTACAGGACTCTGCAGCCAAAGATCACGCTGGATCAAGTTCAAAAGTCCATCTGTTATATTAAAATAAAGATGAAAAATGAAAATGGGAAAAAAAAACTTACTGTATATACGCAAGTATAAGCCGACCCGATTATAAGCAGAGGCACCTAATTTTACCACAAAAAACTGGGAAAACGTATTGACTCGAGTATAAGCCTAAGGTGTCCATGTGCATGCCTCACTGTGTCCATGACTAGACTGACGTTTAACATGGGAGTCTATGGAAGGGGTGCCCGGCTTTAAAAAATCGGTGCTCCCCGGGCGTAGGTCCCCCAGACACAAAACTTTGCACACTTATAGAGGAGAAATTGAGCTACATGTGTACCAAGTTTCAGGTCAAGGGGACCTACGAACAGCCGGTACCTGGTCCGCAAATTCACCAGAGAAATTACCATGGGAGTCTATGGAATGGGTGCCCGGTTTTGAAAAATCTGTGTTTCCCGGCCGTAGCTTCCCCAGACACAAAACTTTACACACTTATAGAGGAAGAGTGAGACCGGCCAGTACCTGGTCCCCACAGTCCGGGAGATCAGGCGCAAAAAGGTGACTCGAGTATAAGCCGAGGGGGGCATTTTCAGCACAAAAAAAATGTGCTGAAAAACTCGGCTTATACTCGAGTATATATGGTAATTAATCCAAATGTGCCAATTTAACATCCATTAAGTGAACTTGAACACTGTGTAATGACACCCTGTGTATGAAAGGGGTTAAAGTCATTTATGGATGTTCCATTCCTGAACACCAAGGCAGCTACTGACACTCCAATCAGCCGAATAAGACCCTCTACGAGAAATTCTCCCCCAAATACGAGACAACGCTCTGTATGAGGTTCAAGCAGGAATCACAATCTTTATTGAGGAATACAGTCTTATATACAGAAAAAAGGGGGTTCCTACAACCTGCTCATACCACTCCAGCAATACACCTGTGACCAGACCTAATTAACATGAGCTAATCAACTAATCCCTTTAAGCAGCCTGGCTGTCTCCTTAAATACAATACACATTATCCCAGGACTCCTTCATACAATACAGGGTCAATTAGCACAAGCCACCATGAAAAGATCCTTAGAAGTTAGCCTGGACTCGTCTACACCACAACAGACAGGCAGATGGCCGGAGTCGACGACATCAGCACCTTCTAACAGCATGAATCGGTCAGTCTTTACATATTCTGGAATGCCCATATTAGGAGTTACTTCCTGTGCATAGACCTCACAGCACACAGGGGACACATCTTCATATTTCTTGAGAGATATTAATGAATATTACTGTCCCATTTGAAGTAGTCCAAGATATAATTTCTCACTCACCCTATGCCCCTAATGGACATAGGAGGTGCATGGGGAGCTGAAGCAAGGGTATCTCATACTTTCCAAGAGATTCTTGGTTCCACGGGCTCTCCCGTTACACTGTATTCATCCAATATTCAATCGGTGAAGACACCCGGTGCTCCCCACAGGATGTATAGGGCAAACATATCTGCTTAGCAGATATTAAGACCTCCAGGGTCTATATGTGCATTAGTGAGCTTTCACCCCTCACTATGGGCTCAACCGCATCAGTTATCCTGCATGCTTAATTGGATTCCACTGGTGTATCCCCCACAGCTATCACCAATGAAGGAAACTTCAGAGTCCGGTCACACAATGATCATATGGAAGAGGAAGATAATGGAAAATTGTATACTTACCTTTCCGTAATTTTTCTTTACTGGTGCCTACCCATGGCAGTATACCAATGGTTGGTGGCTCCGCCCTTGACCAACCCACAGGACCTCTTAACTCTATAAAAGAGTAGTTGTCCCTCCCCTCAGGCATTCTTGTAACTAGTCTTCAGAACTTTAAGGATTATAGAAGGGAGGGTGTATGCTGCCATGGGTAGGCACCAGGAAAGGAAAATTACGGAAAGGTAAGTATACAATTTTCAGTTTTCCTGGTGCCTTCCATGGCAGCATACCAAGGGTTAATAACTCACTTACAGGGAGGGTACTGCAAGAATAATTTTACAGAACTGATAGCTCCAGGGACCCTTTCCAAAATTTTGGAGGTAAGAACCATCGGAACTAGGCTATAGTGCGACATAAAGGTGTTGAAGGATGACCAACCAGCTGCTCTGCCAAAAATGTCTCAGAGGAGACCCAAACCAATGCTGCCTAAGCAGAAGCAATTTCCGGCGTTGAGTGAGCATTCCCCATATTTGGGACTGGAAGACCACTAGCCTGACCTGCCCTTGGGTTAGTTTCACAATCCAGTCGGCCAATGTCGCTTGGGGCTGCTATTTCCTCTTTGCGCCCATGGGAATGGCGAATAAACTTTGATCCCTGCGGAACTGTTGTGTCAGATCTAAAGAGAGCCTCCAGGGATCCGGCTACATCCAATTCGTGTAGTTTGAGGAGGTTGGATCTTCTCCGAAAGTCTGAAGAAACCATCCCTGGTTGATATAGTAGACTGAAGGTACTTTGGGGTCAAAACCTTGTGAATAGGCTGCAGGACTACCCTGTCCAGGAAAAAGGGGTGACGTAGGGTTCCTGTGCTGCTAGAGTTTGAATTTCTGACACTCTACGTCCTGATGTGACGCCGATCAGAAAGACTGTTTTCCAGGTAACATCCTCCAATGCACATTCTTCTGTGGGTGCTTCTTGCTAAGGCATTGAGAGATAGTAGACTGAGGACCACTGTCAGATCCCATTTAGGGTATAATGCTTTCCTGGGAGGATGGAATCTTAGGGCTGCCTTCAGGAACTGTCTACGAGGAGGTTCATTGCCCAGCGTGTGTCCGTTAGGGCTGACAAGGCTGAAAACTGAACTTTCAGTGTGCTATGATCTAAGTCTTAGTCCAGACTAGAATAGAGCATTTGGACTCCAAGATCCAGTGGGTTGAAATGGCTAGCCTTCGCTGGATCTGTAAACTTTTCTCCATACTCTATAGTGGGAGGCATTAGTGGATGACTTTCTTGCCTGCAGTAGTGTCTGAACAACATCATGAGAGCATCATAAGTCGCTCAGCCTCTTCCGCTCGACTTCCAGTCTTAAGTCTAAAATATCTAAATGTGGGAGGAGGAAGTCGCCTTGGGATAGCAGGCTGCTTATGCATGGAGAGGTGGGCTGCACAGGGCCATCTTGACCAAGAGCGAAATTTATGGACCCTTCAACCAGTAGAGAATAATCGACCAGATAGTGACATTTTCCAACGTCAGATGCTGGAGGAATCTCGGTCTCAGAGGGATCAGAGGAAATGCATATCCGATTTGGAGGTTTCATGGGTGGGCTAGGACATCCATCCCTGCTGACATCGGAGACGGAAATCTCAAAAGGATGAGAGGTGTTTGCGTTAGCGGGAAGATCTATCTGGGGAGTACCCCCACTGCTAGTCGAAAACTTGCGGGTCAAGTGACCAATGGTTGCTGGCCGTGAAAAAAAAACGTGAAAGGTGGTCAGCTAGCTCATTCTCGGGGGCTGGAATATAGGCAGCCCGAAGGTCGAGCAAATTCCTTTTGGCTCGTGATATGATCGGGTTCACTTTGGAGGCTAGTGACCGGCTGTGTGTCCCTCCTTGTTTCGGACATAGGCTACTGCCGTCCTGTTGTCCAGCTGAAGTAGTATAGACTTGCTTCTGAGAAGAGAGGCTATATGTAAGATTGCCATCCATGCTGTCCTTAGTTCTAGGATATTGGCGATCATTCTTCTGTATTGAAACGCCATTTCCTTTGCACTTTATAGTGTGCCCCCCATCCCAGCTGACTTGTACCCGATGTAAGGATGGTCCACGAGATGGGGCCAAGGGAGCAGAAAACTAGAAGGTTGGGTGGACTTGTTCCACACTAACGGTTGGATTTCACTGCAAGAGTGATGATTATCAACTGTCCGAGATGCTCCCTTTTCCAATGTGCCCGAAAGCCCGATTGGAAGTCTCGTAAGTGCCACCTGGCCCACCTCATGATCATCATCGGTATACATGATGAAAGGGACCCTAGGAGGGTCAGACAGTCTAATGCCGGTCTGGAACAGCTTCTTATGCTTGTTTCGCCTTTGTACTAGTATGGGGACAAAGCCTTTCCCAGGGTATCGAATAAAACCACTAGATATGACATCCTTTGTTTAGGTGACAATTGACTCTTCGAGTAGCTGCTAAGCCATTCAAACTGGCTCGAGGGGCTCGGGGCCCTTTGCACATGCGTTTGCAGAGACCCCTCTGTGCTGGGATAGGTTCAGTATGCCGTCTAAGTAGTGTAGGCCCTGCATCCGACTCTCCCGGAGGAGAGCTAGAGAGGACACTAGAACCTTGATACATGCTCTGGAAGTTGATGAAACTCCAAGCGGAAGACATTGGAGCCGAAGGTGCAAATCGCCTATCTTGAACCGGAGGAAGAGCTGGAAATGATGGATGGGGGTGTGAAGGTATGTATCTTGGAGACCTATAGGGATAGTCCAATCCCCATGTATTGACCGAGTACTGTGTTTAATGACTACATTTCTTTTTCGTACATCACGGGACACAGAGCGACTTAGTCATTACTAATGGGTTATATAGTTTACCTTCAGGTGTTGGCACTGGCCAATTCCAAACCGGAAGTACCCTCCCCTATATAAGCCCCTCCCACCCGGGAGCACCTCAGTTTTTTGCCAGTGTCTAAGGTGTTGGCCAAAGAGTAACATGTGTTTTCACTGGGCTTGCGTACAGGTTCTTTTGGGCCTTAGTAAGCTGTTCCGGATCCCACCAAAAAAGCTTCATAGCTAAACGGTCGGTACCCGGGCCTTGCAGCAGAAGAGCAAGGTTTTGCCTGTAATGCTTCTCTTAGGAGGGCTGGACCCTGGGATCCAGAGCTCTGGTCATACCCACGACCAAGACGCTGTCTGTGCAGGGTGCTATACAGGTCCAGGGGAGTGGAATCCTTGGGAACCCGGTCCCTGAAGGTTTAATTACAATGCCTGCCGTGATAGGTGAAGTTTGGACTTTTGTGGACCAAACAAAGTCCTGCGGCGGGGATCAGGTAAGTGGGGGCCCTCAGGAACTTGGTTCTATTGGGGGACCCCCAAGCCTAATTTGTCTTTCTGTCTGTTACCTAACGGTATTCCCGCTAAATATCTGTGTTTGCCTATAACTACTGAAAATGTAAAATTTTAATAGTAGTCAAGAAAAAAAAAAAAAAAAACAGGGACCGCGGTACCTGTGTTAAACCA
Source organism: Rana muscosa (assembly GCA_029206835.1). NCBI lineage: Eukaryota > Metazoa > Chordata > Amphibia > Anura > Ranidae > Rana > Rana muscosa. The sequence goes on along the minus strand of CM055127.1, from coordinate 354,535,781 downwards.
CTAGAGGCCGCTGTAGTCCATTTTTCTTGTAAATGTGGATCTTTGGTTTTCTCAACTCAAAAGATCCAGGCAGCTGGTAAGTTTCTCTGAGGGAATCCACTTCCTCTGCCCTGTTGCTGCGTTCATCCACCGCACAGGCCCTCCGGCAAAAAGGGCCCTGGCTCCTAGTCCTCTGTTGGTTTTCGAAAAGGGCGCCATTGGCGCACGGGCGCGCGCGCGGGCGCGTGCACGCGCCTCCTATGAAAAAAAAGGGGCGGGGCGGGTGGATGACGCTCGATGCGCGCCGCGGCGCTTCTGCGCATGTGCGGGCGTCCCAGCATGGTTAAAAGACACAGTACAAGTGTCAGCTGCATGCAAACAGAGCTAGCAACAAACAGTGGCACACAGAGGCGGTTGATGCAGGCATCCCCATAGAAAGGCACTTTAGTGGACACCAGCTGGTATATAGCAGCACCTGTGTTAGACTATTACCAGCAAAAATTGGTGTATGACGACGGGAATACCTCAGCTTTGTGCTTAAAGGATATGTCGTCCAGACGCTCCGGAAATAGATCTTCCAGGAAGCCAAAGGGGTCTCCATCGGGCTCTGAGGATATTGGGCATGCTTGCACTGCACCAATCTCCCCTGAGAATGCAGAGGTCAGTAGCCGTAGAAACCCCGCAGGAATGCCTGGTGCTGCGGCTGTCCCCAGTCCACCTGCTCCTGTATATATAACAGAGGAGGTTTTATCCTCAACTCTGGGAGGATTGGAAGAGAGATTAACAGCATTGATCGCTGCTTCCCTGTCACAGGAAAAGCGCGTCCGATCTCCGTCTCCTCCTTCAGAGTGCCTGTTAGTGGAGGAACAGCCCCACACAGAGATCGACCTACCTGAAGGGGATCAGGATGAGGTTGATTCACTTATAGAGGAATCAACAGTGGAAGAACCTTTCTCAGCTTCTCAGGCTGAAAGATTATGGGTTCAGTCTCTGACTAACATGGTCCGATCAGCATTTAAAATGCCTCTGGCGGAACCACCATCCACTACGGTTTCCTCGCTGGGGTCGCTAAAAGCTCCCCAGGCGGTCTGTTCCTTCCCAATCCACCCTTTATTAGAAGGGCTTATTTACCAGGATTGGGAGCATCCTGATAAAATATTTGCTCCCCCCAAGAGATTTCCGGTGATCTATCCCATGGAGGATAAGTTCATAAGAAAATGGAGGGTCCCTATAGTGGACGCAGCCATCTCTTCTGTTAACAAATCACTGACATGTCCAGTAGATAATGTTCCAATGTTCAAAGACCCAATAGATAAAAAATTGGAGTCTTTACTAAAATCTGCTTTCTCTACAGCAAGTATGGTGACACAACCTGCGGTAGCAGCGATTGGAGTCTGCCAAGCAGTGAAAGATCAGTTGAAACAAGTCTTAAGGGACTTACCAGATCAGCAGGCTCATGCCCTAGCTGACCTGCCTAGAGCCTTGTGTTTTGCGGTGGACGCCATAAAGGATACAATCCAACAGGCCTCCCGCTTTACGCTGTCTATAGTACATATGCGTAGGCTTCTGTGGCTCAAAAACTGGTCTGCTGAAGCTCCCTGTAAAAAACTGCTGGTTAGCTTCCCATTTCATGGAGAACGCTTATTTGGAGAAGATCTGGACAAATATATCCAGAAAATTTCTGCCGGTAAAAGTTCACTCTTACCGGTTAAGAACAAGGGTAGAAGTCCTTCTTTTAAGAGGCCTACCTCTCCAGTCCCGGGCACATCGGCTGGGAAGCAGTTCCGACGGCCTCCGCGGTCAAATTCAGGGGGCAGAAATCAGGGACAATCACAGGGTAACAAGAAGCCCTGGATCAAGAGAGGTACAAAACCTCCCCCTAAGGCATGAAGTATTGCCCCCGCTCAATCGGGTGGGGGGAAGACTTCAGTTGTTCACAGAGACCTGGCGGGACACCATCAGAGACAGATGGGTGCTCTCCGCAGTAAGTCTGGGATACAAGCTGGAGTTAAAAGGCACTCCTCCTGCCCAATTTATGAGGTCAAACGTGCCAAGAGATCCCCAAAAGAGAGGATCCCTCCTTCTGGCACTAGAACAACTATTGCTCCAAGGGGTAATCATGAAGGTTCCCCTGGAAGAAAGCGGATTCGGGTTTTACTCGAACCTTTTCACAGTCCCCAAACCAAATGGGGACGTGAGGCCCATATTAAATCTAAAAGGGCTAAACAAGTTCCTAAATATCAGGACCTTTCGGATGGAGTCGATCCGATCAGTGGCCACCGCCCTACAAGGGCAGGAATGGCTAGCCTCGATCGACATAAGGGATGCTTATCTGCATATTCCCATCTTTCCGGCCCATCAGAAATTTCTACGCTTTGCAGTAGAAGGGCGCCATTTTCAGTTCAGAGCCTTACCTTTCGGTCTGGCCACAGCACCACGAGTGTTCACAAAAATTCTGGCCCCATTATTGGCCAATCTAAGAACACAGGGTGTAACGATAATGGCATATCTAGACGACCTGCTACTAATAGACCACTCAGTGGAAAAGCTGGAAGTAGCTATTCACAAGACAATCGAGTATCTGGAATATCACGGTTGGATTATCAACCGGGACAAGTCAGCTCTAAGACCAGTCAAAAGTCTGGAATACTTAGGGCTAAGGCTGGATTCAAATCAGAGAAAGATTTTCTTACCTCCAGAGAAGGTGTCGTCTTTAAGAAATTTGACCCACTTAGTGGGTACAAAAAGAAAACCATCCATACGTCTCTGCATGAGGCTGCTGGGAAAGATGGTGGCTTCATTCGAAGCGGTACCCTACGGTCAATTCCATTCAAGGAATTTGCAAAGGGCCATACTGTCAGCCTGGAACAAAAAAGTTCAGGCTTTAGACTTACCAATGTCCCTGTCCCCTTCCGTTCGCAAGAGCCTCCATTGGTGGTTGGTGCCCCAGAATCTGGAAAGAGGGAAACCCTTCAGTCCGGTTTCTTGGAAGGTGGTCACTACAGATGCCGGCCTCATCGGCTGGGGGGCAGTGCTGGAGCAATGGTCTCCAGGGCAGGTGGTCAGAAGCAGAAAAGGCCCTGCCCATCAATCTCTTAGAGATACGAGCAGCCCGGTATGCCCTAGTAGCATGGACATCCAAACTCCAGGGGTCCCCTGTCAGAATTCAATCAGACAATGCCACGGCAGTGGCATATATCAATCATCAGGGTGGCACCAAAAGTCGTGCAGCCCAGAAGGAAGCAAATTGCATCCTGGAGTGGGCAGAAAGATATGTCCCAGCCATATCCGCGGTTTTCATCCCAGGAGTGGAAAATTGGGGAGCGGACTTTCTAAGTCGCCAACAATTATGCCCGGGGGAATGGTCTCTTCACCCCGAGGTTTTCCAGGCAATATGCCAGCGGTGGGGAACACCGGATGTAGATCTGCTAGCATCCAGATTCAACGCAAAGGTGGACAGGTTTGTGTCTCGCACAAGGGATCCCCTAGCTTGCGGCTCGGATGCCCTAGTGTTCCCTTGGGATCGGTTCAAGCTGATATATGCATTCCCACCGCCACAATTGTTACCGCGATTACTCCGCAGAATCGGGGTAGAAAAGAAACCAGTGATTCTGGTGGCTCCAGCGTGGCCCCGAAGGGCATGGTACGCGGAGATGGTAAAAATGTCAGTGAGGAGTCCTTGGACCCTCCCACTTCGTCCGGACCTGCTGTCGCAAGGACCGATATACCACCCTTCCTTACCAGCCCTAGGTTTGACGGCCTGGCTATTGAAGCCCACATTCTGAAAAAGAGAGGGCTCTCTAATTCTGTGGTATCTACCATGATCAATGCCAGGAAACCGGTATCCAGGCAGATCTATTATAGGATCTGGAAAGCGTACATTACGTGGTGTGAGACCAAGAAATGGCATCCACGTAAGTACATGATAGGGAGGATTCTGGACTTCCTACAGTGGGCTGTAGATAGGAAGCTGGCCTTGAGTACTATCAAGGGTCAGATTTCGGCCTTGTCTATATTTTTTCAAAGGCCCTTGGCTTCGCATTCACTAGTCAAAGCCTTTATACAAGGAGTGAGGCGTATTAGCCCTCCGGTTAGTATTCCCATATGTCCTTGGGACTTAAACCTGGTTCTGTCGGTTCTACAGAAACAACCGTTTGAACCATTACAACACATTTCCTTGGTTCTTCTCACCAGGAAATTGGTTTTCTTAGTAGCCATTTGTTCGGCTAAAAGAGTGTCGGAATTAGCAGCTATGTCCTGTAAGGAGCCATATCTGGTTGTCCATAAGGACAGAGTAGTATTACGTCCTCATCCAGCCTTTCTTCCTAAGGTGGTATCGAGGTTTCATTTGAACCAAGATGTGGTTCTTCCTTCTTTTTTCCCAAACCTAGCTCAGTAGAGGAAAAGTTATTACATTCTTTGGATGTGGTAAGAGCAGTTAAAGCTTATCTAAAAGCCACTGCTCAGATTCGCAGAACGGATTCTTTGTTTGTTCTGCCGGAAGGCCCCAGAAGGGGTCAGGCAGCATCAAAATCTACTTTAGCCAAGTGGATTCGACAGGTCATAATACAAGCCTATGGCTTGAGAAAGAGACCGCCTCCGTTCAAAGTTAGGGCGCACTCCACAAGAGCGGTTGGAACTTCATGGGCAGTGCATCACCAGGCCTCCCTGGCTCAAGTATGTAAGGCCGCAACATGGTCTTCGGTACACACGTTTACTAGATTCTATCAGGTACACGTTAGAAGTCAGGAGGATGTCGCCTTTGGGCGCAGTGTGTTGCAGGCCGCAAAAGATCCTCATGCCTGATGGCGCCCAGCTTATGTACCCCCCCCTCATTTGGCATTGCTTTGGGACGTCCCATTAGTAATGACTAAGTCGCTCTGTGTCCCGTGATGTACGAAAAAGAAAAAGGGATTTTTATAACAGCTTACCTGTAAAATCCTTTTCTTGGAGTACATCACGGGACACAGAGCTCCCACCCCTCTTTTTGGGACACTTATTGCTTGGCTACAAAACTGAGGTGCTCCCGGGTGGGAGGGGCTTATATAGGGGAGGGTACTTCCGGTTTGGAATTGGCCAGTGCCAACACCTGAAGGTAAACTATATAACCCATTAGTAATGACTAAGTCGCTCTGTGTCCCGTGATGTACTCCAAGAAAAGGATTTTACAGGTAAGCTGTTATAAAAATCCCTTTTTTGAAGTCCTATACTTGAATGTATCTGCTCAGCCTCATCAGGCCCATTATGGGTCTCCAACCCCCCGATTTCTTGGAGACCAAAGACTGGGGAATAGAACCCTGAGTGCTTCTCCGAGTCCAGTACCGTATCACTGCCATTGGTGTAGAAGTATCTGAATATACGGGTTGGAAGAAAAAGGGTAAAGAGCGGCCCTTGAGTTTCCGAATAAAAAATGTAATTGAAGGACCTTGGAGATTGCCCGTTGATCCACGCAATTTTCCTACCCAAGCCTGGGCAAAATACTTGTCTTTCACCTACCAGGCTGGTTTGGGTGGATAAGGAGTCAGAAGGACTTCTGGTTATCCACCGTCGATGTTGAGGCTTTACCCAAACGGTATGTCCTGGCATCCCTTGACCTTGTCGAAGTAAAAATTTCTTCTCCTATCCCTATCCTGGGAAAAAAGGTCACTTTCTCCGCCTGTGACTCCGGCGATTAAAGTGGATACAGAAATCACCAAACAGGGCCTTTCTTTCATACAGGATACGAGACCGTGACTGTTTTGGAGACAGGTTCGCCGATCATGGCTTCAGCCATAGCGCCCTTCCTGCTAATCGAGAATAGCATGACCTTGGAGAAACATCTTAAGACGCCTGATGGCTGCTTCTGCCATAAATCTGAGGCTAGCTTTAATTCATTCAGCTCTTTAATGACTTTATCTGCACCTAGACTTTGTCTGAGGGCTGTCTCAACATTATCCGACCATACTCGGTGGCTCTGGAAAACGAAAGACAATGCCCCTGCTGGCTTGCAGGCTCCGTTGCCTGATACACCTTCTTGAGACCTGAATCGATCCTGCGGTCCAGGACATCCCCGAACGAGACTGCGTCCTCTAGAGGACACCTTGTATTTCTGGCCAATTTCATGACCGATGTGTCCACAGTCGGGATGGAATCAAAGAGCTGAACGTCAGCTTCTGGCAGTGGGAAAAGCTTTAGAAATCGACTGTAAGCGATGGGCCTTCATTCTCTTTCCTCCATAACCATTCCTTTATCCCACTGAATCGCATCCTTAACAGTGATAATAAAGGGCTCTACTTAACCAAAATTAAATGCTGATGGGATTTCCTTGACTGCGTTCGATTTGACTTCTGAACCAGGTTGCAGGATAGGCATCTCTACTGCTCTTTGCTGTAGGCGTAACTGACTGGTCTTGGGATAGGGCCAATTTCCGGATGGTGTCCTCGACTAAATTTTTACTTGAGTCCTATGGACCCCTTGCTTGTCAGGAAACACTGACCACATGGTGTGGTAAGGCTTGTTTACCACACACCCAGCAGCCCCAATGCCCTGGCAGTGAGGGACCGCGCTGGGAATCACATCTGCTTTGAGGTATGCTGGAACGACCTCTGACTGCTGCAGGAAGCATGTGCAGAAGATGAATGCGGGTGACCAGAATTTCTGTGTCCCCTTGAATTCTTATCGTGAGAACTCCGGCGTGAGGATCCTGCGGGATGACACACGGTGCAGACCATGGAAAAAAGGGATGATCCCATGCGCCCGAAGAAAACAAATGCTCTTTTGAAGGAAGAAACTTACCTGCCTGTTGCAGCCCTCCTAGTATGTTGAGACAATTTAGGGCTAATTCAAATCTGAAGGATCCAATGATATATAAAAACACATATCTAAACATATATACACACACACACACACACACACACATACATATACAGTGTGTGTATATATATAGTGTTTGTGTGTGTGTATATATATATATATATATATATATACACACAACATACATGTCCATGCACACATACATGCATAGAAAAATAGCCTCAATCAAGTATCATTTAATATTGAGCAAATACCATATATATAATATACACACACATATGTATAGAAAAAAATAACATTCAACTCATTAATTACATATTATGTATGAAAAATACCTTGGCCATTCTCTATGTATAGAGAGAGAGAGGGCGCTAGAGGATAGAGAATACACCAGGAGATGTCTTCCCGATGACAGCTTGGCTCAAATGAACCGTAAGGCTGTTTAAACATGTAAACTCGTCCAGGGTGTACCAAGATGGCCGCCGCATGCGCCATGCGTCCCGCCGTAACTCTGCCCCCCCCCCAAGTCAATGAAGCTGAGTCCAGCGGCGCGCGCGAAGCGCCCGCACAGACAGGGGGGGACAGTATGCTGGTGAATACAGAGGCAGCGGCAGGCACGGCTTGCCAGAGATATTTGGCGGTGCCCAGGAACCCAGAGAAGGGTGTCAGCTGTCGGCCATGGATGAGAAACAACATTGCTCAGACAGGTACCATGTAAATAGCCAGCAAAACAACTATAGAGGAGAGGTAAATGCTCCTGAATGTGTTTTAAACATGCCCCAAAAAAGATCCACAGAAAAAACGGGCTCCCATACTTATCTGGTGCCTTTAGCAGCCCAAGTAAATGGGACTCCATCCTGCAGGAGAGCTTGAACCTGCAATGGTCACACCATATGTCGGTGAGGTAGGGCTGATCCATGATCCGTGATCCTGCAGGGCTGAGGACAGGAAAAAAGCATGCCTGAGGGGAGGGGCAACTACTTTTATAGAGTTAAGTGGTCCTGTGGGTTGGTCAAGGGCGGAGCAACCAACCACTGGTATGCTGCTATGGAAGGCACCAGGAAAAACTCATTGTGCAACATTCTTTAAAAGCACACAGGAGTTTAATAAAAGTTGTACTTGCAGCAAAAACAAATAGGCTCAAAATGGAAACATTTGTTTGTCCGGCACACTCCACGAGTGCTCAGATGTGACCGCTGCTCTGTGCCTAGCCTTACGTACTTTTCATCCAATGGGACTTCTTCTGTGAGGTAGTAAGGGTCAGTGGTGCTCACATCACTTCCTTATATTCAGAGAAAATTATGTTGCCGAACACTAGCGAGCAGTGCAACCAGTATCAGAACCATCATGAACCGCACCGCCATATTTCCATAGTCCAAGACTACGGAGATTCCTCCCATGGCGGCCATGTTTCAAAGGATCCGCTGCGCTCTATTTCAGTAACAATTGACCAAACGTAATGCTATCTATAGCTGTACATACATTCAGTCGCCTCACATATTTAAATGTTATATCCAGTTGGCCATAGAACGATTGATTCTGTTCTAACCATATTGTGCCTGTCAATCAATAATCCCACTCTCAACATAGCAGTAATGAACTTGATCAAAATTCATTTAACACAATAGCATATCAATAATAATATCATATATGGTGCATGATAAATAATATCTGGTACAGGCACCTGATTTACATTCACTTCAGACTACTATGCTGATCACATTGTCTCCACAGGTATTGTTTACACTGCACATGATAAATAATATACAATAAAATAAGTATAATAAAATATTGAATAAATGTATAATACATATGGGATTATCCAATGCTTCTACTTTTAACCCTCTGGGTTCTCTCAACCCGAATATCTCAGTATTTAGAGATCTCATGATAAAGGATCTTGAAGACTTTCAAATTAGGAATAGATCAGATACTTCCATTCAGGATAGTGTACGTACTCTTTGTGAAAATGGGAATCTCATAATACGCTCGGCAGATAAGACGGGGGATCGTTTTGTTGAACTAATTGGATTATCAATGTCAGAGGAACAATTTGATATCGGACAGGAATACTTATCGGATCCTAAAAGAAGACCCCACTAGGGCATACAAAATGGCCTTGGAACGGTTGGTTAAAGGAGCTTTTGAGGATATTTTAAATAAAAAAGAGTAATCATACTTGATCCCAATATCTCCAAGAATCCCAGTAATCTACTACCTCCCAAAAATTCATAAGTCGCTTGAAAAACCCCCAGGTCGCCCCATAGTCAGTGGGATTGAGTCCGTGACTTCCAGAGGCGGGAAGTACATTGACTTTTTCCTACAGCCACTGGTGACAAACACAGGGTGCCTTTGGCCAATCATGGCTCAGGGGGATTAAGTTCACGCCCCAGACTCTATAAGGCTGCTTACATGGTGGCTGTGTGTAGTGTTGGCGTGGACAGAGAAATAGCTTGAGTTAAATTAAATAGGCTGGTTATTCAGTTAGTGGCAGTGTATTTGAGCTCACACACACACACACACTAGTGTATGTGTGTGTGTGTGTATATATATGTATATATATATATATATATATATTACACTCTGCATTTAGCATAGACTATATATAGTGTTTTCTCGATGTGCCGGCAGTTAATTAATCTATCTATCTATATATATATATACATACACACAGTCACATACAGTATCTCAGAAAAGTGAGCACACCCCTCACATTTTTGTAAATATTTTATTATATCTTTTCATGTGACAACACTGAAAAAATGACACTTTGCTACAATGTAAAGTAGTGAGTGTATAACAGTGTAAATTTACTGTCCCCTCAAAATAACTCAACATACAGCCATTAATGTTTAAACCGCTGGCAACAAAAGTGAGTACACCGCCCTAAGTGAAAATGTCCAAATTGGGCCCAATTAGCCGTTTTCCCTCCCCCGGTGTCATGTGACTCATTAGAGTTACAAGGTCTCAGGTGTGAATTGGGAGTAGTTGTGTTAAATTTTTTGTTAACGCTCTTATACTGGTCACTGGAAGTTTAACATGGCACCTCATGGCAAAGAACTCTCTGAGGATCTGAAAAAAATTATTCTTGCTCTACATAAAGATGGCCTAGGCCAGGGATATGCAATTAGCGGACCTCCAGCTGTTGCCAAACTACAAGTCCCATGAGGCATAGCGAGACTCTGACAGCAGCAAGCATGACACCCAGAGGCAGAGGCATGATGGGACTTGTAGTTTTGCAACAGCTGGAGGTCCGCTAATTGCATATCCCTGGCCTAGGCTATAAGAAGATTGCCAAGAACCTGAAACTGCGCTGCAACACAGTGGCCAAGACCTTACAGCGGGTTAACAGGACAGGTTCCACTCAGAACAGGCCTCTCCATGGTCGACCAAAGAAGTTGAGTGCACGTGCTCAGCGTCATATCCAGAGGCTGTCTTTGGGAAATAGACATATGAGTGCTGCCAGTTTTGTTGCAGAGGTTGAAGGGGTGGGGGGTAAGCCTGTCTTCCTTCCCCCTTTTTCTTTGTTTACCAGCAAACTGTATATACCTTTATGATTGCATCATTATGATCACTTAGCCCTGACTGCCAACACGTTTAAATACAATGCCACTGTCTTGGTGTCAAGGCTGACTGTTGTTTCATCCAACACGGTCATTTTTATATTTCATGCTCCTGAAGAAGCGTTCCCCATAACGCGTAACATGTAGAGCAAGCTTTTTTCTACATCTGGACCCTCTTCACGGTTATCTATTCCATATTTGTATTCTCTGTTTTCACAACCTATTGTATCTACTAAATTTGTAATGCAACTGTATATTATTGGAATTACTATAACACCCAAGAGGGCCATTTAACAATGTTGTTACAGACAATTTTATCTGCATAATTGTTTTTTAAAATATTTTTCTACAATAAAAACCATTAGTGTTTCACGATACTTACCTGTGTGCCTCTAAAAGTCCAAACCTCTTAGCTCATAGTCCAATTTCTGTATATTATCGGGACGTTGGCACATTGTTACTAGTGTATCCACAGTGTCACCCTGTGAGGATACACATAAAAAATTCTCTCTTCTGCAGATTTGTCCTCTGAACCAGCGGTGCTCCGTAAGCGTTCAAGGGCCTACGCAAGCAGTCAGGCTAAAAGATGCCATGCGGTCCTTGAGTTGGTCTGCCTAGGGGACAGGAGCCACACTGGGGCAGAGATTCTGTCAGCTCTGCAGGGGCAGGCTCAGAGGTGGTTGATGCCACGCCAGCTTCAGTCAGGAATGGTTTTATGTGACAATGGCACCAACCTTCTCTCTGCCCTCCGACAGGGACACTTGACCTATGTTCCATGTTTGGCACAAGTCCTGAATTTGGTGATGCAGCGTTTCCTGAGCATGTACCCAGGCTTACAGGATCTCCTGAGGCAGGCCAGAAAAGTCTGTGGTCATTTCCACCGGTCATACAATGCCAGTGCTCGGCTGGCTGACATTCAAAGGGAATACAGCCTGCCCACCAACCGCTTCATTTGTGACCTGCCCACCAGGTGGAACTCAACGTTGGCAATGCTGCAGCAGAGGGCCATCAATGAGTACCTGTGCGAGTATGGCACGAGTACAGGGTCAGGGGAGCTTGGCTTCTTTTCGCCACGCCAGTGGCTACTGATAAATGATGCATGCACTGTCCTGTCACCATTTGAGAAGGCCACAAGGATGGTGAGCAGCGACAATGCATGCATCAGTGACACTGTCCCTCTAGTCTTCCTGCTGGATCACACGCTTCATGGACAGGGCACTTGAGGCAGAACAGCAGGGGAAAAAGGAGGACTTCCTTACCTCTCAAGGCACCCTTTATCCAGATAGAATTCCTGCGGGACCACAAAACACACAGGAAGAAGAGGAGGAGGATTGTGTCAGCATGGATGTAGAGGATAACACTCAGCAGCAGTTTTCAAGGGATGGTTATCAGTCCCCAGAAACCCAAGGAGTTGTAACGTGGCTGGGAGGAGGTAGTTACAGATCATGTGATCCTTTGTGACCCAGAGGACTCAGAATCGAATGCCTCTGAAAACATACGCAGCATGGCCTCCCTGATTCTGCAAAGCCTGTGAAAGGACCCTAGGATTTGTGGTATCAAGGAGAGGGATCATTACTGGCTGGCAACCCTTCTTGATCCACGTTACAAGGGTAAGGTTGCAGAACTCATCCTGCCTTCGCAGAGGATGAAACATCTTCAGGAGGCCTTGAAGAAAGGTATGTGCAATGCATTTACAGACCCTGGGAGGTTACAATTTCCTGGTGCTGGACAACGTGTTGCTGAGGCTTCATTTAGTCAGAGGAAGAGCGGTGGAGAAGGTGACCGGCTGACCGATGCTTTTAAACAATTTATCAGTCCTCGGCAGCATAGTCTGATCGGTTTAAGCAACCATCGCCAGCGTCTGCATTACATGGTGCAGGAATATCTAGGGGCAAGAGCAGACTTGGAGACCTTTCTAACAGAGCATCCACTGGGTTACTGGGTCTTGAGGATGGACCACTGGCCAGAACTTGCTCAATATGCAATTGAGCTACTGGCCTGTCCTGCATCCGGCGTGCTTTCTGAACGCACATTCAGTGCTGCTGGAGGGTTTGTAACGGATCAAAGAGTGCGCCTGTCCACAGACTCTGTTGATAGGCTCACATTCATAAAAATGAATCAGTCTTGGATCAGCAGCTATCAAGCATCTGGTGCTGATGTAACTGATTGAATTTGCTATGGATGTGGGATCCTGCCTATGCTGACTATCCTATTCCTCCTCAATCTTGATGATGCTTCCAACAATATTTTTGGTTTAGGGCACCACCACCCAAGGCCCAATTTTTCTGCCCCTGTTTAACATGGGCATGTAATTACAATTTTTTATATAATATTTCAATGCAGGGCCCGTTCCTGCACCCAACAAGAGTAACTGTGTGAGGGCTTACAGTGTTGTGGCACCACCACCCAAGTCCCAATTTTTCTGCCCCTTTTTAACAGGGGCATGTAATTTTTTTTTATATATATATTTTGCAGCAGGGCCCGTTCCTGGGCCCAACAAGATTATCTATCTGTGAGGGCTTACAGTGTTGTGGCAAAACCACTTCCGCCCAAGGCCCAATTCGTCTGCCCCTGTTTAACAGGGGCATGTAATTAAAAAATTTTGATATAATATTTCAACGCAGGGCCCGTTCCTGCGCCCAACAAGAGTAACTGTGAGGGCTTACAGTGTTGTGCCACCACCACCACCACCAAAGGTCCAATTTTTCTGCCCCTGTTTAACAGGGGCATGTAAATACAATTGATGATATTATATTTCACAGCAGGGCCCGTTCCTGCGCCCAACAAGAGTAACTGTAAGGGCTTACAGTGTTCTGGTACCACCAACACCTAAGGCCCAGTTTTCTGCAGAGTATATAGGGCAGGCTGTATAGTATATATACTGCTGTTCAGAGTATATAGTGCCTGGGGGACCCCCATGCCATTTAAAAAAAAAATTGGGTGCGGGGTTCCCCTTAATATCCATACCAGGCCTGAAGGGCCTGGTATGGATTTTGGGGGTGACATCTACGCCATTTATTTGGGGTATTTTTGGTATTTTTATCTATAAAAATCTATATTACCGGCATCCGACAATACATTACATTTTTTCCTTTAGAAATTTAATTTTGCTGTGGCACTGTTATAAACATGGGAAAGATGCGCTACTTTACAGGCATACTGTCACGTACCTGGCGGTAGAGCCTGATTATGCAGAGGACGGCCTCCCTTACACCTCTGACTCGAGGCCCCTGATAGAGTAAACAGGAGGCGCGGGAGTGCAGAGTCGCACGGGTGCCTGGCAGGATCGCTGGTGATGGAGCCGGACTGGGATCCCAGAAGAGACTGCAGAGGAACACCGGTGCAGAGAAGACCAGGAGCCGCGGTCAGTGGAAGGCAGGTACTGGCTTCGTACAGGAACTCCACAGGCAGAGGAGCAGATGCGACAGCAGGTGGGATGGGAGCTCAGCAGGGCTGCAAGGATGGCAGGTGCAGGCTGGCCGGATCACACACTGGCGGACAAGTCCGGGACAGGAGCATAGGCTGGAGGGAAGTCAGGATACAGGCCGGTTTACTATCAGGCTGGCAGCAAGGTAGCAGAAGGAGCAGGCAGATGTAAAGTCAACAAGCCGGGTCAGGTGCAGGCAGAAAACAGGAACATCAAGGACAAGCCGGGTCGGATATCAGGAACAGGTATCAGATACTGGAACGTAGGGTACACAGAACGCTGTAGGGCAGACAGCACTGAGTTTGGGTGCTGACCCAGTTTAAATGGCCTGCTTGGCGCCAAGGCCTGTCACTGAATGCGCGCGCCATTCGCGCATGTGCGTGCGCACGTACGCACATCGGCGCGCGCCATTGGCGTTCTAGCAATAGCTGAGGTTCCTGGCCATCTTCCACGGACACCATCTTGAGTGCTGGCATGCCCTTCCTGACACATACTAAGGACACCCCCCCCCCCCCCAGGCACGATAGATATTTAAAGGAATATTACATTTTTATTGTTTCACTTTAAGCATTATTAAGGTGCCCCTGGAAGAAGTAAGTTTTTTACGAAACGGACGTAGGGTGGAGCGACGCGCTGACGTCACCTCTAACACTTCCGACAAGGACGGGTGTCTGACGAATGTGCAACGGCCGGCACACCAGACTCAAAAGGTGAATTTTAAACTGCATGTTTGTAAGTGCAATTTATTTTTAATGGAATAAATCTTTTTAATGTTTAATGCACTATGTGGAGTGTGTTCCATCTTTTACATACCGCATGTGCCCATTGATGACCATTGGAGGCCGGTGCTCTTGGAATCTTATGTGCTGTGTGCTGCGGTGATTCGTGGGAGAAATTGTTTGATTTCTGCATACACTGACCCTCTGTTACGGGGGGTCGTGCACAGCTGGTAAGGAGAAATCCTGCTATTTGGTGGTGGAACGTCACAGATGAATGTGGACACAACACGTTACTTTATATGATTTCTACACGGAGCACTGGTGTTATTTATTGGACTTTGTTTAACGACTTTTCTCATGGACTATATTTTATTTTTAATGTAGATCACAGTACACCTTTATATTTATAGTTTATTTTCTTAATTTTAATTTTTTTCACTCATTAGTTTTCATTTGATTGATGTGTGTTTCATTGGTTATTCATTATTCATCCCATCACTTTCTAGTGTTTGGTCACGGGTTAGTGTGATTTTCTCCCCCTTTTTTTCCTTTTTTTGCTACCATGTATGGTGGTTTACATTTCAATCGCAGCTCCCCACTATACATTGAGCTACCAGTGAGAACATCTGGGGCCTTTTCTTTTATATTTAGCTTATCTAGCACAGTTTCTACACATTTTTCTCATTATTAAAATCGCTTCTCCCGAAAAAACTGCCATTTTTAAAACTTATTTTTGCATTGATACATGTCCCCTGGGGCAGGACCCGGGTCCCCAAACACTTTTTATGCCAATAACTTGCATATAAGCCTGTAAAATTAACACTTTTTTGGTTTTTCATGTTTGTGTCCCATAGACTTTAACGGTGTTCACGTGTTCAAACTAATTTTTTGCCTGTTCTTATGTTCTGCTGCGAACTGAACTGGGGGGTGTTTGGCTCATCCCTAATCACTGGCATGTATCTGGTCAACTACACATCCCTTCATGGATCATCTAATCAGTTACTAGTCAATTGACTGTCATGTGCAAGGCTCCTTCATACACCTTTTGTTACAGCACAGCAGCTGGACACTGATTCTTGTATATTTGAGCTCCCATTACAGCCGTTTGGTTTTCCTTTCTGCCATTGACTGACTTCTTTGACTGACTGGTTTTGTGGGTTGTGTTTTCATGTATGTAGCAGGGCAGGTATGCATCTCTGTCCCACTTAGTGCTGGTGCCTCATTTGCCCACTGAGGGTTTAAGGTGGAGCACTGCACTCAGTGCAACGAGTGTTACCTCTGTATTTTGGTGGGGTGGTTCGGGGTTCCTTTGGTGTGGGGGAGGTTTTTGTTTAGGGGAGGGTGGGCTCAGCTCCGCTTTGGGACTGCATCCTTCCCTTTTTCAAGGGTGGTCCATGGTTCCAGTCTGAGAGAGGTTCCAGACTTAGGTGGTTGTTAGGATATTATGAGGAATGTTGGGGTATATATGCTGTTGATATTGAGCCCATTGCATTTGTAGTTTACTCATTTTGGTGTGTAGTGTCTTTTTGTTTTTTATTTTTCATATTCCTTAGCAGGCTCCTACTAAGACAGTCTATACCCCTGTATGATCAGCAGGGGTTGGGCTCCTACTAAGGCAGTCTATACTCCCCTGTATGACCAGCAGGGGTCAGGCTCCTACTAAGGCAGTCTATACCCCTGTATGAAAAACAGGGGTCGGTTTCCTACTAAGACAGTCTATACCACTGTATGAGCAGCGAGGTCAGGCTCCTGCTTAGGCAGTCTATACCCTTGTATGACCAGCAGGGGTCGGGCTCCTACTAAGGCAGTCTATATTCCTGTATGACCAGCAGGGGTCGGGCTCCTACTAAGGCAGTATATATCCCTGTATGACCAGCAGGGGGTCGGGCTCCTACTAAGGCAGTATATATCCCTGTATGACCAGCAGGGGCCAGGCTCCTACTAAGGCAGTCTATACTCCTGTAAGACCAGCAGGGGCTGTGCTCCTACTAAGACAGTCTATACTCCTGTATGACCAGAAGGGGTTGGGCTCCTACTAAGGCAGTCTATACCCCTGTATGACCAGCAGGGGTCTGGCTGCTACTAAGAGAGTCTACAACCCTATATGACCAGAAGGGGTCGGGCTCCTACTAAGAAAGTCTATACTCCTGTATGACCAGCAGGGGTCAGGCTCCTACTAAGGCAGTCTATACCCCTATATGACCAGCAGGGGTCGGGCTCCTACAAGGGTAGTACGGTATATACCTCTGTATGACCAGCAGGGGTCAGGCTCCTACTAAGGCTGTCTATACCTGTGTATGACCAGCAGGGTTCGGGCTCTTATTAAGACAGTCTATACTCCTGTATGACCAGCAGGGGTTGGGCTCCTACTAAGACAGTCTATACCCCTGTATGACCAGCAGGGGTCTGGCTGCTACTAAGAGAGTCTATAACCCTATATGACCAGCAGGAGTCAGTCTCCTACTAAAGCAGTCTATACCCCTATATGACCAGAAGGGTTCAGGGTCCTACTAAGACATTCTATACTCCTGTATGAGCAGCATGGCTCGGGCTCCTACTTGGGCTGTCTATATCCATGTATGACCAGGAGGGGTTGAGCTCCTACTAAGGCAGTCTATACCCCTATATGACCAGAAGGGTTCGGGCTCCTACTCAGACATTCTATACTCCTGTATGACCAGCAGGGGTCAGGCTCCTACGAAGACATTCTATACTCCTGTATGACCAGCAGGGGTCAGGCTCCTACGAAGACATTCTATACTCCTGTATGGCCAGCAGGGGTCAGGCTCCTACGAAGACATTCTATACTCCTGTATGACCAGCAGGGGTCGGGCTCCTATATGTTCACTTGCCACATCCAATATGGCGCTTTCTGTGTGCCGTTGCCTGACGACCTTCCGTGCTCTGGTACGCCGGGCCGCTGAGCACTGTGGGAAAGAAGATGGCGTCCATGCAGCAGGAATGAGCAACGGGCCGGCTTCCCGGAGACTGTAGCTGGCTGTGTTGGGATAGGGAAGTGTGACATTACCGGGAGGTGTGACCCGGAGCTGGGAGCCGCCGAGGCAGGTGACGGAGTGTGTGTAGAATGTGAGGAGAGCGCACAGCTCACAGTGTTCAGCTGTTGTTTATAGGAGAATCCGGGGGGTGTGTGTCCCGGGGAGGTAGAGGAGCTGTACATGGAACGTTCTCCCCTCCTGTATGTCCGGGGTTATCCTCCATGTGTGGAGCCTGTCTATACACCTCTCCATATCCTGTCCCTGCTCTGTGGGGGACCCCCTCTGCCTGTCCCTGATTTATGGATTGGTGATCATTATTAATAATAAAGTATGGCACTATTTATGTGTGCGATTGGTGACACGCATAGGGCTGCCCTACAGGCGGCAAAGTAGCTGATGAGGCTTTTTGCTGCGTTCTGGATTCCACGGATTTTGCGTTTTTGTGTGACAACGCACATATTTTTCCTGCGTTTGGGATGCTGATAACAATTGATGGCACTACAAGAATGATGCACATTCTGGGAACACGAAGATGTGATTGGATCTTTAGGGATTGTTCATACTGGTCTCACGCTGTAAGGCACATTTTAAAGCGGCACTAAACCCATCAATTTTAAGTGGTAGTAAAAAAAATATATAAAAAAATCCCCTGCAAGGCAATGTTATAATGTGCTAGTATGCATCGCATTCTAGCACATTATGAGAAATGTACCTTGGAACAAAGCCCTCGAGTGCCGCGCTGTCACTGCTGAAATCTGTCCCCGGTCTTCCTTTCGGGTTCGGGGCTACATGAGTGGCTGGGGTGCGATGACATCACTCCCGCGCATGCGCCACAGTTTACAGCAGGGGCTCTGAAGGTCCCTCACTGTAAGGGCTCATTTACACTAATTTCGGCATTAACATGGCTTCGGACATGCTTTGTCTGAACGCTAGTCAAAGCGCCTGTCACTAAATAAAATGGTTAGCTTACAGTCCTGTTTACACCTTGGTTTTGCTTTACTTTGCTTCAAAAATTATACCCCATGTAGCTTCAGTGGTGCTGCAAAGCGTCTTCGAAGCCTCCATAGAATTCTATGGCAAAGCTCGCTCGAAGCCCCAAGCAAATGCAGGTGTAAACAGGACTGTAAGCTAACCATTTTATTTAGTGACAGGAGCTTTGACTGGCATTCAGAGAGCTTTAACAAAGCGTGTCTGAAGCTTTGAAGTGTAAACTAGCCCTAAGCCGTATATGCTGGCGATGTCCTCGGCTGCATGCACTTTGAATATCTCCTAAACCAGTGTTATTCAATAAGGATGGGCTAAGCACAGGCAGTGAGACATTTCCAGATCCGCGGCTGCACAGATCAGGAAATGTCTCACTGCCTGTGATTAGCACTGCGCAGTGTAAGCTTCCTGGTGGGCTCGGGCATGTGGAGCTGCGAACACATCTGAGCCCATCCTTCTCAATTCCAGTCCTCAAGCCGCACCAACAGATCATGTTTTCAGGCTGTCCATTATTTTGCCCAAGTGATTTGATCAGTTTCACTGCCTTAGTAATTACCGCAGCCGTTTGGTCTGAGAGAAATCCTGAAAACATGACCTGTTGCGTCTTGAGGACTGGAATTGAGAAACCCTGTCCTAAACTGTGCAAGTTTAGGAGATATTCACAATACCTACAGGTAAGCCTTATTGCAGGCTTGTCTGTAGGTACAAGTGATGTAACAGAGATAACTACCACCACTTTAAAGTGGAAGTAAACACTCCTATCGTTTTCAGCCAAGGAAGCTGACATCTTAGGCCTCATTTTGTTCAACTGCCATTGTACTGTACATGTGATCAGTTATGACACCAGCAATTGGATGGTTTGACAGTTTGGTTGACAACACAAGCAAATGTGACAGTTACATCCCCAGTAGGGATGAGCTCCGGCGTGTTCGCATTGAACATGTGCAGAGCCCGCAAGGAGAGTCAGCGCTGCGCTAATCACAGCCAGAGAGACATTTCCCGATCTCTGCAGCCGAGCATCGGGAAATGTCTCCCTGCCTGTCATTAGCGCAGCACGGTGCCGACATCCTGGCGGGCTCTGCACGTGTTCAATGCGAACACGCCGGAGCTCATCCCTAATCCCCAGCATGCAAGGAATGTAAGGCCCCGTTCACACTGGGGCGGCGGTAGTGGTAAAGTGGCGCTATTTTTAGCAGCGTTTTACCACTAATTTCGTGGTGGTATTCGGCCGATACCGGGGCGGTTTTACCCCCGCTAGCGGGCGAAAAGGGGTTAAAAACCACCGCATAGCCGCAATGTCCCATTGCTTTCAATGGGCAGGAGCAGTGGAGGAGCGGTCAACACACCGCTCCAAAGATGCGGCTAGCAGGACTTTTGGAGCGGGCTTTCACACTGGAGAAACAGCAGCCGCTGTTTCAGGTCGGTTTGCAGGCGCTATTTTTAGCGCAATAGCGCCTGCAAACCGCCCCAGTGTGAAAGGGGTCTTACTGTTTTCAGAAACAATTAAATAAATGGGATTAATTCCGCTTTAGGGCCTCATTCACACCATACGTGGATAAAAGCTGCTCAGATTTCACTTGCAGAGACACAAGTTTACATGTTTCGGTGAGTTTTTATGAACGTTGAAATTTTTCATGTGCTTCAGTTATATGCCCTGTTCACACCACATTGTTGGTGTGGCATCAGAGAAGCTCCAGTCTGGGCAAAAAAAATACAAATACTGTAGCTGCTGACACTTACCTGTCCAGGGATCCAGCAATGTCGGCACCCCGAGCTGATTCTTTTGTCGGCTTTGGGTTCAGGCTCCGGCCTCTTCACTAAGGGAAACCAGCAGTGAAGCTTTTAGGCTACAGCAGGTTTCCTACTGCACTTTCTGAATGGTCCCGCCATCTTCTGGGACCTGTGTGTGTCCCAGAAGGGTGCCGGGGGAAGGAGGAGGCGCCGGAAATACTTGGATATCACCACAGTGATCTTACCTGGAAGTGGGAGTGGGTACCTGTCATAACCATCACTAAACTTCTACTAACACGAGATTACCAGAAGGAGCCCAAAGGGTGGCGCACTTGGTATTGAACTTCCCTTTTTATAGTGCCATCGTACGTGTTGTACGTCACGCGTTCTTGGCATTTGGCATTTCCGACAACATTTGTGCGACTGTGTGTATGCAAGACAAGTTTGAGCCAACATCTGTCTGGAAAAAAATCCACGGTTTTGTTGTCGGAATGTCCGATCGTTTGTACACGTCATAAGGGCTCGTTCACACCATACATGCATGAGAACTGATGGAAAAACTGCGCAGATTTCATATGGTAGATTTCCCTTCTCTTCCTGCCCTTTAAAATTAGCAGGTAGTTGGAGGATGTGTTTGTCACGGAAGTCTTCTCTTAATCTTTTCACTGCCAGAGTAGTTTTTGCACACATTTAAAAAATCATTTTAGCCCTGAAGATTACACAAAACCCCCAAACATTATATATTTTCCGAAAGCAGACATCCTAGAGAATAAAATAGTGGTAGTTGCATTTTTTTTTATGGCACACGATATTACTGCAAAAGTCTAGGAAGCGCGAAACTTCAGTAAAAAACACACTAAAGTTAATTTTAGGGCAAACAAACCCAATAAACTACCAGACAAGGTTTTTACCCAACATGTCAAACCTTAAATTTGTGCGTGCCCGTGAAATGGCGACAATATTCAGTACCCTATATTTATTTATTTTTTCTTCAGTTTAGTGTTACGGAGGATGTCTGGTGCTAGAATTATTGCTCTCACTCCTGCGTGCGCGGCAATATCTGTATCGCAATTAATGTTTTCACGCGTAAGGTGCCCCTGTTCGTACATATTTTATATGTGGAGGTGAGGGAAGGGGGATTTTACATGACCCCCTGGATGGGTTCACCACACAAAAACAGGCACAGCAGACAGAGTTGTAGGTGAAATAAACAAAAAGGTGCTGTTTATTTAAACTATATACAGTGAAAAATATAACAGCAAAACAAAAGAAACATGAAAATAAATCCTGGTCAGCTTGACCGCTTACTACACACGCAGTTTCCCTGTCTAACAACTAGGTGCAGCCTTGTGCTGCCCCAGCCCCCATCTCCCTGTTTTAGAAGTTTAAGCCACACAGGCTTTGTCTCACCGCACAGGACAGAAAGCAGACTCCCCAGTCTACACAACATAGAACTGGTTCCAGGATGGAGCATCTCCCTTAGCATTCTGGGAGTTCTTGTAGAGGCCCTAATGAGCCCACTTACTTCAGCTGGGCTCATTAACCCTTCCCCTGAAAGACTCCCAGCACTCTCCCTAGTGGTATAAATTGGCATAAAGTCTGAATCTGGGACATATATATCTTCCATCCTGGATGCAACCTGGTGATTTTACCTGCCTGCTGTCACATACCCCCCCTCTCTTGTTTTAACCTTGGGGTTGGAACACAAGCAATCAGACATGCATGTACTCGAGACAAAGCATCTACATTCCCCATTTGAACACCAGGGCGATGCTTTACCGTAAAGTTTAATTCCTGTAGGGCCAGGAACCACCTATTTACTCTTCTATTTGTCTCTTTGTTTTGAGCCATCCACTTTAAAGGAGCGTGATCAGTAATCATGTCAAAGTGCCTACCTAGCAGATAGTACTGAAGGGAATCTAGAGCCCACTTCACCGCTAAACACTCCTTCTCAATTGTGGCGTAATTTATCTCATGGGACTTCAATTTCCTGCTGAGGTAAATGACTGGGTGCTCTTCCCCGTTCCAGACCTGGGACAATACTGCTCCTAACCCAACGTCTGATGCATCACTTTGTACGACAAAGTCCCTAGAGAAGTCTGGTGAGTACAACACTGGCTGGCTACATAAGGCTTTTTTTAAGAATTGGAATGCTGCCCTCAGCCTCTGGGGTCTATTTAACCATGACAGACTCTTTCCCTTTTGTCAGATTGGTTAGGGGCACAGCTTGAGAGGCAAAGTGGGGAATGAATCGCCGATAATAACCAGCGATTCCCAGAAAGGCTCGTACCTGCTTCTTGCTGCTGGGACGTGGCCAATTCTGTATGGCCTCAACTTTATTGACCTGGGGTTTTATTACTCCCCTCCCAATGGTGTACCCAAGATATTTGGCCTCCTCCTGTCCAATGGTACACTTCTTGGGGTTGGCCGTAAACCCAGCTTCCCGGATAGTCTAGGACTGCTTGCACTTTTGGCAGATGTGAGGACCAATCTGTGCTATAGATAATTACATCATCTAGGTAAGCCGCAGCATACTTCTGATGGGGCCTCAGTATCTGGTCCATTTTCCGCTGGAATGTTGCCAGCGCATTCTGTAATCCGAACGGCATTCTTTTATATTGGAACGCCCCGTCTGGGGTTACAAACGCGGTTTTCTCCTTGGCCGATTTGGCCAGGGGAATTTGCCAATACCCTTTTGTGAGATCAAGAGTTGTCATGTATCGGGCTGTTCCCAGCCGGTTGATCAACTCATCTATACGTGGCATGGGGTAGGTGTAAAATTTTGTAACTTTGTTCAGTTGTCGAAAATCGTTACAAAATCACCAGCTCCCATCCGGTTTAGGCACTAACACTATGGGACTGGACCCATCACTTTGAGATTCCTCTATCACCCCCAATTTAAGCATTTTCTGTACTTCCTCACGTATTGCCTCCCGTCGGGCCTCTGGGATCCGATAGGGTTTTAGCATCGCCCTTTCACCGGGCGGGGTAATAATATCATGCTCTACCCCAGACGTTTGTCCCGGCAGCTCAGAGAAAACCTCCTTGTTGCGAAGCACAAACTCTTTAACCTCCTGTTGTTGGGGGTTTGACAAGGTGACTGCTATTCCAACCTCAGGAATCACGCAATCAGACTGAGCTGGTGACAAAGTTTCTGCGACTAGGGATTCCCTATCCCTCCAGGCTTTCAACAGATTAATGTGATAGATCTGTTCGGGTTTTCGCCTTCCTGGTTGTCTGACCTTGTAATTCACTTCGCTCACTTTTTCCATTATCTCGTAGGGGCATTGCCATTTGGCGAGGAATTTGCTTTTAACCGTAGGGACAAGTACCAATATCCTATCCCCCGGGGAAAAGGTACTGGTCTTGGCCCCACGGTTGTACACTCTCTGCTGTGCCAACTGCGTTTGGGCCAAATGTTCCTTTACGATTGGCATTACCTGTGCAATTCTATCTTGCATCAAGGCAACATGCTCAATCACACTCCTGTGGGGAGAACTCTCACTTTCCCAAGTTTCCTTGGCGATCTCCAACAGCCCTCTTGGGTGTCTCCCATAGAGTAACTCAAAGGGTGAGAAACCCGTAGAGGATTGGGGTACCTCCCGAATGGCAAACATTTAATAGGGGATTAGACAGTCCCAATCCTTTCCATCTCTATCCACCACCTTCTTTAACATTTGTTTCCAAAACGTCTTTCAGGACAGCACCCGAGAGATCATGGCTCCTCCTCCTACAGGAAGCACCTCAACAATTAATTCTTTAATTGGAGGCCTCCACGTTGCTTCCATCAGTTTTTTGTGTTTCCTCCAGCCGGAGGAACACCTCTGGTGAGAGCCACGATCTCTCAGGGCTTTCCTGGGAGACAAGGTTCTCAGTCAGTCTTTTTTTCTTAGGAGAGTGATCCTCCCACTTATCTCCTAGCATGGATGGTCCCGTGGGCTCCCTCTCCCTCTTCCGTGCTCGGGGAGAGCCTGTACAGCCCGGGAGGGCTGCCTCCTTTTTTGTCTTCAGAGCGGTGGTTTGCTGTACTCTCGCCGACCGCTGGCGAAAGCGGCGTGGAGCTTTGCGGCGGCCGCCATTGTTCTAGTGGCCGAGGAGAGCCTCGGCCGCATCCTGTATGGGAAGAGGCAGCACTCCCGGGTCGGCGCGCGCGTCATTTCCGGCCGCAAAGCGCAGAGGGAGAGGGCAGGGTCTCCTGGTGCCTTAAAGTTCCGGTTCCAGGTCAGCGCGGCGGCGTTTTCGAATCTGGAACCGGCGTTTTTCTTCACCACGCATCCGCAGACAGCTATGGATAGCGATGCAGCGGATAAGGGGGCAAGCCAAGGCACCAGCAAGGCTAAGGTAAGGGACTGTGTCCTATTTTACACTGGGCCGTTTTCTCCTGTGGGGGGTGGTATTCACCCTTCTCCCCCCTCCATCTCCCCCACCCCCCATCTCCCTGGTGGTGCAGTGGCTGGTGATTTAGCATGTCTGCATAATATCTAGGGGTCTTTTTGTAAAAGGTGGTGGTGGTGCATGGCTTGCGGGGCACAAGGAAGTGAAAGTGTTTTTTCCTATGTGCACCTGGGTGTATTGATTTGTACTGTGTTAGTTTTTTCTTAGCGTGGTCCCTGTTTTTTTTTCTTTTCTGTTTGTGCAGGCCAAAAGTTCTGCTCAACCTGTCTGCAAGGAAAAGTTAAGCGAGGCTTGGACCAAGTCGCTTTGTGCAGATTGCACTGCAAATGTAGTCAGGGAAGAGTCTCCATCCTTTTGTGGCGATCTAGTATCTACAATTAAGGATGAACTCCGTGCCATCTTTCAAGCTTTTAGGTCAAACCTAAGAGAATAACCAGGCCCTTCAAGGGAACCTAGGGCTCCTCGACCTTCTTCAGAACCCCAAGACGGCTCTCAAATATTATTGGGAGGTCCGATAGACGCTTCCCAAGAATCTGCTTCCCTTGCTCCGGATGGAACAGACTCTGAGGAGGAAGAAAATGAAGCAGAGAGCGCTTCTAAGTACAAGATGTCGCTTGAAGAAGTCGCAGGACTTTTAAAAGTAATCAATGCGACTTTGGGGATTGAAGAGGAAAAGAAGGAGCTCTCCCTACATGACCGCATGTATGCAGGTTTGGGTGATCCAAAAAGCCATGTTTTTCCAGTCCATTCAATAATCTCGGACATGATTAAAAAAGAGTGGTTGGAACCTGAGAAAAAGCCATTTTTTTTTTTTTCCCGGTCTCATAAGAGAAGATTTCCATTTGAGGACAACCCGGATTCCATCTGGAACAAGGTTCCAAAACTGGACTCTGCTTTTTCACAGGTCTCAAAATCAACTGACCTTGCCTTTGAGGACATGGGCATGTTAAAGGAGCCCATGGACAAAAGAATGGATTTGCTTCTTAAAAGGGCTTGGCAGTCCGTGATGAACAATCTAAAACCAGCAATGGCAACAACCTGTGTCGCTAGGAATTTAGAACACTGGATTAACCAGATGAAGGCCCATGTTACGGCGGATTCTCCAAAACAGGAGATTCTGGACTCATTTACAACGCTTTCTGCAGCGGTATCATATATTGCGGATGCTTCAGCAGAATCCATTCGTATGTCAGCCAGGTCAGCGGCTTTGACCAATTCTGCTACGAGAGCCTTGTGGCTTAAAATTTGGCCAGGAGATGCTGCATCTAAAAATAGACTGTAGCATTCCCTTTGCAGGGGATTTGCTATTTGGTTCGGAGCTGGAGTCCATTCTTGACCGTACGGCTGACAAAAAGGCGTTTCCAGTCAAAAAACAACAGGTACAGACCCGTAAGCGTTTTTTTCGTCCCCAAAAAGGACAACAGGAAGGAAAAAATGCAAACCAAAAGGAAGCAGTGGTCTTCCCAGAAACCAAAAGGTAGGAGTGGAGTGCTCTTCCATCCTCCTGCGATCCCCGGAAAGCCGCAGTGACAATCCACCCCAAGTAGGGGGAAGACTCCAGGAGTTCATTCCCCAGTGGAGAGACATCACTACAAATCAGTATATTGTAAACATGCTCTCCCAAGGATATGTGGTGGAATTCACGGAAGAACCCCCAAAGAGATTCCTAGTGACAAACGTCCCGAGGGATCCAGTCAAGGCACTCGCCATGAAGTCCCTAATTCAGGAACTGATATCCCAGAGAGTCATTGTTCCGGTTCCAACAAAGGAGTTCTTCCAGGGGTTCTATTCCCACGTTTTCCTTGTACAGAAACCTTCAGAAAAGTACCGCCTCATCCTAAATCTAAAAATGCTGAATTTGTCAGTAGAATACAAAAGATTTCGGAAGGATTCCATTTTCTCAGTAAGAAGCCTCCTGAGTCAAGGATGCTTCATGGCGTCAATAGATTTGCAGGACGCATACCGCCACATTCCTATTGCTGCCAGATCTCGGAGATATCTGAGGTTAGCACTGAGAGAAGGGAAGAAGGTGGTACACCTGCAATTCAGAGCTCTTCCATTCGGCCTGTCATCTTCTCCAAGGGTGTTCACGAAGGTAATGGCCGAAGCTCTAGCACCCTTGCGTCTAGAGGGAATTTCAGTAATTCCTTATCTAGACGACCTGCTACTGTTTGCCCAAACCAGAGATGGACTTCAGAGAAACTTGGACAGAGCACGCGCTCACCTAGAATCCATCGGATGGATACTAAACCTCCAAAAGTCCAATATGATTCCCTCTCAGGAGGTGTTATTCCTGGGTTTCCGTATCAACTCTGTGGAGCAAAAGATTTTTCTCCCAGAAGAAAAACGGGAAAAGCTGTTGGAGGTTGTGTCTCTCTTACAATCCAGTCCGCTTCTGTCCATCAGGAGGGTCATGTCAGCATTAGGAACCCTGACTTCTTCCATACCGGCAGTACAGTGGGCAAAGCTCCATTTCAGACCGCTGCAAAAGTTTCTGTTAAAAATCTGGGATCGCCAGCAGAATTCACTGGATTCACTGGTGAAGATCCCCACCAAAGTAAAGAGGAGTCTCTGGTGGTGGAAGAACCAGGCAAGACTCTCAGCAGGCCTGTTATGGTCCTTTCCAACCCAGGTAAGGCTAACAACCGATGCCAGCTCCTGGGTTTGGGGGGCTCACATGAGCGGTCGTTGGGCTCAGGGATCTTGGTCCACAAGGGAAGCACTGAGATCTTCAAACTGGAGGGAACTAAAGGCGATAGAAATGGCCTTATTGTCCTTTGCAGAAGAAGTCCAAGGGCGACATACACAAATCCTGTCGGACAACGCCACGGCGGTGGCTTACATAAACCGACAAGGGGGCACCAGAAGCAGAATACTTCAAGGCCTAGCAGAGAGCATTCTAAATTGGGCAGAGCTCCATACTCAATCCTTGTCCGCGGTCCATCTAAAAGGGACCCTAAACAGGATAGCGGATTTCCTCAGCAGGAACCAGGTGTACGAAGCGGAGTGGCAATTGAATCCAGATGTCTTCAATCTAATAGTGAAGAAATGGTGACAGCCAAGAGTGGATCTCTGCGACTCAGGAAAATACACAAATATCCCTCTTTTTTTCCCTGAACAGGAACGAGTCATCTCTGGGGGTAGATGCTCTGGCACAAAGTTGGAATTTTCACCTCGGCTACGCCTTCCCTCCATTTCAGCTGATTCCGCAGGTCATAACAAAAATCCGGAAAGAGGATATGACAGTAATCCTCATCACTCCCTTCTGGCCCAAGAGGCCTTGGTTTTCGGCTCTTCTACAGATGCAGATCAAACCATACTGGCACCTTCCCTTGAGACAAGACCTTCTGTTACAAGGTCCGCTGTTTCACCAAGAAGTAGAAAAGCTAAAACTCACAGCCTGGCTTCTGAGGAGCAGCTCTTAAGG
Source organism: Rana muscosa (assembly GCA_029206835.1). Taxonomy (NCBI): domain Eukaryota; kingdom Metazoa; phylum Chordata; class Amphibia; order Anura; family Ranidae; genus Rana; species Rana muscosa. Next base: position 354,507,768 of record CM055127.1, on the reverse strand, counting down.
AGAAAAGGATTCTCGGATAGGTTGGTGGCTACCCTCCTATCTAGCAGAAAGAATGTTACCAGAGCAATATATCACAAAGTCTGGAAAGTCTTTAACTCTTGGTGCACTACATCCGGCAGACCATTAAAGCAGATTTCTTCCATCTTGGAATTTCTGCAAGAAGGAGCAGACAAGGGCCTAGCGATCAGTACCCTAAAAGTTCAGGTTGCCGCACTGGGGGTATATTTTGAGAAGTCTGTTTCATCAGAACCCCTAGTAAACAGATTCTTTAAAGCCCTCACTCGGGCTAGACCGATAGTGATCAAAAACTGTCCGTCATGGGACTTGTCAGTCGTTCTACAGGCCCTGACCAGGGAACCTTTCGAACCTCTTAATTTAACCTCCCTGAAGCTAATTACTTTAAAAACAATTTTTCTAGTAGCTATTACAACAGCTCGAAGGATCAGTGAGCTGCAAGCTTTATCTATCAGGGAACCATTTTTTTTCTATTTTTTCAGACAGAATTGTGCTGAAGACGGATCCTAATTTTTTACCAAAGGTTGCCTCAGTTCAAAATAGAACCCAGGAGATAATACTTCCTACGTTTTGTTCTAATCCGTCGGGTAAGAAGGAAGAAGAATTCCATACCCTGGATGTTAAAAGAGCAGTCTTAAGTTACCTGGAAGCTACTAAAGACTTTAGGCGTTCAGACGCACTATTCATTTTATTTTCCGGAAATAAAAAAGGGAAGACAAGCTTCTAGAGGAACCATTGCCAGATGGTTGAGAATGGCTATCTCAGACGCCTATTCCCTTACAGGCCAGGAGAGTCCAGTAAGTATCCGGGCTCATTCTACTAGAGCTTCGGCGGTGAGTTGGGCAGAAAAAGCTGGTGCCACCCCCGAACAAATCTGTAAGGCAGCTACATGGACAAGTCTGATGACCTTTGCCCGTCATTATAGATTAGATCTCATGACGGCTGGGGACCAGGCTTTCGGAAGGAAAGTCTTACAGGCTGTTGTCCCACCCTAAATGGGGTAAGTCTCGATTATCCTCTCGGGTGCTGTCCTGAAAGACGTTTTGGAAAAATGCAAGTTAGACTTACCGGTAACTTGTTTTCCAATAGGATTTCAGGACAGCAGGATCCCGCCCTTTTTTTATGCTGTGGCTGTAATACTATGTAATAACTGTCGCTTATGTGTTGCAGCTGGGGCTGGAGGTTCTCTACAAACAACTGATGGAAGCAACGTGGAGGCCTCCAATTAAAGAATTTAATTGATGAGGTGTTTCCTGTAGGAGGAGGAGCCATGATCTCTCGGGTGCTGTCCTGAAAGCCTATTGGAAAACAAGTCACCGGTAAGTCTAACTTGCATTTTTTAGCGTTTTGTTGAATCTTTTAACCAACCCATCTGTTTGGGGGTGATACACGGATGTACGCAATTGTGTCACTTTGAACAACTTGCACAGCTCTTTCATAACCCGGGACATAAAGGGTGTACCTTGGTCTGTAAGCAGTTCCTTACAAATACCCACACGGCTAAAAACAAGAGATAGCTCTTTGACTATGGTTTTGGCCGAGGTATTTCGGAGAGCAATCGCTTCCGGATACCGGGTGGCATAGTCCAATATAACCAAAATGTACTGATGCCCCCTAGCGGACTTCATTATCGGACCTACCAAATCCATTGCGATCCTCTCAAAGGGGACCTCAATGATGGGGAGAGGTACCAGCGGGTTACGGAAATGTGGCATCGGTGCCGACCTCTGACACACAGGGCAGGAGGAACAATAATTTTCTGTTTCCTTCATGACCCCAGGCCAATAGAATCTCTGCAATACTCAAACTTTCGGGGTTTCTCTTTCCCCAGATGACCTCCAAGAATATGTCCATGGGCCAACTCTAACACCAACTTCCTGTAAGGTTTGGGCACCACAAGCTGCTCAATGGTTTCTTCTGCCCTTTTAGCGACCCGATACAGTAGGTCCTTTTCCAAAATGAAGTATATGTAAGTGCAGGTCTCATCTGGGTTCACTAACTCGCCATCTATTTTCACTACGTTTTCCCGTGCCTTTATTAGGGTGGGGTCTTTTAACTGTTCTGTGGCAAAATTTTCCTTGTGAACCTCGAGATCAGAAAACTCCACAGATGGCATGTTTTCGTCTGAGGATGTTGGCTCCTCCCCAGTTTCTCGAGTCTCCCCTGCCAATACCAACAAGGGGAATTCTGGAGAGTCCTCACCACTCAGAGAGGAATTCTGGTTATCACCTTCCTGGTACATAGGGGCACCAGTGGGGGGGGCTCTGGATAATCCCATAGTTCCCAGAAATTTGGAAAATCCCTTACCACAATGGCAGCATGTGGCAAGTGAGACACTAACCCCACCTGATGAGAGAGGGTACCTTTGGGGGTCTCAAAACACACTGTAGTCACAGGATACTCTCGGGTGTCCCCATGCACACAAATAACAGCTACCTTGTTATTCCCAGAGACCCCTGTAGTAACTAATTCAGCCTTTATCAGTGTCACCAGGCTACCTGAATCCAGCAACACAACATTTCTACCATTATTACACATTTTGCATAAATGTTTCTCAGTTCCCCGAATGGCAGTGCATGCGACTGTCGCAAACAGCGACTGACGTCTGTCCCTTAGAAAGTCACATTGCATGGGCTCATCCACAACCGGGCAATTTGCTTCAATATGTCCCTCTTGTCGGCAGCGGTAGCAAACAATCCTTTTTGCTGCCTTTTGAGCCCCTGACTTCCTGGGCTGTTCTCGCCAGACCTTAGGTAGAACTCCCACCCTCACCCCTTGGAATCATCTTATCCGCCACTGGGGGTGGACTGGTCTTAGGGTGGAAAGTCCGTGGAGTCTCTGGAAGAGGCAGTCAGGTTCTCTGTAGCCAAGTACTTCTCTACATGTTCCACAAGATTATCGTCCGTTTCTGGGTCTCCATGGCTTACCCACTTTTGGATGGCAGTAGGAAGAGCGCTCAAACGATCCATCACAACACGTTCCACAATCTTTGGTGCGGACAAAGTCTCTGGCTGTAGCCACTTCCTGCTTAGGTGAATGAGATCATACATTTGAGACCTGGGGTTTTTCCAAGCCGGAAAGTCCAGTTATGCACACGCTGAGCCCGGACAGCCAGGGTGACACCCAGCCGTGCCAATATTTCAGTTTTTGGCATCACATAGTCTTTTGCTTGGTCAGGCTCTAGGTCATAGTAAGCTTTCTGCGATTCACCAGTTAACAGAGGAGCCACCAGTCCAGCCCACTGCTCCTTAGGCCACTTTTCTCTTTCAGCAGTCCTTTCAAATGTGGTCAAAAACACCTCGGGATCATCCTCTCCAGCCATTTTTGTCAATAAACGACTCACCCCAAAGGACGCGGTATTAGTGGAACGACTTGCCTCACTGGTCTGCGGACGTTGCTGCATTAACGTTTCCATTTGTTGTAGTTTCTGCTCTTGCTTCTGCAACAGGTCTATGAAGCGGGCCTCAGATTGCTGCTGGGCTTGTTGCTGAGCTTCCAAACTCTGTTGGTGAGCTTGCTGCTGGGCTGTGAGGCTCTGTTGTTGAGCTGCAAGGCTCTTTTGCAAAGCTGCATTTGTCTGCTGCTGGGCAGCGAGGCTCTGTTGTTGAGCTTGCTGGTGGGATGCGAGGCTCTTTTGCAAACCTGCATTTGTCTGCTGCTGATTGGCATTTGCTAGAGCCAGCTGTTTCAGTATCTCACCCATGCTGGCCAAAAAAAAAACTGCCACTGGTTCTCCACCAACTGTGAGGGGGTTAACTCCGCAGCGGGTGTGTGTGACCCCCTGGATGGGTTCACCACACAAAAACAGGCACAGCAGACAGAGTTGTAGGTGAAAAAAACAAAAAGGTGCGGTTTATTTAAACTATATACAGTGAAAAATATAACAGCAAAACAAAAGAAACATAAAAATAAATCCTGGTCAGCTTGACCGCTTACTACACACGCAGTTTCCCTGTCTAACAACTAGGTGCAGCCTTGTGCTGCCCCAGCCCCTATCTCCCTGTTTTAGAAGTTTAAGCCACACAGGCTTTGTCTCACCACACAGGACAGACAGCACAGTCTACACAACATAGAACTGGTTCCAGGATGGAGCATCTCCCTTAGCATGCTGGGAGTTCTTGTAGAGGCCCTAATGAGCCCACTTACTTCAGCTGGGCTCATTAACCCTTCCCCTGAAAGACTCCCAGCACTCTCCCTAGTGGTATAAATTGGCATAAAGCCTGAATCTGGGACCTATATATCTTCCATCCTGGATGCAACCTGGTGATTTTACCTGCCCCTGCTGTCACTATATATATATATATATATATATATATATATATATATATATATATATATATATATATATATATATATATATATATATATAATTTTAGTTTTCATTGTATACAGCGCTCCCAAACCGCTCCAAAGATGCAAGCGCACCGCCCTAGTGTGAAAGCTCTTGGGCTTTCACACATGGGAGGCAGTTTTCAGGCGCTATTTCTAGCGTTAAAACGCCTGAAAACTGCCTTAGTGTGAATGGGGTCTTTATGAGACATGCAGGGTCTAAAAGACCCTGCATGCCTCCTGGGCTCCACTGAATGTATTGCAATACTGATCGCAATGCAAAACATTGCTTCCCGGGTATGCTAGCTGGGGACATGGAGAGGTTGACCCAGGAAGTAACATCATAGATGTCGCTTTCCGGATCACCGCAAGACGGGGAGGAGAGCAGATGTGTGTCCACTCTACTCCTTCCTCTCCACTCGCTGGCACCCACCATGTCGATCCTGGGCTCGCAGATGGGCAAGTGGAGCCCGGAAAACATGCTAGGGCGCGCTGGTACTGGCGGTGTGTGTGAGGAGTCTGCCTGTCAGTTTTAAACACAATCTCTGTGGAAGCAGCTTCCAGATTGTGTGAAACCCCCCTGCTGTCAGGTCCGTATAACATATGGACCTGGCAGCAAAAGGGTTAAGCTGACAATATGCTATACAGTCTGATTGTGCAATCACATTTAAGCCTATGGGCCGAATGTCGGGCGGCATTGGCTCGGTTCAATGGAAACCAGATGACATTCTTCCCGTGTGTACGGCAGCCAGTCCAGCAGAATCTGGCCATTTGGCTGGCTTCTGTCGAAGGGGCATGACCAAAAAAGGTCTACTGATCGTCTCTCAGCCAATGGCTTGGAGCACTGACCGGAGTGTTCTGGTGGGGGGGGGGTGTCACAGCAGGGTAGATCGCTCTACTAACATTGCATGGAGTAGTACAGCGGCGACTCCTGAGCTACCATTTTTTTTTCGTTCAGCCCACTGGGTACCAGGCTGGCCAATCTAGTTACCCGGAATGTCATGACATCACTTCCCATATTACTGGCATCTTAAAGGCGCCAGTTTAAAACAATATAAAGTATTCAAAAACACCAGTCTTGACGTTTTGAATACTTTCAAGTGCAGAGGAGGGGTTTGGGGTCCTTTTTAGACCCCCGATCCCTCTAAAAAGAGTACCTGTCACTGCCTATTACTGTCACAAGGGATGTTTACATTCCTTGTGACAGAAATAACAGTGTTAAAAAAAAATGTAAAAGGACAGTGTAAAAAATAAAATTGTACAGAATATCGGCCTGAGAGGTGGCCGAAATATCAGTAACCATATGGGCCGATCCCTAGTCCATACGCAGCTAGCTTAAATAGTTACTAATCTGAGAGGTGGAAGTTTCTCAATCCCCTAGCAACTTCTGAAGAAACCCTAGGGCTCCACGGATCCTTGATTTGAGGAATGCTGTAGTGTAGTGTAAGCGTTATAACTTGGCATTCTAGCACTGGTGGAGTTTAGCCACTAGGTGGTGCCAGTCATTAAGTATCCTCTTGCTGATGACAGTAATAAAGAAAATATAAATCTACTGCCCATTCCTTTTTAAATGCTCACCTTTTGGACAGTGTTGTTTTAAGTAGAGTCTTTATATCTTGTCTTTGAAAGCTTCTCTTTTTCTGTTACAGGTTCAAATTAAGCGGGATGTTGACACTGGCAAGCAAGCTGAAGCGGGATGATGGGGTGAAAGGAAGCAGAGCTTCCAATACATCCACGGACTCTACTCGTAGAGTGTCCGTCCGTGATAGATTGCTTATAAAAGGTATCAGTTGTCGTTTTTTTTTTTTTTTTGGATGAAATACTGTTGTTTTTCTGAAATGAAATAATTTTGTCTCATAATGTGTTCAGCATTGCAGCTCAAAAAAAAAAAAATTCTAGCAGAGTGTGGGTCAGTGGCGGCTGGTGCCCAAAATTTTTGGGGGGGCGCAAACAAACTGAAAAAAAAAAAAAACATCAATCGCAGCCACTGTGCCCAAACGCCACCAGTTTGTCCCCCGTATGCAGCCAGTTTGTCCCCCGTATGCAGCCAGTTTGTCCCCCGTATGCAGCCAGTTTGTCCCCCGTATGCAGCCAGTTTGTCCCCCGTATGCAGCCAGTTTGTCCCCCCCAGCCCTACACTTACCTTCCTTGGGTCAGCGCCGTCCTCGATGTCTTCTCCCGCCCTCGATGTCGCTTCAGCCAATCAGGTTACCGGTAACCAGACCCGGTGAACCTGATTGGCTGAAACGCAACCAGGGAAAGCACCCCCGTGCGACCTCTCGTTAGCTTTTTAGAAGCCGATTACAGCCCTCAGGCTGTAGCTGGGAAGCTTATCAGAGCCGTTGGCTCTGATAGGCACTTCTAAAGACCAACCAGACGCTGTTATTCAGATGGCTGGCGCTCAACAGGGGGGCGGCCATCTGAATAGTGGCAGCGGCGGCGACAATACATAGGTTCATGCAATGCATGAACCTATGTATTGTTGTGAGTGACGGCCGGGCGCAGGAGCGAGGGGGGGGGGGGGCGGCGCTCCTGTGCCCACTATGGACGCACCGCTCCTGGTGTGGGTGATCACTTTTGTCAAGTTTCTGTTGCTCACCACAAACTGCCATTTCTTAGTGCTAAAGATTTATTTTTGTCTTTGTCCTTACCGTTCTAAGGGACAGACATGAAAAAACATAAAACCTGATAGGCTGAGGAAATGTCTAAACATCTATCCAAGCCGTTAACCAGTTGTGGACTTTGAATGTGTTACATACACCCCAAAAAAACCCTCATTGAAGTACATAGGGTGTGTGTACAGTAGTATGTCCACTTCTTCATCCCTGCCACAGATTTGGTTTGCATATGATGTCAGTTAAAGTGGAACTTCCGCTCATCGGAACCCTCCCCCTCTAAGACAGGTATTTTCACCCACTTCCGGGAGTCCTCTCTGCGGGTAGTAAGTCACTTCCCGCAGACAGGAGGCTGTCATCCAGGCACTCGGAGACCTGCTTGGTGCTGTAAGCTGAGCTGCGCATGAGCAGCTCAGTTTGCAGTTCTGGAGAAGACGATGAGCCGGCAGGTAGAGCTTTTTTTTTTGCAGAAGAAACACTGCATAGCTCTTCTGCAATCAAAGCCTTTCTGCTCACTCTTTCTTACAGCAGAACACTTCCGCTTTACAGCAACCTGACAAGTTCGGGGGCGTTGATTTACAGTTAGTTTCTTTTCAACCCCTTATTAACCTTTTCCATAATCAGCCCCAATTAAGCCGGCCATAGACTGTTCAAATATCAGCCAGTTTAGCAGGGAGCTGCTGACAATCAAACCAGGTACTGTATGGGCAGGCTGAATGTACCCAATCTGATCGATCAATTAACTTGGGTGCAACCAGCCTGTTGAATTTTACATGCGACTATTGCTAGTAGCTATTATAGCCACTAGCACTGTGTTCTCCCCACAGGGACGCGTGCTGCCCCCCCAGCTCAGAGAACACTATGGCTCTGCAGGAGGGATTCAAGTGGTTTTGGAATCAAGTGATTTTATTTCCTGCAACCAAAATCGCTCCAACTCTGGGCGTCTTAACTCCTTCTCTCATTAGCAATTTTTTTTCCTTTTGTTCATTAAGTTATTTTTAGTGTCACAACAATAAGGTGTAACATTGTAAAAAAAGCAATTATTTTTTTTTGTACATAATGTTGCAATGCTTTATACTAGAATTACAATTTTAAGTAATTTTAAAGCGTTTGTATACCCCTCCTCTTCTTTTTTTTTTTTTTTTTTTTTTTTTTTTTACTTGCAGGTAAGCCTATAATAAGGCTTACCTATAGGTAAAAAGAATGTCTCCCAAACCTGTACGGTTTAGGAGATATTCCCCTTGCAGTGAGCCGCTGACTTCAGCGGCGCATGCGCTCTGGGGATTCTCGGCAGAAAGTCTGTCAGACGCCGGACTGGTAAGAAGCCTCCCACGCGCATGCGCTGGAGTGATGACATCGCGGCTCCGGCCACTCACTCACTTCCGGGTATCGCGGCCGGAGCCGCGATACCCGGAAGACACGCCGAGGCAAAATGTCAGCTCCCTCGGCGTGGACCGGGATCACCTGTGACTCCTAGTTCTAAGGTAAGTATTTCATACTAATACACACTAGCTCATCATGCCTTTTGCCTTTCAGGTTAGAAAAAATAAAATAAAATTGGCGGGGTATACAACCGCTTTAAGAACACATTAAAGTGGATGTAAACCCAATCCTATACCCAGTGAAGTGAAAAGCTTCAGATGATACACAGGGATGAAACAAATCTCCCTACATGAGTTTTAAATGTATATCTGCTGTCTTCAGCTTTATATATTCCTTAGAATTCTAACATCGTGTTGAAATTTTTACTTTCTCATTCAGCAGTAGGAGTGGATTCTTGGCATACACTGTGTGAGAGCTGATTGGAGGAAAGGCACACACCCCCACTCCACATAGGCAGAAGGAAGGAAGGAATCTGCACAACTGTGCTGTGACAAAACACGCTCTCTGTTAATCTATTTATAGCACCCATCCCGACACAAATTTCAGGCTGGTTTTATCTCGGTTGTTGGAAAACTTATCAGAAGTTATCATGCTGATAACAGAGGAATGAAATAGCAGAAAGACACGGGACTTAGGGCTTTGGAGGGAGATAAGAAAACACTACAGATATATGTGCCTAGGTCAGATTTCATGAATCAGGTTTACATCCACTTTAAAGAATAAAGTATAGATTGTTATCCACAGTAACAACATTTTTTAACCACTTTAATACTGGGCACTTTCACCCCCTTCCTTCCCAGGCCAATTTTCAGCTTTCAGCGCTCTCGCATTTTCAATGCCCGGTCATGCAACACTGTACCCAAATTAAATTTGTATCATTTGGTTCACACTAATAGAGCTTTCTTTTGGTTGTATTTATTCACAACTCCGTTTTTTAATTTTTTGCGATACAAGCGAAAAAAAGAACAGAAATTTTGAAAAAAAACTATTTTCTATTTTAAAAGAAATCCCCAAAAATCGAATTTTGTCATAAATTTAAGCCAAAATGTATTCTGCTACATGTCTTTGGTAAAAAAAAAATCCCGTTAAGTGTTGAATAATTTGTGTGATCACGGGCAGATGAGCAGATGATAATGTACAGATGTGCGCAGATGATCACGGACATATGTATGCAGATAATCATTGGGACATATGATTTTACTGGGACATATGTGGGATACAGGTGTTTTTACTGTGTTGGGGGGCATATGTGTGGTGACACTATTTTTGTGACGTGTGGGTTTACACTGTGTGGGGACACTGGGCCGGTGATCAGTGTGTAAAAAGCTGTAAAAAACAGCTCATACTCACTGATCGCTGGCTGCAGCGATCAGCTCTCCTCTCCTCACTGACAACTTCGTGTGAGGAGAGGAGAGCCGATCGCCTAGCAACCGGATCTCTATTTACATCACATGATGGCTGTGATTGGACACAGCCGTCATGTGATCAGGAGGGCCAATCGCAGAGCCCTCCTGCTGATCAGAGAATGCACCGTGTCCAGGTGACACAAGCGTATCGGGATTGCGCTGCTGTGCAGGCACGTGTGCGCAATCCCCCTTCTTCTGAGGGACGTTCCTGAACATCTCCTCAAAAGGAGGAAGCACTCACCCGGCCGTATATATGTGCAGTGGGAGGTGGGTAAACACTGATCACATAGAAAAAAAGTTTGCTTTTGTTTTTAGTTTTGATACATTTTTTTTTTTTTGATGCAATCCAAAAGACAAAAAATTATTTTGCAAGACAATATCGACTGACGCCTAAAGTGGTTAAAGTAAAGTTTTGGCCGGAAGAGCTATAGATGGCAGCTCTCTGACGTAATCAGTGATAATTCAGATTGAAAGACCAAGGGACAGCACTAAAAGCCATACAGGCTCCTCTGCATTGTGCAATTTTGCCAGTATAGCTCAGGGAATGTGCTGATAGGGGAAGAGAACACAGGGGCAACCTCATGAGTTAGCTGCTGCTCTTCCACTATTCACACATGCTAGGGAAGATCCTTGACCTACATGTATCACTTTAACTGCAGTGTAAAAAAGTGAGGTCAGAGACGTTGTTGTGCCGTTTGGCAGAAGTGAACAAATCTGAGTGATAACCTTAAGAATAAAAAATCCTGTGGCAGATAAAACTGTTTGCTGATATATATTTAAATGTGTAATCGCCCCCTATAAATAAAAAAAATAACTATCAAGCCCCCAATAAAAGGACAGCATGAAGAAGCATATAAAATAGTGGGTCACAGTAGTGTCCTGTGCCCCCCCACCCCCAGTAGCGTTCCCTGCCCCCTTTTTACATAATCATCCCCACTGTAGTATCCTCTGCCCCCCATACATTAGTGTCCTCTACCCCCCTTCACATCACCCTTCCCACTGTAGTGTCCTCTGCTGCCTTCACATCACCCCCACCACAGTAGTGTCCTCTGCACCCCCTTTCCCCATAGCAGTGTCCTCTGTCTCCCTTCACATCACCCCTCTTCCTGTAGTATCCTTTGCCCCCTTTCCCCCATAGCAGCATTCTCTGCCCCCTTCCCATATTACCTCCCACCCACTGCAATGTCCTCTTCCCCTCTGCGCCCCCTTATAGCAGTGTCCTGTGTTTTCCACAGCGCAAAGTTTTAGAACTTTATTAGAACCGTATCACTGGGTACTATGCTTGGAAAAGTGCCTTTGACACATAATAAGCTAATAGGCTTGTATATAAAGCAACAGTACAGTCTTAGCCTGACAATACTTCTGCTTTTAAAACGCACACACAGTTCTGTGCTTTACAAATTGGCATTGCACGCTGATAGCTTTGGGACTCTGAAGTAAGTAAAGCGCCATCCACAACCATGAATTCAAAGAACAAAAAAAGCTGGGAAGAGAACTTTATGACTTGACCTGTCAATTCATAGGATAGCCTCTCTTTCGATTCAGCTTTAAGCAGAGTGAATTCCGTGGAATGCTGCATGCACAACACCACGGCCTGCCTGTCAACTAAAGTTCCCCTTTTCGATGAGATTTAATAAAGAGTAACTACATTTTTGTTGAGAAAAAAACATTTCCCTCTGGGTGTTCTATGTACATTACAGGGATTTTAACAAACTTTGTTGCATTATCCTGAAAAAATAGCCATTTTTTGTCTTTGTCCATGTGCAAAGTGAATATAATGGGAGTGATTTTATAATAATTAATCAGCTTCTGCACTTGTATTGCTCTGAAGAAAGTGACAGGGTCTGCATCCATTTAGACGTGATTTCCCTTTGTGAGTATCTAAAAAAAAAAAAATGACGCTTTAGTTGTAGAGGATGCCCAAAATCTGATTTGTATCTTAGTGCATATTTTTGGGAAAATCGGTAAACCAATCACACAAGCAGGAAAGTTAAATATCTGGGAGGGACGTTCTGTGCATCATCTGTGTACAGAATGCCTCCAGATTGCCATATTGCATTTTATTTTACACAGAATTACTACACCGCAGATTGGAAAGGTAGTTTTAATAACATTCAATTACAATACGGCTTGTGTTGCGATTTTATATGCTATATTTTTTATTTGCTATCTTTTTCACACAAAAGTGGAGTTGCCCATTAAGTATACCACTGGAGAGATTTTTGCAAGCTCATTCCCTTCTTGATATGTCACGTTCTTTAACCCCTTCCTGCGCTATAGCCAAAAGATGGCTACAGCACAGGCATACTTTGCCAGGAGGGCGTCCATGGAGGTCCTCCCGTGACCGTGCTGCCTGATTCTTAGTGTACTGATTATCGTTGCAGTCCCAATAGTGCTCACCAATGCTACCGTTCAGTGCCCACCAGTGCCTCCCCATCAGTACCGCCCATCAGTGCAGCCTCATCAGTGCACATCGGTGAAGGAAAAAAATTACCTGTTTGCAAAATTTTATAACAAACTATGGTTTTGAGTTTGTTTTCCATAATTTTCTTTTTTTTTTTTTGTTTGTTTAGCAAATAATTAAAAAGCCAGAGGTGATTAAATACCACTAAAAGAAAGCTCTATTTGTGTGAAAAAAATTGTAAAAATGTAATTTGGGTCCATTGTTGCATGACTGCAATTGTCATTCAAAGTGTGACAGCGCTGAAAGCTGAAAATTGGCCTGGGCTGGAAGGGGATAAAAGTGGCCAGTAGGCAAGTGGTTAATAAGTGTTTGAAAACTGCTGTTCTAAATGATCATCTCATGTTCACGTGGTGGACCCTCACCACCAATCGTCACTCTAAACCCAAATAATATTTTCTTCAATGCTTGCAGGTAATACAAGCTGAGTAGGTGTTGCATACTAATGTCCTGTACGCACGATCGGAAATTCCGTTGGAAAAAACTTGGGATGGTTTTTCCGATGGAATTCCGCTCGAGCTTGGCTTTGCATACACACGGTCACACAAAAGCTCTCTGAACTTTCGATCGCCAAGAAAACGGTGAAGTACAACACTACGACGAGGCGAGAAAAATAAGTTCAATGCTTCCGAGCATGCGTCGAATTGTTTCCGAGCATGTGTGTTTTTTTTCCTGTCGGAATTGCATACAGGCGAACCTGCTCTCTATCTAAGTCCGTTGGAAATTCCGACAGAAAAAGTCAGATGGATGCCACACACGGAAATTCCGACCGTGTGTACGCGGCATAACTGAAGAATAAGTTGTATTACAATGCATGGTAACTATTTTCAAGTTACCTTTTATTGTCTTGACAGTAGAAAATTGCTGTATTATGCACATCATCATTGCTCTTTGCACTTTATGTTAATTAGGCTAATGTTCATGACCTATTATTTAAATTGACGTACACGGTTTTCTATAAGTGATTTGTGATCTGATTGCAGCTGGGTTGTTGGACATTTTTATCACTCTGCATTGGCAGCTCGGTATTACATACATTAAAAACCGTTTCCTTGGAAAATAAATGTGTTATTCATGTCTTCCGTAAAGGCTTCGAGCTTCTCTTGTTTGTAGAAAGTTGAATTATTAACGTTAAAGTGTATCTGGCTCCAGTTTCCTCATGTGAGTGGATGACCCCGCTCAGAAGTATCAACTTAACATCTTTGCAACAAAAATATACAACACTGCAGAATAGCTTGTGACATTGTGTTGCCGCGTCCCTAGTGCAAGACTTCTTTAATATTGCATGTTGAAATTTGTTCATCCTTGGCCTGTGTATTTCTGTATTTACCTTAAATTTATAGAGCAGATTAAAAAGCTTGAATGTGTTCTGGAGCTGCTGTAAATTCAAATCAATTTTTATTTAATTTTTTCTGGAATAAGTTCTTAATACGTTATTGCTCAGATTTGGTGCAGTGCACAAAATAATTTTTTAAAGGACAATGAAATCTCCATATTAAAATGTCTCCCGATCTCGCATGGTTTCTTGCAAATACCACAGTGATCTGGTTGGACAGTGGTGGGTATTTATCAGAATGTGGAGCAGCTATGAATGGCAACCAATTGGCCTCTATTTTTAGTTGTTGAGTTAAAGCTTTGAAAATGAATGCTAGAAGCTGATTGGTTGCCATGCTCAGCTGCTCTAGATTCTGTCTGTTCCGGTTTTGATAAATTTCCCCCAGTAAGCTCCTGTCCGTATAGTGCAAATCAAATATACAGGCAGGTCCGCCTTGGTGGGCATGTGAGGAAGACTGGATGGCAGGTAACCTTTTGATGCATTGAGGGAGTTGAAGAAAGGAGGCCTCTAGGGAAGAAAATAAGCAGCTGACATTTGAACACTGCTTTCTGCTGTAAGGGGTCAGCCAGAAGTACAGTGGACAAGAGGTTGAAATCAGAAAAGTGGATGAAAGGTTATATGGACAAAGGGTGTTAGAAGGATAAGACTGGTACGGAGGTTGAGCACTTAACAGGGAGAATTTGCAGAGGCAGTGGGGTTAAGAGCTGGATGCCCCTTAGGCCCCTTTCACACCAGCGGACTGTATGTCCGCTTTTTCCTCCGTCCATTTGCGGATGAAAAAGGGACATACATTGGTCCCTATGAGATCGCAGGTGTCAGCGGATGAACATCTGCTGACAACCAATCTCATCCGGATCCGCAATCCTCCGATTCTGCAGACGGAGGAAAATCCTATTTCTCTTATCACTAATGGACTGACACAGCTCTAATACTGAAACACGTGGGTATATGTCCCTGCTCGCAGGAGAAGATCTAGGCAGAATGTTAGATGTTAGAAACATACATTCTAGAAAAAACCAGAGCTGAACAGCCCCGCCCAGGGGGGCGGTTCCTCCGGACATAACCCTCCTACCTGCAGCCAGCAGCCTCAGTTTTTTTCTGCCTAGCAGAAGGAGAAGACGTGGCTCTCCCAGGAGCCAGTCTCTTGGAAGATTTTATTTTTATTCCTTTGAGAATTTTATTTTATTTTTGAGACCTTTAATCAACTGTCGGCTGGGCAACAGGTTGGGTACACTAGTATCCTCGTAGTCTTCCCTGTCAGACCATCGAGCGTGCTGATCCTCGCCTTGTGTGCGTGAGACTCAGTTAACGACATGCTCCATGACTCCAGGGTTGGCCGGTGGGCTTTTATGCTCCCGCGGTCCTCACAAGATTGAACAGTGCTTGCTGTATCTTTCGCGGTGGACCGGGCCGACAGCTACTCAGTACTACTCCTGTGATAGGTCTGTCTGAAACAAGCCATTGGGTCCCTCTGGGACGGGTAAGTAGTCTCTCCTGCATCAGGTGACTACATGCTGGCTGTGTTTTCTCTGTATGGGTTTTTTTTTCCCTGTCTCCCCATCTTCCCCCTGTATGCTGCTCTCTGCACCCTAATCTGGCGCTGAGCTGTGTGGGGGTACCTGGGGGTCACTCTGGCCTGGCGGGGGGGGGGGGGGCACTCATGTCTGTGTGCTGGGGCTGAGAAAACGTGGGGTGTTTGGAGACGCCATTAGGCGCTTTGGCTGTAATTTTGCTGCGCTCGGCGGCCATCTTGCCGCGGATCAATGTCGCAGTATTGCACGCGGCCGGCAGCCATTTTCTTGAAGCCGCGGCGCTTTCACTTTCGTTTTTGGCCTCTATCGCCGCTGCTGCGGCGCGAATCTCCTCACACTCTCCTCAGGCTTCAATCGCGCTGGCAGTGCGGTGCATACAGCGGAGCTGAGCGGTCCTCTAAAGGGTTGGTGAGTCCTCCTGGGTATCCCCTCCTCAGTCAGCACAGCCAGTGGGTGGACTGTTTATTCACTTTATTGTGCATAAGGTCTCAGAGGGTGGCGAGTATGGAGTCCGGTTCACCTGCTTCCCCACTCTTGTCAGAGGCAACAGGCAGTGCTCCTGCACCTGCGGTCCCTATGGACCAGTTGTCGGCAGTCCTGGAATCATTCCTTGTCAGGATGGAAGCGGTGTGCGAGCGGAAGGGAGCTATAAAGCGCCCTCTCCCCACACATTCTCCAGTAGGGGAGTGCTCTGATTCAGATATGGGCCTAGCTGCTACTGCTCAGGACCCTAGCTCTGAAGATTTTACTGTTTTTGAACAGGACATTCCTTGTGAGGAAGACCCCAGTTCTGAGTCAGTAACTGACAGGGCGCTTGTGAGGGACACTCTCAAGCTGAATGTTGCGGCTAAGGAACCTCAGGTGGAGGCTGTCTCCTTCGGTTCCTTTAAAGCCGTTTCTTCAAAAAAGGTCTTTCCATATGTGCCTTTTTTTTTTTTTTATAAATTCATTGATCAAGTCTGGGATAAGCCGCAGAAGACATTGACGGTCCCGCGGCGTCTATCCATAAGATATTCCATTTGAGGAGGCCCTGGTTAAAAAATGGGCTCTCCCCCCAGTGGTCGACCCCCCCGGTCGCCCATTTTAAATAAGGCTACCACGCTTCCGATGGAGGGGACTCCCGCATTTAAGGACCCCACTGACAGAAGGTCATAAGTGGGGAGTAGAACTATGTTTGCCTTGTTGGGGTCCACCTGACGCCCTATTGTGGCGGCGACCCTTGTGTCTCAGACCCTTACGGAATGGGCAAAGATTTTGCACCAGACGGTGCAGGAGCATAATCTCCCTCCAGAGACCATTGCCCTGGCTCACCAGCTTGCGCAGGGTTTAGTGTATGTGTGCGATGCCACTTTGGACGCGGCCCCTTTAATATCTGGAGCCTCTATCTCTGCGGTGGTGTTGCACCGTCTTATCTGGCTGAAATGCTGGTCGGCCGACCTAGATTCCAAGAAGCTCCTGGCTGATTTGTCCTTTAAGGACGGTGGACTGTTTGGGGCTGCCCTGGATGACATTATTAAGGATGTCACAGGGGGTAAGAGCACTTTCCTTCCTCAGTCTGCTAAGGGAAAGGAGCCCCACCGTAGACCGGGCCCTTCCTTTCCAGCGAAGAAGACGTTTTTTCGTCAGTCAGAATCTGTGGGAAAGTCCTCCCAGACTGAAAAAAGTGCAGCTGGTGTCCCTGGGTGCGTAAGCCGACCAAGCCGGCTCCCAAGCTTGCCACCGCATGAAGTCTTGCCCCTGTCCGACTCTGGGGTGGGGGGACGTCTTCGCAGGTTCACAGTTGGGTGGACCTCCCCGGATCTCCGACCGGTGGGTGTGTGAGGTGGTCACCTTGGGGTACAGGATAGAGTTCAGTTCGTGGCCCCCAAACAGATTCTTTCCCTCAAATCTCCCTCTCCTTCCTGCCCGTCGGATTTGCTCGGGTGCGGAGTAATTGTGCTGGTTCCGTCACAGGAGAGGTTTCAGGGGTTTTACTCAAACCTGTTTGTTGTTCCAAAGAAGGATGGGGTCCGGCCAATCCTGGACCTCAAGGCCTTGAATGCCTATGTAAAAGTACAAAAATTCTGTATGGAATCCATTCGCACAGTGATCGCTACACTCCACCAAGGGGATTTTCTGGCGCCCTTGGACATCAAGGACGCCTACTTGCACGTCCCGATCTGCGCAAGTCACCAGAGGTTTCTGCACTTTGCCATAGGCGAGGTCCACTATCGGTTTGTGGCTCTTCCCTTCGGCCTAGCATCGGCACCACGGGTTTTCACCAAGGTGCTTGCCCCGGTTCTAGCTTTGCTGAGACAGCAAGGAATTGTTATCGTGGGCTATCTGGACGATCTCCTTCTAAGAGCAGAAGATGGCTCAGAGTTGGAGGAAAATGTGACAATGGTCAGTCAGAACCTCCGGGACTTCGGGCGGCTCCTGAATATGCAGGTCCTAGTCCCGACTCAGCGCTTAGAGTATCTGGGTCTGATCCTGGACACTTCGGAAGCGAATGTGTTTCTACCCTCGGAGAAGTTGGACACTTCAGTCGGCAGTACGGGTCCTGACGTCCTGAAAATGGTCGTCAATCCGTTTCTGCATGAGAGTACTGGGACTCACGGTGGCTGCCTTCGAGGCAGTTCCGTATGCCCAATCACACACTCGGGCATTGCAGAAGGAAATTCTGTCCATTTGGGACAAGTCCCCGTTGTCGTTGGATCTTCAGATCCAGGGGAGTCACTCTGTCAGGGCGTCCCTGACGTGGTGGCTGAGATCCCCGGCTCTTCGGTCCGGAAGGTCGTTCTCCCCCATCCAGTGGACGGTGGTCACGACGGACGCCAGCCTGATGGGCTGGGGCGGAGTTTAGGGAGTCCTGTCAGCTCAGGGGCTCTAAACTCCGGACGAATCCAGTCTACCAATCAACGTCCTGGAATTGCGAGCGATCAGACTTTGTCTCTCCGTGTGGTCGAAGAGGCTACAGGGCCGCTCTGTCAGAATCCAGTCGGACAACGCCATGGCCGTGGCGTATGTCAATCATCAGGGGGCACTCGGAGCTCGGCTGCGGCGTCCGAGGTCGCCCGCATCCTACGGTGGGCGGAAAGAAGCGTGCCGGCTCTGTCGGCTGTCTACATTCCAGGCGTAGAAAACTGGCAAGCGGACTATCTGAGTCGTCAGTCACTGGACCAGGGAGAGTGGTCCTTGCATCCGGAGGTGTTTTAACTCCTTTTGCCGGTGGTGGGGCACGCCGGATGTGGACCTGATGGCTTCTCGACTCAATCGCAAGGTGTCGGTTTGTGGCCAGGTCCAGGGACCCCTGGGCGGACGCTTCAGACGCTTTGGTTGCCCCGTGGGGTCAGTATCGCTTGATATATGCTTGCCCTCTGCTGCAGTTTCTTCCTCGTCTGCTGCGCATGGTAGCAGTCGAGGGCATTCCTGTGATCCTCATTGCTCCGGATTGGCCTCTGTGTCATTGGTACTCCGATCTGGTACGTCTCATCGCGGACGTCCCTTGCCGACTGCCCATGAGGGAGGACCTCCTGTCTCAAGGTCCTATCTTTCATCCTGCTTTACAGTCTCTGGTTTTAACGGCATGGCTATTGAGAGCCAGGTGCTGAAGGACCGAGGCCTTTTCGGGTTCGGTCATTTCGACCATGCTGAGGGCACGGAAGTCTTCCTCCTAGAAAGATCTATCACCGTACCTGGAAAGCTTACATCGCTATGTGCGAAGAGCTAGACTGGCGTCCACGGACGTACTCCGTCCCCAGAATCCTGCGGTTCTTGCAGCGTGGTGTGGCCCAAAGGCTGGCTTTGAGCACAATTAAGGGTCAGATTTCGGCCTTGGCCGTTTTCTTTCAATGACCGCTAGCAGGTCATTCCTTGGTTAGCACTTTTGTGCAGGGGGTTCGCCATGTGATTCCCCCTGCCAAGCCTCCTCTCCCTCCTTTGGGATCTGAATTTGGTGCTCTCGGTTCTCCAGGAACCTCCCCTTTTGAAAATATCAGATGTTCCTCTCTTAACTTTGTCTCAGAAGGTGGCTTTCTTAGTGGCCATTACTTCTGTTAGACAGGTGTCTGAGTTGGCGGCTCTGTCTTGCAAGTTGCCTTACCTGGTCCTCCATAAGGATAAGGCGGTGTTGCGCCCGCGACCGTCTTTCCTTCCAAAGGTGGTTTCGGCTTTTCACCTTAATGAGGATATTGTCCTTCCGTCCTTGTGCCCTCACCCGTCGCATCCCAGAGAGTTTGCGCTTCACACTTTGGATGTGGTGCGAGCCTTACGGGTGTACTTGGCGGCTACTGCTTCTATTCGGAAGTCTGACTCACTGTTTGTGTCTGTCTCTGGTCCAACACAGGGACAAGCGGTGTCGTCTGCCACCATTTCTAGGTGGATCAGACAGACCGTCATACAGGCCAATGCCCTTAAGGGGCGGGTGCCTCCCTTTCCGGTTACGGCGCATTCCACCAGGGCAATTGGTGCTTCCTGGGCTTTCCGACATCAAACGCCGGTTGCACAAGTGTGCAATGCGGCGACCTGGTCGTCCGTTCATACCTTTTCTAAGTTCTATAAGGTTGATGTGGCTGCATCTTCGGATGCTTCCTTCGGCCGCAAAGTGTTGCAGGCCGACTGTTTAATGTTGCAACTCCTCCGTTGTGGAGCTCTGCTTGTTTGGAGTGAAGTTTTGGTTTTTCCTTTACTACTGCTTTGGGACGTCCCACGTGTTTCCGTATTAGAGCTGTGTCAGTCCATGGACGATAAGAGAAAATAGGATTTTTGTACTCGCCGTAAAATCGGTTTCTCTGACGTCCATGGACTGACACAGCACCCACCCTTCTTTTAAGGTTTGTACTGCTTTGTTACGAACTGAGGCTGCTGGCTGCAGGTAGGAGGGTTTTTTCCGAGGGACTGCCCCCCTGGGCGGGGCTGTTCAGCTCTGGTATGTTATAGAATGTATGTTTCTAACATTCTGCCTAGATCTTCTCCTGTGAGCAGGGACATATACCCACGTGTTTCAGTATTAGAGCTGTGTCAGTCCATGGACGTCAGAGAAACGGATTTTACGGTGAGTACAAAAGTCCTATTTTTTTTTTTTTTTTTTCTATCCATCTGCAGAGCGGATCGGATGAACACGCACAGACGGTCCGTGTTCATCCGATTCCCCCCCCCCCCCCCATAGGGGAGAGCAGAGATCTGACAGGGCGGTCCCTGCACAGTGTGCGGGGACCGCCCTGTCATCTGCCGGCTCAGCGGGGATCAACGGAGCGATCCCCGCTGAGCAAGCGGAGGTTCACGGGGCGGATCCTCACGGATCTGTCCCGTGTGAAAGGGACCTTAATTTCAAAGGCTTGCAAGTCTTTTGGTTGTCCATCCACAACTGAGGACTATTGCACCCATATTTTGACTTTCCTCTGGAACTTTTTTGGAGAGCTCTTTCTATAACAGTTCAGGGCTCTATACTTGACCTCTACAGAGTCTTGTTTCCATCTATTCTCTATAAAGTAAAAAACCCATAAGCAAAGAGAGAACTCCTTAATAATGGTGAAAGCTAGTGGTAAGACTATAAGAAGCTGCCTTCACCTACCTACCTATGTTTGAAAGTTGGTCTTATGCTGACTTCCGGCTTTAAAACGAAGTCACTAAGCTAGATTTGATGCATCATAAGGTAGGAAATGGCAAAAAGCAGGGCGCTGAGGTTAATACCAAGCACGACCAATTTTCAGCTTTGGTGCTCTCAAGCTTTGAATGGCATTTACTCAATCATGCTACACTGTACCCAAAAATTTTATATATATATATATATATATATATATATATATATATATATATATATATATATATATATATATATAAATAATAATTAAAAAAAAAAATTCTAACCCCCTAGAAAATAAAATGGCGCTTGCAGTACTTTGTCACACCGTATTTGTGCAGCGGTCTTACAAGCGCACTTTTTTTTTAAATTAAAAAAATAAGACAACATTAGTTAGCCCAATTGTTAGTTTTATTTTTTTTTATATTTTGAAAGATAATGTTACGCCGAGTAAATTAATACCCAACATGTCAGGCTTCAAAATTGTGCCCGCTCGTGGAATGGCGACAAATTTTTACCCTTAAGCTAGCATTATTGCTCTCGCTCTACCGATTGCGGCAATACCTAACGCGTGGTTTGAACAGCGTTTTCATATGCGGGCGCTGCTTACGTATGCGGTCGCTTCTGCATGCAAGCTCGGCGGGATGGGGCACGTTTAATTTTTTTTTTTTTTGATTATTTATTTTACTTTTTTTTATTTTTACACTGTTCTTTAAAAAAAAATTGTGTCACTTTAATTCCTATTACAAGGAATGTAAACATCCCTTGTAATAAAAAAAAAAGCATGACAGGTCCTCTTAAATGAGATCTGGGGTCAAAAATACCTCGGGTCTCATATTTACTCTAAAATGCAATAAAAAAAAATGGCTCTTAAAGGGCTATGGGCAGAAGTGACATTTTGACTTTGCTTCCGCCCTGCAATGGTGTGGAGACGAGTGGGGGCCATCTTCCCCCTCACTCGTCCCCATACCAAGCTAGGGAGAGGACCCCATCGCTACCGACTGCTCCGGTAAGTGGCAGAGGGCACCGGAGAGCGGCAGGAGGGGTCTCCCATAGCCGATAAGTGGTCTCTGCGTCGGATTCGTAGCGAGATCACTTATCTGATACCGTACCGCTCACTGAAGAAGATTCCGGCGTTATGGTAGCTAGCTGCTACCATAACAACGATATCCCTCTTCAAAATGCCGATGTATATCGGCGTGAGCTGGTCTGGAAATGGTTTAGCTATCAACATGTACAAATACATAAGTGCTCCATATAGTGAACTTGGTGTTATTCACTTTAACCACTTGCCCACTGGGCCCCGTCTTCCTAACCAGACCAATTTTCAGCTTTCGTGGTCTCACATTTTGAATGACTATTACTCAGTCATGCGACGCTGTACCCATATGAATTTTCTTTTTCGTACATCACGGGACACAGAGCGACATAGTCATTACTAATGGGTTATATAGTTACCGTCAGGTGCTGGCACTGGCAACTTCCAAAACCGGAAGTACCCTCCCCTATATAAGCCCCTCCCATCCGGGAGCACCTCAGTTTTTTGCCAGTGTCTAAGGTGTTGGCCAAGAAGAAACATGTGTTTTTCACTGAGCTTGCGTACAGGTTCTTTTGGGCCTCAGTAAGCTATTCCGGATCCGACCAAAAAAGCTTCATAGCTAAACGGTCGGTACCCGGGCCTTGCAGAGAAGAGCAAGGTTCTGCCTGTAATGCTTCTCTTAGGAGAGCTGGACCCTGGGATCCAGAGCTCTGGTCATACCCACGACCAAGATGTTTTCTGTGCAGGGTGCTATACAGGTCCAGGGGAGTGGAATCCTTGGGAACCCGGTCCCTGAAGGTTTGATTACAATGCCTGCCGTGATAGGTGAAGTTTGGGCTTTTGTGGACCAAACAAAGTCCTGCGGCGGGGAACAGGTAAGTGGGGGCCCCCAGGAACTTGGTTCTATTGGGGGACCCCCAAGCCTAATTTGTCTTTCTGTCTGTTACCTAACGGTATTCCCGCTAATATCTGTGCATGCCTGTAACTGCTAAAAAAATGTAGTAATTTTTAATGGTGGTCAAGAAAAAAAAAAAAAAAAAAAAGAGAATGTTTTTTTTTTTTATATATATGTTTAGTATATTAAACTGCGGTACCTGTGTTTGTCCACTAGAGGCCGCTGTGGAATGTTTTTCTTGTCATATGGACTAGTTTCTTCTCAGAGAGCAAAGTCCAGGCAGCTGGTGAGTTCTCCTACAGGAAACTGTTTCCTCTGCCATGTTGCAGTGTTCGTCTATCCCCCGGCCTGCGGCAAAGGGGGCCCTGGCTCCTGTCCCTGGTTTCCATGTTTGAAAATTAGCGCCGAGGCGCACGTGGCCGCGCGCGTGCACGCGCCTCTATATATAGAGGTGGCCGGAAAAAGGGGCGGGGCCTGGGGGATGACGCTCTGTGCGCGCCGCAGCGCTTCTGCGCATGTGCGGGCGTCCCAGCAGGTTTTAAAAAGCCACATTATTGCAGTAAGCTGGCTATGAAGTACAGAGACAGAGCTGACAACATTTAAAGGCATACAGCAAGCGGTTGATACAGGCATCCCCTAGAAAGGCACATTAGTAGACACCAACTGTTTATTATAGCAGCATTTATGCTAGACTATTATCAGTAACTGGTGTATTACGGCTGGAATACCTCAGCTTTAGGCTTAGGAATATGCCGTCCAGAAGCTCCGGAACTGAATCTTCCAGGAAGCGAAGGGGGTCTCATCGGGCTCGGAGGATCTTGGGCATACTTCTGCTGCACCAGTCTCCCCTGAAGTTCAGAGGTAAGTGACCGTAGAGACCCCGCAGGGGTACTTGGTACTGTGGTTGTCCTCAGTTCACCTGCTCCTGTGTATGTAACAGAGGAGGTTTTTTCCTCAGCTCTGGGAGGATTAGAGAGAGATTGTCAACATTGATCGCTGCCTCCCTGTCAGGGAAAGCACGCCCGATCTCCGTCTCCTCCTTCAGAGTGCCTGTTAGCAGAGCAACAGTCCCATACAGGGATCGACCTGCCTGAAGGGGATCAGGATGAGGTTGATCTGTTATAGAGGAATCAACAGTGGGGGAACCTTTTCTCAGCATCTCAAGCTGAAAGATTATGGGTTCAGTCTCTGACTAACATGGTCCGATCAGCATTTAAAAATGCACCTTGCGGAACCATCAACCACTACTGTATCCTCGTTGGGGTCGCTAGAAGTCCCCAGACTGTTTGTTCTTTTCCACTTCACCCTTTACTGAAAGGGCTCATTTACCAGGATTGGGAACGTCCTGAGAAAATATTTATTCCCCCAAGAGATTTCCGGTGGTCTATCCCATGGAGGATAAGTTCATCAAAAAAAAAAAAAAAATGGAAGGTCCCTACAGTGGACGCAGCCATCTCTTGTATGTATAAATCACTGACATGTCCAGTGGATAATGTCCAAATGTTCAAGAACCCAATAGATAAAAGATTGGAGTCCTTATGAAAATCTGCTTGGTGATACAACCAGCAGTAGCAGCTATTGGGGTCTGCTAAGCAGTGAAGGATCAGTTGAAACAGGTCTTGAGGGACTTGACAGATCAGCAGGCTTTGCCCTAGCTGATCTACCTAGAGCCTTAGGCTTTGCGGTTGACGCCATAGAGGATTCAGTCCATCAGGCCTCCCGCCTTACGCTGTCTATAGTACATATGCGTAGGCTCCTATGGCTCAAAAACTGGTCTGCTGAAGCTCCCTGTAAAGAATGGCTGGTTAGCGTCCCATTTCATGGTGAACGCTTATTCAGGGAAAACCTGGACTAATATATCCAGAAAATTTCCAGCGGTAAAAATACGCTCTTGCCGGTTAAAAGCAGAGTTAGAGGTCCCTCTTTAAGAGGCCTGCTTCTCCAGTCCCTGGGGCATCGGCTGTGTAACAGTTCCGACGGCCTCCTCGGTCAAATCCCGGGGGTAAAAAAACAGGGACAGTAGCAGGGTAATGAGAAACCCTGGGTCAGGGGAGGTACAAAACCTCCCCCAAAGTTAAATTCATTGAAGCCCCCACTCAGTCGGGTGGGGGGAGGACTCCAGTTGTTCGCAAGAGACCTGGCGGGACACGATCAAGACAGATAGGTGCTCTCCGCAGTAGGTTTGGGATACAGTTTGGAGTTAAAAGACTCTCCTCCTTCCCATTTTTGAGGTCAGACGTGCCAAGGGATCCCCGGAAGAGAGAGTCCCTCCTGTTGGCACTAGAACAACTATTGCTCCAAGGAGTAATTATGGAGGTTCCCCTGGAAGAATGAGGGTTCGGGTTTTACTCAAACCTCTTTACAGTCCCGAAGCAAACGCGGACGGGAGGCCCATATTAATTCTAAAAGGGCTATACAAATTCCTGTATATCAGGACTTTCCGATGGAGTCGATCCGATCGGTGGCCACTGCCCTACAAGGGGAGGATTGGTTAGCCGCGATCGACATCAAAGATGCTTATTGCATATTCCCATCTTTCCAGTCCACCAAAAATTTCTACGCTTTGCAGTAGAAGGGCGCCATTTTCAGTTCAGAGCCTTACCCTTCGGTTTGGCCACAGCACCACGAGTGTTTACAAAAATTCTGGCCCTTTATTGGCCAATCTAAGAACACAAGGTGTAATGATAATGGCATATCTGGATGACTTGTTGCTGATAGACCACTCAGTGAAAAAACTAGACGTGGTCGTTCACAAGACGATCAAGTATCTGGAATCTCACGGTTGGATTATCAACCGAGACAAGTCAGCCCTAAAAACCAGTCAAAAGTCTGGAATACTTGGGGCTAAGGTTGGATTCAGGCCAGAGAAAAATATTCTTGCCTCGAGGAAAGGTGTTGTCTTTGAAAGATTTGATCCACTTAGTGGGTACAAAAAAGACAGCCGTCCATACGCCTGTATATGAGGCTGCTGGGAAAAATGGTGGCATCATTCGAAGCAGTACCCTACGGTCAATTCCATTCAAGGAATTTGCAAGGGGCCATACTGTCAGCCTGGAACAAAAAAGTTCAGGCCCTAGACTTACAATGTCCTTGTCCCCTTCCGTTCGCAAGAGCCTCCGTTGGTGGTTGGTTCCCCAGAATCTGGAAAAAAGGAAATCCTTCAGTCCGATTTCTTGGAAGGTGGTCACTACAGATGCCAGCCTTATAGGCTAGGGAGCAGTACTGGAGCAATAGTCTCTCCAGGGCAGATGGTCGGATGCAGAAAAGGCCCTGCCCATCAATCTCTTAGAGATACGAGCAGCCCGGTATGCCCTAGTAGCATGGACATCCAAACTCCAAGGGTCCCCTGTCAGAATTCAATCAGACAATGCCACAGCAGTGGCATATATCAATCATCAGGGGGGCACCAGGAGTCGTGCAGCCCAGAGGGAAGTAAATTACATCCTGAAATGGGCAGAAAAAATATGTCCCAGCCATATCTGCGGTATTCATTCCAGGAGTGGAGAATTGGAAGGCGGACTTTCTAAGTCGCCAGCAATTAGGCCCAGAGGAAGGGTCCCTTCACCCCGAGGTTTTCTGGACAATATGTCAGCGGTGGGGAACATCGGATGTAGATCTTCCAGCATCCAGATTCAACGCAAAGGGGGACAGGTTGTCTCTCGGACAAGGGATCCCCTAGCTTGCGGCTCGGATGCCCTAGTGTTCCCTTGGGATCAGTTCAAGCTGATATATGCATTCACACCGCTACAATGGTTACCTCGATTACTCCGCAGAATCAGGGTAGAAAATAAACAGTGATTCCGGTGGCTCCAGCGTGGCCCCGAAGAGCGTGGTACGCGGAGATTGTAAAAATGTCTGTGGGGAGTCCTTGGACCCTCCCACATCGTCCGGACTTGCTTTCGCAGGGACCGATATACCACCCTTCCTTACCAGCCCTAGGTTTGACGGCCTGGCTATTGAAGCCCACATTCTAAAAAAGAGAGGGCTCTCTAATGCTGTGGTGTCTACCATGATCAATGCCAGGAAACCGGTATCCAGGCAGATCTACTATAGAATCTGGAAGGCGTACATCGCCTGGTGTGAGGCCAGGAAATGGCATCCACGTAAATACGTAATAGGTAGGATTCTGGACTTCCTACAAGGGGCTGTAGATAGGAAGCTTGCCTTGAGTACTATCAAGGGTCAGATTTCGGCCTTGTCAATATTTTTTCAAAGGCCCTTGGCTTCACATTCACTAGTCAAAGCCTTTATACAAGGAGTGATGCGTATTAGTCCTCCGGTTAATATTCCCATATGTCCATGGGATCTAAACTTGGTTCTGTCAGTTCTACAGAAACAACCATTTGAACCATTACAGCATATTTCCTTGGTGCTTCTCACCAGGAAATTGATTTTTCTAGTAGCCATTTGTTCGGCTAAAAGAGTGTCGGAATTAGCAGCTATGTCCTGTAGGGAGCCATATCTGGTTATCCATAAGGACAGAGTAGTGTTACGTCCTCATCCAGCCTTTCTTCCTAAGGTGGTATCGAGGTTTCATTTTGAACCAAGATGTGGTTCTTCCTTCTTTTTTCCCCAGGCCTACTTCGGTAGAGGAAAAGTTATTGCATTCTTTGGATGTAGTAAGAGCAGTTAAAGCTTACTTAAAAGCCACTGCTCAGATTCGCAGAACAGATACTTTGTTTATTCTGCCGGAAGGCCCCAGAAGGGGTCAGGCAGCGTCAAAATCTACTTTAGCCAAGTGGATTCGACAGGTCATAATACGAGCCTATGGCTTGAGAAGTAGACCGCCTCCGTTCAAAGTTAGGGCGCACTCCACGAGAGCAGTTGGAACTTCATGGGCAGTGCATCACCAGGCCTCCCTGGCTCAAATCTGTAAGGCCGCAACATGGTCTTCAGTACACACGTTTACTAGGTTCTACCAGGTGGACGTTAGAAGTCAGGAGGATGTCGCCTTTGGGCGCAGTGTGTTGCAGGCCGCAAAAGATCCTCATGTCTGATAGCGCTCAGCTTATATATGGTGTATCCCCCCCCCTCATTTGGCATTGCTTTAGGACATCCCATTAGTAATGACTATGTCGCTCTGTGTCCCGTGATGTACGAAAAAGAAAATAGGATTTTTATAACAGCTTACCTGTAAAATCCTTTTCTTGGAGTACATCACGGGACACAGAGCTCCCACCCCTCTTTGGGGACACTTATTGCTTTGCTACAAAACTGAGGTGCTCCCGGATGGGAGGGGCTTATATAGGGGAGGGTACTTCCGGTTTTGGAAGTTGCCAGTGCCAGCACCTGACGGTAACTATATAACCCATTAGTAATGACTATGTCGCTCTGTGTCCCGTGATGTACTCCAAGAAAAGGATTTTACAGGTAAGCTGTTATAAAAATCCTATTTTTTTGTCACACAAATGGAGCAAATTGAAGCATGCTTTTGTTGCGGTTTTTCACCTTCCTCCTGGATCAACTGTGGCTGAAGGATTTTTTATTTTTTTTGGTAGAATTACATTTCTGTAGATTGCATAAGATAGAACTTAAACTCTCCCTCTTGTCACCAGAGCTTTTTTTTTTTCTTTCTTGCCTACATGTTTTTTTTTTTTTTCTTTCTTGCCTACATGTTTTATTAGGCCCCATGCACACGAGACGCTGTTATTTGCTGTTGAACGCGTGTTCAGAGGCAGTTGGACGCTTTTTTCAACTGCCCCTGAACCCATTCAATGTTATCCTATGTGTCCGTGCACACACTCTCGTTTTTTGGCGTTTACAAGCAGTTGCGTTTAACCTCGTTTTTCCAGAAGCAAAAAAATGGGTTCAGACGCAAAAGTTTTCCACGTTTCAGACGCTAAACGCGGTACCAGCGTTTTGCCGCGTTTGCGTTTATAAGCGTTTTTAAAGGTGACCTATTTTTTAACATTAGACATCTCAAAAATGATGGCAAATGATGAAAAACTTAAAAAATATAAAAGAAAACTGTAATTGCTTGCATTGGGGACAATCCACAACTTGTGGCAGGTAACGTGGCAAGTGGACAATCCACAGCTTGTGGCAGGTAACGTGGCAAGCGGACAATCAACAACTTGTGTCAGGTGACGTGGCCAGGTGATGTGGCCAGTGGACAATCCACAACTTGTGGCAGGTGACGTGGCCAGGTAATGTGGCCAGTGGACAATCCACAACTTGTGGCAGGTGACGTGGCCAGGTGACGTGGCCAGTGGACAATCCACAACTTGTGGCAGGTGACATGGCCAGGTGACGTGGCCAGGTGATGTGGCCAGGTGACGTGGCCAGTGGACAATCCACAACTTGTGGCAGGTGACATGGCCAGGTGACATGGCAGGTAACGTGGCCAGGTGACGTGGCACGTGATGTCGCCAGGTGACGTGGCCAGTGGACAATCCACAACTCGTGGCAGGTGACGTGGCAGGTAACGTGGCAGGTAACGTGGCCAGGTGACGTGGCCAGGTGACGTGGCCAGGTGACGTGGCCAGGTGACGTGGCAAGTGGTGGACAATCCACAACTTGTGGCAGGTGACGTGGCAAGTGGACAATCCACAACTTGTGGCCAGGTGACGTGGCAGGTAACGTGGCCAGGTGACGTGGCAGGTAACATGGCCAGGTGACGTGGCAAGTGGACAATCCACAACTTGTGGCAGGTAACATGGCCAGGTGACGTGGCAGGTAACATGGCCAGGTGACGTGGCCAGGTGACGTGGCAAGTGAACAATCCACAACTTGTGGCAGGTGACGTGGCCAGGTGACGTGGCCAGGTGGACAATCCACAACTTGTGGCCAGGTGACGTGGCACATGATGTGGCCAGGTGACGTGGCAAGTGGACAATCCACAACTTGTGGCAGGTGACGTGGCCAGGTGACGTGGCAGGTGGACAATCCACAACTTGTGGCAGGTGACGTGGCCAGGTGACGTGGCACATGATGTGGCCAGGTGACGTGGCAAGTGGACAATCCACAACTTGTGGCCAGGTAACGTGGCCAGGTAACGTGGCCAGGTGACATGGCAGGTCACATGGCCAGGTGACGTGGCAAGTGGACAATCCACAACTTGTGGCGGGTGACGTGGCAAGTGATACGCTAAATACAAGTACACTGCTGCTCTCTCAGCTGCTGCTACTCACTCTGGTCTCACAAACTGGCTGAAATGGTTAACATTTACTGTTTTTTGAGCTTAGGGAGGGTCTTATGATGAAACGCTTATAAACGCAAACGCGGTTAAACGCGGCCGCAAACGTGGCAAAACGCGCGTTTTTAAACGCCGGTTTCAGCGTTTAAAAACGTGTGTTCAGCAGAGTTTGCACCTGCGTCTCGTGTGCATGGGGCCTTGCATGAATATATTTGGTTACATTGTGTTTTGTTCAATTTATGGCTCTGATTCACTTCCCCATTGCTTCGTGTTTGTTTCATTGTGATTTTGTTTTTTTAATTTTAACTGATTTATGATATTTTTTGTTTTTTCTAAATATGTTTCTTTTTCACGTTCCAGTGAAGAATACTCTTGGTTTTTATGCATGTTTGTATACAGCGCCTTAGTGTTTCAACAGCTACTAGATATAAACTGTGACCTGAAATGTTTGCTGTTCTGCTTTCCTGAAGCTGGAATATTGTTCTTTTATGTTCTGTCAGGTTCAGAGGGCAGATCAGTGGAAATTGGAAAACCTGCACACTCTGCTGCCTTTATAACATTCCCCATATTAGAAATGTCTTGTGGATAGGTTTAATTTTGCATCTGAGAATTTTCATCCTCTGTGCCTTGCTTCCCATCTATATTTTGGTGCTGGTCCTTTTTTTTTTTTCTTGTTGGTTGGGGTGAATATAAATGCCACTTTAGTTTTGTCCTTTAACCACTTAAGCCCCGGACCATTTCGGGCCATTAGGACCAGGCCTGTTTTTGGGATTCGGCACTGCGCTGCTTTAACTGTAAATTGTGCGGACATGCAATGTTGTACCCAAATGAAATTTGCGTCCTTTTCTTCCCACAAATAGAGCTTTCTTTTAATGGTATTTGATTGCCTCTGCGATTTTTATTTTTTGCGATATGAACAGAAAGAGACCGAAAATTTTGAAAAAAAATGATATTTTCTACTGTTTGTTATAAGAAAAATCGAATAAACTCAATTTTAGTCATACATTTAGGCCAAAATGTATTCAGCCACATGTCTTTAGTAAAAAAAATGTCAATAAGCGTATATTTATTGGTTTGCGCAAAAGTTATAGCGTTTACAAACTAGGGTACATTTTCTGAAATTTACACAGCTTTAAATTTATGACTGCCTATCTCATTTCTTGAGGTGCTAAAATGGCAGGGCAGTACAAAACCCCCCCAAATGACCCCATTTTGGAAAGTAGACACCCCAAGGAAATTGCTGAGAGGCATGTTGAGCCCATTGAATATTTTTTTTTTGTCCCAAGTGATTGAATAATGACAAAAAAAAATAAAAATTACAAAAAGTTGTCACTAAATGATATATTGCTCACACATGCCATGGTTATATGTGGAATTGCACCCCAAAATACATTCTGCTGCTTCTCCTGAGTACGGGGATACCACATGTGTGGGACTTTTTAGGAGCCTAGCCACGTACGGGACCCCGGAAACCAAGCACCGCCTTCAGGATTTCTAAGGGCGCAAATTTTTGATTTCACTCCTCACTACCTATCACAGTTTCGAAGGCCATAAAATGCCAAAATAGCACAAAACCCCCCCAAATGACCCCATTTTGGAAAGTAGACACCCCAAGCTATTTACTGAGAGGCATGTTCAGTCCATGGAATATTTTATATTTTGCCACAAGTTGCGGGAATATGACAAACTTTTTTTTTTTTGCACAAAGTTGTCACTAAATGATATATTGCTCACACATGCCATGGGCATATGTGAAATTACACCCCAAAATACATTCTGCTGCTTCTCCTGAGTACGGGGATACCACATGTGTGGGACTTTTTGGGAGCCTAGCCGCGTACGGGACCCCAAAAACCAAGCACCGCCTTCAAGGTTTCTAAGGGCATAAATTTTTGATTTCACTCCTCACTACCTATCACAGTTTTGAAGGCCATAAAATGCCAAGATGGCACAAAACCCCCCCAAATGACCCCATTTTGGAAAGTAGACACCCCAAGCTATTTGCTGAGAGGCATGTTGACCCCATTGAATATTTTTTTTTTTTTGTCCCAAATGATTGAATAATGACAAAAAGAAAAAAAAAATGTACAAAAAGTTGTCACTAAATGATATATTGCTCACACATGCCATGGTTATATGTGGAATTGCACCCCAAAATACATTCTGCTGCTTTTCCTGAGTACGGGGATACCACATGTGTGGGACTTTTTGGGAGCCTAGCCGCGTACAGGGCCCCAAAAACCAAGCACTGCGAACGCAGCAGTTATGTGTGTTGTGTTTGGTAAGTGACAGTGATCGATCGATACTGCACTTGGGTGGGCTGGGCTGGGCGGAGGGGCTAAACGCAGGCGCTAGCAGGTATCTGGGCTGATCCCGCTAACACTGCGTTTTTGGGAACCCTAAACCGCTGGGGATGCTAGTATAGATCTGATCTGATCAGATACTATACCACTAAGGGGGGTGTATGCTTTGCGCGTGGGTGTTAGCGTTACTGGCACTAACCTAACACTGCCTGGGGCGACGCAGACCCTCTCTGGCGCTAAAACCTAATTGATCTCACCCGCCGGGCGATCAGGGGGGTTAAACCTTTATTGGGTTATATACGGCGGGTGCCCTGATGCTATAAAAAGCAAACTAACCAACCAGCGTCACCCGTAACCTTTATATGGTGATCACTGGTGAAAGGGTTAACTAGGGGCAATCAGGGGGTTAAAACCTTTATTAGGTTAAATATGGGGGTACCTGACACTATATAAAAACCTGACGGGTAACCTAAATAACTAAATAACTTACTGGCTAACCAGTGACACCAGTGACGCTTATACGGCGATCACTGGTGAAAGGGTTAACTCTAGGGGCAATCAGGGGGTTAAAATAATATATGGGGGTACCTGACACTAATAAAAACCTGCGGCGAACCTAAAAAAAAATAACTGCCTATCTAAAACACCAGCGACACGAATACAGCGATCGGAAAAACAATTGCTTAGTGACGCTGAAGTTAGGGGGTGAAAGGGTTACCTGGGGGGTGATCAAGGGGTTAAACCTTTATTAGGGGGGGTTAGGGGGCTACCCTGGACCTAAAGGGGCCTAATCCTAACTGCCCTGCAACTTTTTACAATCACAGATGACACTAAATGCAGTGATCAGTAAAATAAATGATCACTGCAAACATTGACACTGTGATTGGGGGCTTTGGGGTGACCTGGGGGGTGATCTGGGGGTGACTGGGGGGGTGATTTGTGTGCCTATGTGTACCTACGTGTCAGTGGACTGTTGGTGCACTAACCTCTGTCTTCACTCCTCGGCGCCGGGAACGAAAAGACCGCGGCGAGGGAGATGACATCACTTCCTCCAGCCTGTGTTTACATCACATGGCGGAGGAAGCAATTTCATTGGCCGGGAGCGATCGCGAGGGGGGGGGCGGAATCGAGCGGCCGCCCCCTCATGCCTGATCGCTCCCGAACACTTAACGGCCGCTCACTGCAGTGAAGGGGGGTCCGGATGGACCCCCCAACTGCACAAAGGCGATCACGTAGATCTACGTGATTCTGCCTGTCGGTGCCATTCTGCCGACGTAAATCGGCGGTGGGCGGTCGTTAAGTGGTTAAAATACCAATGTAAACCATCTGGGTATAGCAGTTTTATAGTTACTAAATTTACATCCTTAGCTTTACTATATTTTTTATGTTGGTTTGCTCCTCTATTAGGGCAGTTCTGCTGTGTCCAAATTCTAAAATGCAAGTTGGATGATTAACCGCTTCATTACCGGGCACTTTCACCCTCTTTTCTGCCCATTTCCAGCTTTTAGAGTTGTCGCACTTTGAATGACAATTGCGTGTTTTATGGGTTTTTTTTTTTTTTTTGATCAAGCTTTGTTTTAGTGGTATTTTAATCACCACCTGGGTTTTTTTTTTTTGCTAAAAAAAAATAAAATGAAAAAAAAAATTAATAAAGGGCGAAAAAAAATATATAAAAATTATATATATTAGTTTCTGTTCGATTTTTTTATTTTATTTTTTTTAACCACTTGCCGCCGGCCCTATAACAGATTGACGGCGGCAAAGTGGTTTCAAAATCCTGACTGGACGTCATATGACGTCCTCAGGATTTTGAGCCGCTGCGGGATGTCAGTCTGACACCCCGCAACACCGATCTAGGTAAAGAGTCTCCGACGAAGACTCTTTACCACGTGATCAGCCGTGTCCAATCACGGCTGATCACGATGTAAACAGGAAAAGCCGGTCATTGGCTTTTCCTCACTCGCGTCTGTCAGACGCGAGTAGAGGAGAGCCAATCGGCTGCTCCTCTGACAGGGGGGGTTTGTGCTGATCCATTATCAGCGCAGCCCCCCCGAGGATGCCCACACTGGACCACCAGGGAAGCCCACCTATAGGTATTGCACACTAGACCACCAGGGATGCTAATTATATACAAGTAATGGATGTCAATCAGTGCCCACAATGGACACCACTGATTGGCAGGCATTATTGTTTGGCACTGATAGGTGGCACTGTACTGTACTAATGGATGCCAATCAGTGCCCATCCGTGCCCGTCCGTGCCGCCTCATCTGTGCCCGTCCGTGCCGCCTCATCTGTGCCCGTCCGTGCCGCCTCATCTGTGCCCGTCCGTGCCGCCTCATCTGTGCCCGTCCGTGCCGCCTCATCTGTGCCCGTCCGTGCCGCCTCATCTGTGCCCGTCCGTGCCGCCCCATCTGTGCCCGTCCGTGCCGCCCCATCTGTGCCCGTCCGTGCCGCCCCATCTGTGCCCGTCCGTGCCGCCCCATCTGTGCCCGTCCGTGCCGCCCCATCTGTGCCCGTCCGTGCCGCCCCATCTGTGCCCGTCCGTGCCGCCCCATCTGTGCCCGTCCGTGCCGCCCCATCTGTGCCCGTCCGTGCCGCCCCATCTGTGCCCGTCCGTGCCGCCCCATCTGTGCCCGTCCGTGCCGCCCCATCTGTGCCCGTCCGTGCCGCCCCATCTGTGCCCGTCCGTGCCGCCCCATCTGTGCCCGTCCGTGCCGCCTTATCTGTGCCCGTCCGTGCCGCCTTATCTGTGCCCGTCCGTGCCGCCTTATCTGTGCCCGTCCGTGCCGCCTTATCTGTGCCCGTCCGTGCCGCCTTATCTGTGCCCGTCCGTGCCGCCTTATCTGTGCCCGTCCGTGCCGCCTTATCTGTGCCCGTCCGTGCCGCCTTATCTGTGCCCGTCCGTGCCGCCTTATCTGTGCCCGTCCGTGCCGCCTTATCTGTGCCCGTCCGTGCCGCCTTATCTGTGCCCGTCCGTGCCGCCTTATCTGTGCCCGTCCGTGCCGCCTTATCTGTGCCCGTCCGTGCCGCCTTATCTGTGCCCGTCCGTGCCGCCTTATCTGTGCCCGTCCGTGCCGCCTTATCTGTGCCCGTCCGTGCCGCCTTATCTGTGCCCGTCCGTGCCGCCTTATCTGTGCCCGTCCGTGCCGCCTTATCTGTGCCCGTCCGTGCCGCCTTATCTGTGCCCGTCCGTGCCGCCTTATCTGTGCCCGTCCGTGCCGCCTTATCTGTGCCCGTCCGTGCCGCCTTATCTGTGCCCGTCCGTGCCGCCTTATCTGTGCCCGTCCGTGCCGCCTTATCTGTGCCCGTCCGTGCCGCTTTATCTGTGCCCGTCCGTGCCGCTTTATCTGTGCCCGTCCGTGCCGCTTTATCTGTGCCCGTCCGTGCCGCTTGTCTGTGCCCGTCTGTGCCGCCTGTCTGTGCCCGTCTGTGCCCGTCTGTGCCGCCTGTCTGTGCCGCCCCGTCTGTGCCCGTCCGTGCCGCCCCATCTGTGCCCGTCCGTGCCGCCCCATCTGTGCCCGTCCGTGCCGCCCCATCTGTGCCCGTCCGTGCCGCCCCATCTGTGCCCGTCCGTGCCGCCCCATCTGTGCCCATCAGTGAAGGAGAAAACTTACTTATTTACAAAGTTTTGTAACTGAAACCAAAAAAAACTTTTTTTTTTTTTCTCAATTTTCGTTCTTTTTTTTTTTCTGCAAAAAAATCACAGAGATGATCAAATACCACCAAAAGAAAGCTCTATTTGTGGGAACAAAATGATAAAAATGTAGTTTGGGTACAGTGTAGCATGACCACGCAATTGTCATTCAAAGTGCAACAGCGCAGAAAGTTGAAAATTGGTCTGGGCAGGAAGGTGTATAAGTGCCCAGTATGGAAGTGGTTAAATAAGTCATTTTTCTTCTTCACTGATGAGGTGACACAGATATGCAGCACGGATGAGCACTAATAGGTGGAACTGAGGGGTGGCACTGATGAGCAGGTACTGACTGGCATCACTGATGACCACTGACTGGCATCAGTGCCCTAAATATCTGTGCAGATCTCCTTTATGAGGAAATACCGCTCTCCTCTCCTCACGCTGTCAGTGTGAGGAGAGAAAAGCCGACAACCTGCATTTCCTTGTTTACTTGTAACCGATCAGCTGTGATTGGACACAGCTGATCACATGGGTAAAGAGCTTCGTCATCGGCTCTTTACCGAGATCGGGGATGCGCTGCGTGCGGGGGACACAGCGCCCCGCCGAACGCCCTGCTGCGCACCCCGAGTCGAGAATGGGACGTCGTTGTATAACGTCATCCCAGAACAAGAGAACCACCCTGCCGCCGTCATTATACAAGATGGCGGGCAGGCGGTGGTTAAATAAAAGCATTTGTTACCCCTGCACTTCATATTCCTGGTATGAAGCTGCTGTACCATGTACTTTATATGAGAAAGTATCCAGTTCTCTTTGTATTGCTTCCTTTATGTGAAATTCATGGTGTTCCTGCTAGTCCCTCTGCTTTCCTTTTTAAAAACTGACCACACTAAGCAGGAGAACACAGCGTGATCAGTTCCCTAGCTATGCTGGGAACTAGGCCTGATCTCCTCCAATGATCAGACTTGTCTTGATACGCCCCCTCTGCAAGTTTTTCACTGGGAAGCTCAGTGTGCTGCTGCTTCTCCTTCCCCCAGCTCTTATGTTGCTGAGAACAGAGGGAATGTGATCACTTATAAAAAGACATTATACATATCTTTTTTATATCTGTAAACAAATGTTTTGCCTTTTCATTTCTATTTTAAACTGAATGGGCTGTTTTACAAAGTGTTCGCTTACAATCACTTTAAGGCCTCTTTCACATGGGGCACGTCTGTTTTGATGGACTCCACTTGCTCAGCAGAGATCGATCTGTTGATCTCTGCTGAGAAGGCAGGTGACAGGTCCGTCTCCGCTCACTGTGCAGAGACGGACCTGTCAGAGCCCCGCTCTCCTCTATGTGGAGATTGGATGAAAACGGACCGCCTGTCCGTTTTTTCATCCAATCCGCCAGATGGATGGAAAATAGGACCTCCATCCGTCTGGACACAGCGGATGTCAGCGGATATGTCACCGCTGACATCCGTCTATTCATAAAGGTGAGTGGAGTGTCTGATCAGGTCCGCCTGAAAAACAAACAGGCGGACCTGATCAGACAGCATGTGTGGAAGGGGCCTAAAGCTAGTCTGGGTAACAGATGCTTGTCTGTCCTTCTTGGTGGGGTCCTCCTAGCAGATGACTTTAGCGCTAAAAGTGCTTTCTACTGTGTTCATAGAAGAAGCAGTTATTGGTACCATGATTGTAAAAAAGGGGTCCACTGCCCCCACCTACCTATAACTGACCATTGCAGTAAGCAGCATTGGAGGGCAAATAGGTATAAACAAGGCCAAGGATAAATCAAGGAAAAAATTCAAGCTAACCGACCAGTCTGCGGACAACCGAATCAACCTGTCTAAGAGTATGCGTTAAAAACAGGGGTTTAGTCTGCACACATTTGCAAATACATGCGTAAGCTACAGAGCCTCGCCAAGGCACCCTGGTATCTGTAGTCCCTATCACTGACTGATGAGTGACTCCACAGTGGAAGCACATGCGTTCTGATGAGTAGGACATGCATTCTGATGAGTAGGTGGAGGGCAGATGGGCTGAAGTGAGACCATGGTATTGGTACCATGAGCCTGGAAGCCAAGTAGATGAGGTCCTCTAATGAACAATATGCTGTAGATCGACCAGAATATGGAATGCTTACCTCTTACCGTATATACTCGAGTATAAGCCAACCCGAATATAAGCCGAGGCACCTAATTTTACCACAAAAAACTGGGAAAACGTATTGACTCGAGTATAAGCCCAGGGTGTCCATGTCCATGCCTCACTGTGCCCATGCCTAGACTGACGTTTAACATGGGAGTCTATGGAAGGGGTGCCGGCTTTGAAAAATCGGTGCTCCCCGACCGTAGGTCCTCCAGACAAAAAACTTTGCTCACTTGTAGAGGAAGAGTGGGGCTACAAGTGTGCCAAGTTTGGGGTCCAGGGGACTTATGACCGTCTGGTACCGGGTCCTCAAATTCTGGGAGATCAGGCGCAAAAAGGTGACTCGAGTATAAGCCGAGGGGGGGTATATTCAGCAAAAAAAAATTGCTGAAAAACTCTGCTTATACTCGAGTATATACGGTATGTTTCTTACCACTTAGGTTTCTTTTAGTTGAGGGAATGCTATTACACAACATATTTAATATGACAATGAAAAGGTGGTTTATAATGCAGTACTATCAAGCTTCTTTCTTGTGTTTTGTCTAGCTCTTTTGTTTTGATGTGTGATTACGACTTATTCCTTTTTTTTTTTTTTTTTTTTTTTTGTCTTTCAGAAGTAGCAGAACTTGAAGCAAACCTGCCATGTAAGAAGATATGTTTCATTTATTTTTTTTCTATTTCTTTCTATACGTGGTAGCTATGTATCTTCATACTGAATAATAGAAAACCTATCCTGACAGAAACATGTAAATTTCATTGCCGCCTTCTCATTCTGCGTATGCTAGTTGCCTGGTTGTCATGCTCATGCTCTATCTTCAATAGCTCTAGTCACAGACAACAAGAGCACAGGTAGGGAGTTCTGAATATACTGCGTTTCCCGATCTGTTTCCTTGCTCCAGGTCAGTCATTCAGAAAGTACTGAAGCCATCGGCCTAGTAGCCAGGAGCTAGCAGTTGAAGTGGTCAGCAATGACAGCCCCATGGAAAAGTTTGAAAATTGGACTCAAGTCAAACTTTTTATTTTGTTTGTTTGGTTATCGGAGGGAAGGATTAGAATCTTTAAAAAGTTTTTGTTGTGTTTCTCTCCTCAAATCCTGACCCAGAGACACAACAGGAAATGAGAAGCAATCTCCTCATGGTGAAGGCAATTTTTACCTTTTGCTAGCAGTCACTAGAACAAATGTCCTCATTGGGCACATATTACAAGTTTTAGCATTTCCTTTGACTTTTTTTGTCTTGGTGAATGATGTCGCTGAGACAGGAAGTGAGGGGAATCTTCCCAACAAGGACGTTGATAACAATAAAAATCTGATTCCAACTGTATTTGAGACTTAAAGGCTAAGTTCACCTTTTATTAAACATAATGCATTCACATATACTATATTACCAAAAGTACTATGACACCTGCCTTTACATGAACTTTAATGGCATCCCAGAATTAAGGCTCGTACACACTATAAGAAAATCAGGCAAACATTTTCATCAAAAGAACTTTCGTACGATTTTCGTATAGCGTGTACACCACTTTCTACAGCAGATTCCGACCTTCTGAATGAAAATTTCCGAAGGGACAAGCTCCAACAATTTTCTTGTATGGGAATAGAATGAACAGTTTTGGTTTAACTGCTTGCCGACCAGCCGCC
Organism: Rana muscosa; assembly: GCA_029206835.1. Taxonomy (NCBI): domain Eukaryota; kingdom Metazoa; phylum Chordata; class Amphibia; order Anura; family Ranidae; genus Rana; species Rana muscosa. Next base: position 354,468,351 of record CM055127.1, on the reverse strand, counting down.
ACACATATAATGCAGGAGGTCAGCTCTCCTATCCGAATCGTCGTAACCGTATTTTGGTCCGTGCATGTGAGATTGCCAGAGCTCAACCGCGGGTCCAGCGAACTCCACGTCCGCCGGCTGCCGCCGATCGTTGTACTGATTTCTGTCATGTCCCTGGCAGCTTGTCCCCCCTACAATTAGAACACACCCAGGGAACACAGTTAACCCCTTGATTGCCCCCTAATGTTAACCCCTTCCCTGCCAGTGTCATTTATACATTGATCGGTGCCTTTTTTATAGCCCTGATCAATGTAATAATGTCACTGGTCCACAAAAAGTGTAATTTGGGGTCAGATTTGACTGCCGCAGTCCTGCTAAAAATCGCAGATCTCCGCCATTATCAGTAAAAAAATAAAAAAAAAAGTCCATAAATTCCGTAGTTTGTAGATAACTTTTGCGCAAACCAATCAATATACGCCTATTGCGATTTATTATTTTTTTGTACCAAAAATATGTAGAATACATATTGGCCTAAACTAATAAATAAATTAGTTTATATTTATACATACATACATACATACATACATACATACATCTTCTGGGGCTGAAGTTGTTAATGTGTACAGTTTTTTTCTTTATGCGAAAAATCAGAAATGAAAAATTGTGCATTATCAGAAACCATAAAGCACAAAAAAAGCCTTTGTCGTATGAGAATTTTTGTTCAAATTTTCCTTAATCGGTTTCAATTTGCTGTGAAACGAGGAAGAAAATCGGACGGCCCCCTCCTGTTTCAACATGACTGCGCACCAATTCACAAAGCAAGGTCCATAAAGACATGGCTGAGCGAGGTTGAGTAATGTGACTGGCCTGTACAGACTCCTGACCTCAACCTGATAGAACACCATTGGGATGAATTGGAGCGGAGACTGTGAGCCAGGCCTTCTCGTCCAACATCAGTGCCTGACCTCACAAATGCGCTTCTGGAAGAATGGTCAAACGCTCCCATAGACACACTCCTAAACCTTGTGGACAGCCTTCCCAGAAGAGTTGAAGCTGTTATAGCTGCAAAGGGTGGCCAACTCAATATTGAACCCTATGGACTAAGACTCGGATGCCATTAAAAGTCATGCGCATGTAAAGGCAGGTGTTACAATACTTTTGGTAATATAGTGCATTTTTGCAGGCAAAAAGGTGCATTTATTATTTTTTTAAACGGGAGCCTGCAAAGTGTTGATCGTGGTGCAATGTCAGACTCTTGCATGCACTGCTTAACAGCTCTGTGCCTGTACATGCTGTCATTTTTAGGGCTGCAGACAGCGTGAATGAACTACAAGTGTGCTGATCAGCGCTCTCTGTTCATTTACACTACAAGTCCTTCTACGGCAGTGGAATACGGGACTTGTAGTTACTTCATTCTCAAATTCCTGTGAATGAATGATGCATCAGTGTTGGCGCTTCACCGTTTTCAAATGTGACAGTGTTTGGGGAGAAGAACCCCTGCTCACTGTCGCATTGAGGGGGAGAGAGGGGGAACTAGAACATGCTACACCCATATTTTGAATGCAACATGTTCTAAAAGGTGAACGTAGCCTTTAACAAACAATTATTTTCCGATACAGTACTGAATTTTGAGTATGGTAGTGACAGCTGAATTGATTAGGATTCTCATCTCCGTGATTTTCTGTTTGATGGCCTTAGGCTTCCAGAAAGCACCTAGTAAATAGTGGACAGGATGTTTGTGTCACTGTTTATAGGGATGTTTTTGTTTTTTGTTTTATTTTTTTCAAATGATAATATAAATCAATAATTCTGTGGTGTTCATTCCTTGATGATATATTTGCATGTTTGTAGTTTTAGGCCAGCTTTACAATTAAGCAGGCCATAAACTAATAGGCTGCAGGCTGAATGAGAAAAATAGAAAACTGTTTCTTCCTCGGAAAAAACAAAAGTGTATTATATTACTGATTTACAAGGTGTAATTTTTCAACTTCCTTTACCAGACCAAGCTGTCCAGCAAAATTGTCAGAGGGATGAGAAAAACCATTTATCACTGACCGTGGTGCTTACAATGGTCAGCTTTTTTTCACTTTATCCCAAAAAGTAAAAAATGCTGTTGCTGTTACTGCTTAAAAAGTGTTTTCTGGAGTTTGGCTTGTAATTTGTTAATCAAGTCCATATAAATCTGCTAGTCTAACACTACCCTCTCCCCAGACTGGCAATGCTGCTGTTCAAGGGTGTCTCCATTGCTCCTCTAAACAGGGGGGAGACACTCTAAGACAGGAAGTGTGTTACTGACTGAATCACCAGGTAAAAAAGAAATTAATGCAGCCATCACATTTAAGGATTGGTAAGGCCTCATGCACACAGGGCGTTTTTGCAGCTGCTAACAGCAGCTTTAGACGTTTTTTTTTTACAGCTTCAAAACGCCCATCCATGTTATTCTATTGTGTCATGCACACATAGAGCTTTTATGAGCTCCAAGTGGCATAGGCGTTTTCCAGCTGCAAAAAAACCCCAATTCCAGTGCGTTCTGGAGCTCCAGGTTCGAGCTGCAAAAACGCCTGACGCTATTAAACGCGCGGAAACGCGCAAAAACGCCGCGATTTGCGTTTTTGAGGTCCGTGATTTTTATTTTTTTTTTAAAAGGTCAAACAATGTTTACAAAACATGGACATGCGTTTTTAAGCTCTAAAAAAAGCGGCTGTAAAAACGCCCTGTGTGCATGGGGCCTTAATGTCCAATATATTACATTTTTGTTTTTTGTGTTTAATACCACTTTAAATGTAGAAGTCAGCAACATGTGACCGGCTAAAGGCATATAATCTAGAAACCACTTTCAACAGTTTTCCGTTGCCAACACTTTTTTATTTTATTTAACCACTTCCCGCCCGGCCTATAGCAGAATGACGGCCGGGCGGTGGTTCAGTTATCCTGACTGGACGTCATATGACATCCAGCAGGATAATAGCCGACGCGTGCCCGGGGGGGGGGGGGGGGGGGCGCGCTTTGCGGCGATTGGCGGTGCGGTGTGTCAGTCTGACCCACCGCTACACCGATCACCGACGGAGGCTCTTTACCACTTGATCAGCCGTGTCCAATCACGGCTTATCACGATGTAAACAGGAAGAGCCGTTGATCGGCTTTCTTTTTCGTACATCACGGGACACAGAGCGACTTAGTCATTACTAATGGGTTATATAGTTTACCTTCAGGTGCTGGCACTGGCAACTTCCAAACCGGAAGTACCCTCCCCTATATAAGCCCCTCCCATCCGGGAGCACCTCAGTTTTTTGCCAGTGTCTAAGGTGTTGGCCAAAGAGTAACATGTGTTTAAACTGGGCTTGCGTACAGGTTCTTTTGGGCCTTAGTAAGCTGTTCCGGATCCCACCAAAAAAGCTTCATAGCTAAACGGTCGGTACCCGGGCCTTGCAGCAGAAGAGCAAGGTTTTGCCTGTAATGCCTCTCTTAGGAGGGCTGGACCCTGGGATCCAGAGCTCTGGTCATACCCACGACCAAGATGTTTTCTGTGCAGGGTGCTATACAGGTCCAGGGGAGTGGAATCCTTGGGAACCCGGTCCCTGAAGGTTTAATTACAATGCCTGCCGTGATAGGTGAAGTTTGGGCTTCTGTGGACCAAACAGAGTCCTGCGGCGGGGAACAGGTAAGTGGGGGCCCCCAGGAACTTGGTTCTATTGGGGGACCCCCAAGCCTAATTAGTCTTTCTGTCTGTTACCTAACGGTATTCCCGCTAATATCTGTGTATGCCTGTAACTACTGAAAATGTAAAATTTTAATAATAGTCAAGAAAAAAAAAAGAGGACCGCGGTACCTGTGTTAAACCACTAGAGGCCGCTGTGGTCCATTTTTCTTGTCATGTGGATCTTTGGTTTTCTCAAGTCAAAAGATCCAGGCAGTTGGTAAGTTTCTCTGTGGGAATCCACTTCCTCTGCCCTGTTGCTGCGCTCATCCACCGCACAGGCCCTCCGGCAAAAAGGGCCCTGGCTCCTAGTCCCTGTTTGATTTTCGAAAAGGGCGCCAATGGCGCACGGGCGCGCGCGCGTGCACGCGCCTCCTATGAAAAAAAAAAGGGGCGGGGCGGGTGGATGACGCTCGATGCGCGCCACGGCGCTTCTGCGCATGTGCAGGCGTCCCAGCTTGTATAAAGACACAGTACAAGTGTCAGCTGGATGCAAACAGAGCTAGCAACAAACAGTGGCACACAGAGGCGGTTGATGCAGGCATCCCCATAGAAAGGCACTTTAGTGGACACCAGCTGGTATATAGCAGCAACTGTGTTAGACTATTACCAGCAAAATTGGTGTATGACGACGGGAATACCTCAGCTTTGTGCTTAAAGGATATGTCGTCCAGACGCTCCGGAAATGGGTCTTCCAGGAAGCCAAAGGGGTCTCCATCGGGCTCTGAGGATATTGGGCATGCTTGTACTGCACCAATCTCCCCTGAGAATTCAGAGGTCAGTAGCCGTAGAAACCCCGCAGGAGTGCCTGGTGCTGCGGCTGTCCCCAGTCCACCTGCTCCTGTATATATAACAGAGGAGGTTTTATCCTCAACTCTGGGAGGATTGGAAGAGAGATTAACAGCATTGATCGCTGCTTCCCTGTCACAGGGAAAGCGCGTCCGATCTCCATCTCCTCCTTCAGAGTGCCTGTTAGTGGAGGAACAGTCCCACACAGAGATCGACCTACCTGAAGGGGATCAGGATGAGGTTGATTCAGTTATGGAGGAATCAACAGTGGAAGAACCTTTCTCAGCATCTCAGGCTGAAAGATTATGGGTTCAGTCTCTGACTAACATGGTCCGATCAGCATTTAAAATGCCTCTGGCGGAACCATCAACCACTACGGTTTCCTCGCTGGGGTCGCTGAAAGCTCCCCAGGCTGTCTGTTCCTTCCCAATCCACCCTTTATTAGAAGGGCTTATTTACCAGGATTGGGAGCATCCTGATAAAATATTTGCTCCCCCCAGGAGATTTCCGGTGATCTATCCCATGGAGGATAAGTTCATAAAAAAATGGAGGGTCCCTACAGTGGACGCAGCCATCTCTTCTGTGAACAAATCACTGACATGTCCAGTAGATAATGTTCCAATGTTCAAAGACCCAATAGATAAAAAATTGGAGTCTTTACTAAAATCTGCTTTCTCTACAGCAAGCATGGTGACACAACCTGCGGTAGCAGCGATTGGAGTCTGCCAAGCAGTGAAAGATCAGTTGAAACAAGTCTTAAGGGACTTACCAGATCAGCAGGCTCTTGCCCTAGCTGACCTGCCTAGAGCCTTGTGTTTTGCGGTGGACGCCATAAAGGATACAATCCAACAGGCCTCCCGCTTTACTCTGTCTGTAGTACATATGCGTAGGCTTCTGTGGCTCAAAAACTGGTCTGCTGAAGCTCCCTGTAAGAAACTGCTGGTTAGCTTCCCATTTCATGGAGAACGCTTATTTGGAGAAGATCTGGACAAATATATCCAGAAAATTTCTGCCGGTAAAAGTTCACTCTTACCGGTTAAGAACAAGAGTAGAAGTCCTTCTTTTAAGAGGCCTACTTCTCCAGTCCCGGGCACATCGGCTGTGAAACAGTTCCGACGGCCTCCGCGGTCAAATTCAGGGGGCAGAAATCAGGGACAATCACAGGGTAACAAGAAGCCCTGGATCAAGAGAGGTACAAAACCTCCCCCCAAGTCATGAAGCGTTGCCCCCACTCAATCGGGTGGGGGGAAGGCTTCAGTTGTTCAGAGACCTGGCGGGACACCATCAGAGACAGATGGGTGCTCTCCGCAGTAAGTCTGGGATACAAGCTGGAGTTAAAAGGCACTCCTCCTGCCCAATTTATGAGGTCAAACGTGCCAAGAGATCCCCAGAAGAGAGGATCCCTCCTTCTGGCACTAGAACAACTATTGCTCCAAGGTGTAATCATGAAGGTTCCCCTGGAAGAAAGCGGATTCGGGTTTTACTCGAACCTTTTCACAGTCCCCAAACCAAATGGGGACGTGAGGCCCATATTAAATCTAAAAGGGCTAAACAAGTTCCTAAATATCAGGACTTTTCGGATGGAGTCGATCCGATCGGTGGCCACCGCCCTACAAGGGCAGGAATGGTTAGCCTCGATCGACATAAGGGATGCTTATCTGCATATTCCCATCTTTCCGGCCCACCAGAAATTTCTACGCTTTGCAGTAGAAGGGCGCCATTTTCAGTTCAGAGCCTTACCTTTCGGTCTGGCCACAGCACCACGAGTGTTCACAAAGGTTCTGGCCCCACTATTGGCCAATCTAAGAACACAAGGTGTAACGATAATGGCATATCTAGACGACCTGCTACTAATAGACCACTCAGTGGAAAAGCTGGAAGTAGCTATTCACAAGACAATCAAGTATCTGGAATATCACGGTTGGATTATCAATCGGGACAAGTCAGCCCTAAGACCAGTCAAAAGTCTGGAATACTTAGGGCTAAGGCTGGATTCAAATCAGAGAAAGATTTTCTTACCTCCAGAGAAGGTGTCGTCTTTAAAAGATTTGACCCACTTAGTGGGTACAAAAAGAAAACCATCCATACGCCTGTGCATGAGGCTGCTGGGAAAAATAGTGGCTTCATTCGAAGCAGTATTCTACGGTCAATTCCATTCAAGGAATTTGCAAAGGGCCATACTGTCAGCCTGGAACAAAAAAGTTCAGGCTTTAGACTTACCAATGTCCCTGTCCCCTTCCGTTCGCAAGAGCCTCCATTGGTGGTTGGTGCCCCAGAATCTGGAAAAGGGGAAACCCTTCAGTCCGGTTTCTTGGAAGGTGGTCACTACAGATGCCAGCCTCATAGGCTGGGGGGCAGTACTGGAGCAATGGTCTCTCCAGGGCAAGTGGTCAGAAGCAGAAAAGGCCCTGCCCATCAATCTCTTAGAGATACGAGCAGCCCGGTATGCCCTAGTAGCATGGACATCCAAACTCCAAGGGTCCCCTGTCAGAATTCAATCAGACAATGCCACAGCAGTGGCATATATCAATAACCAGGGTGGCACCAGGAGTCGTGCAGCCCAGAGGGAAGCAAATTGCATCCTGGAGTGGGCAGAAAGATATGTCCCAGCCATATCCGCGGTTTTCATCCCAGGAGTGGAAAATTGGAGAGCGGACTTTTTAAGTCGCCAACAATTATGCCCGGGGGAATGGTCTCTTCACCCCGAGGTTTTCCAGGCAATATGCCAGCGGTGGGGAACACCGGATGTAGATCTGCTAGCATCCAGATTCAACGCAAAGGTGGACAGATTTGTGTCTCGCACAAGGGATCCCCTAGCTTGCGGCTCGGATGCCCTAGTGTTCCCTTGGGATCAGTTCAAGCTGATATATGCATTCCCACCGCCACAATTGTTACCGCGATTACTCCGCAGAATCAGGGTAGAAAAGAAACCAGTGATTCTGGTGGCTCCAGCGTGGCCCCGAAGGGCATGGTACGCGGAGATTGTAAAAATGTCAGTGAGGAGTCCTTGGACCCTCCCACATCGTCCGGACCTGCTGTCGCAAGAACCGATATACCACCCTTCCTTACCAGCCCTAGGTTTGACGGCCTGGCTATTGAAGCCCACATTCTGAAAAAGAGAGGGCTCTCTAATTCTGTGGTATCTACCATGATCAATTCCAGGAAGCCGGTATCCAGGCAGATCTATTATAGGATCTGGAAGGCGTACATTACGTGGTGTGAGGCCAAGAAATGGCATCCACGTAAGTACGTGATAGGTAGGATTTTGGACTTCCTACAGTGGGCTGTAGATAGGAAGCTGGCCTTGAGTACTATCAAGGGTCAGATTTCGGCCTTGTCAATATTTTTTCAAAGGCCCTTGGCTTCGCATTCACTAGTCAAAGCTTTCATACAAGGAGTGATGCGTATTAGCCCTCCGGTTAGTATTCCCATATGTCCATGGGACTTAAACCTGGTTCTGTCGGTTCTACAGAAACAACCGTTTGAACCATTGCAACACATTTCCTTGGTTCTTCTCACCAGGAAATTGATTTTCTTAGTAGCCATTTGTTCGGCTAAAAGAGTATCGGAATTAGCCGCCTTGTCCTGTAAGGAGCCATATCTGGTTGTCCATAAGGACAGAGTAGTATTACGTCCTCATCCAGCCTTTCTTCCTAAGGTGGTATCGAGGTTTCATTTGAACCAAGATGTGGTTCTTCCTTCTTTTTTCCCCAAACCTAGCTCGGTAGAGGAAAAGTTATTACATTCTTTGGATGTAGTAAGAGCAGTTAAAGCTTATCTAAAAGCCACTGCTCAGATTCGCAGAACGGATACTTTGTTTATTCTGCCGGAAGGCCCTAGAAAGGGTCAGGCAGCATCAAAATCTACTTTAGCCAAGTGGATTCGACAGGTCATAATACAAGCCTATGGCTTGAGAAAGAGACCGCCTCCGTTCAAAGTTAGGGCGCACTCCACAAGAGCAGTTGGAACTTCATGGGCAGTGCATCACCAGGCCTCCCTGGCTCAAGTATGTAAGGCCGCAACATGGTCTTCGGTACACACGTTTACTAGATTCTACCAGGTAGACGTTAGAAGTCAGGAGGATGTCGCCTTTGGGCGCAGTGTGTTGCAGGCCGCAAAAGATCCTCATGCCTGATGGCGCCCAGCTTATGTATCCCTCCCCTCATTTGGCATTGCTTTGGGACGTACCATTAGTAATGACGAAGTCGCTCTGTGTCCCGTGATGTACGAAAAAGAAAAAGGGATTTTTATAACAGCTTACCTGTAAAATCCTTTTCTTGGAGTACATCACGGGACACAGAGCTCCCACCCCTCTTTTTGGGACACTTATTGCTTGGCTACAAAACTGAGGTGCTCCCGGATGGGAGGGGCTTATATAGGGGAGGGTACTTCCGGTTTGGAAGTTGCCAGTGCCAGCACCTGAAGGTAAACTATATAACCCATTAGTAATGACTAAGTCGCTCTGTGTCCCGTGATGTACTCCAAGAAAAGGATTTTACAGGTAAGCTGTTATAAAAATCCCTTTTTTCCTCACTCGCCTCTGACAGAAGCGAGTAGAGGAGAGCCGATTGGCTGCTCTCCTTACAGGGGGGGATCTGTGCTGATTGTTTATCAGCGCAGCCCCCCCTCGGATGCCCGACCAGGACCACCAGGATGCCGCAATGGACCACTAGGGATGGCCATCCACACTGGACCACCAAGTGATCAAATACCACCAAAAGAAAGCTCTATTTGTGGGAACAAAATGATAAAAATTCTGTTTGGGTATAGTGTTGCATGACCGAGCAATTGTCATTTAAACAGTGACAGCGTAAGTGCCTGGTATTGAAGTGGTCAAACTCAACACAATAATGACCATTCTGTGTATTGTCACAGAAATTTTTTCCCTTTCCATATCCTTTTTATTTGCTAGGGCCGGTGTCCTATCATTCTGGGTCCCCTATCCGATAGTGCCCAGGTTGGACTGCGCATGCGCAGTCTGATATCACGGAAATCTCCGAAACGAAACATCTGTTTAATCAGCTGTTGTTGGAGCATGCGCAGTTAACACAGCGCTCGCTCCCGCCGCTCGTTCTATCAGATGGGGGACCCATCTCGATAGAACAGTGCTGGCCGCGCTCACTCAAATTAAAAGGGGCGGGTGTATTATTGAGCAGTAATTTTTGAGAGGATGGTTTTCCCAATAAACTACACGTCTGCGGGGCGTGTTTACAGAACTCAAGGGGCCTGTTTACATAACTCTAGGGCTCACTCAATACAGCAAGGGGCAGATGGTTTTAGAAAAGGGGCAGGTCTATTATTGAGCACTGGGCAGCATAAATGTCATAAAAGCATCCCCTTGCTGTATTTCAGTGAGTGCGGCCAGCGCTGTTCTATCGAGATGGGTCTCCCATCTGATAAAACGAGCGGCGGGAGCGAGCGCCGCGTTAACTGGGCATGCTCCAACTACAGCTGATGGAACAGCTGTTCAGTCTCGTAGATCTCCGATTGCAAATGCGCAGTCCAACCCGGGCACTATCTAATAGGGGACCCAGAATGTTAGAACACCGGTACCTTTTAGGTGCAAGGCAGCTGATGGGAAAATCTAGTGCTACGTCTTATCTTTTCTGCAAAGATCTTGTTTTGTGAGCTGTAATGTGACTGCGCTAGCTTATTCCACCAAGAGAATATAAACTGCAGAATGGGAGTTCTCCATTTTATTAAGGCTCTTAAAAACTTCACACCATACCTGAAGGAATTATATTTTCTCTTTTTCATCCATGGACGGACACAGCTCCTTAAATCTTGACAAAGTGGGTTATGTTGCTGTTCATAGGAGAGGACTAGGCAGAACATGTTAGTTATCTTGAAACATGTAACTTTAACAGAGTTGAACTGCCCCGCCCTGGGGGCGGTCCCTCCCTACATTACCCTCCTACCTGCAGCCTCAGTTTTTTTCTTCCTAGCAGAGGAGAAGGATGTGGCTCCCTTTGGGCCCAGAGTCCTGAAGACATTTTTTATTTTATTCTTATTTTTTTGTGATATCTTCTATCAACTGCTGGCTGGGCGACAGGCTGGATATTCTAGATCCTTGTAGTCTTCCCAGTTCCGGCCATCGAGTGTGCCAGTCCTTAGCTTCGCACTAGTTCTGCCACGACGTACCCCATGGCTCAAGGGGTGGCCGGTGAGCACATGCTCCGGGGTCCACACATGACTGGGCAGATTGTCTCACTCACAGTGGACTGGGCCGACAGCTACTCCGTACTATCGGTTGTGGGTCTGTCAGGGACGCGCCAGCATGTCCTCGCAGGGACGGGTAAGTACGGTTCCTCCTGTCTCGACAGGATGGAACAGCTGGGCATTCCCGGGATTAAGGGGTTCTCCTGTCCTCCCTTTCTTTGCTCTCTGTCGCCCTTTCCCCTCCTGCCCTAGGGCCTGCTCCGACCGGGGTGTACCTGTGTGGGGGCTCCGAGTCCCTGTGGGGCGCCGGGGTCCGCTTTCTGTGAGAGGGAGCTCATTCTCAGTTTTTCATCACACATGCGCTGTGTATACAAGGCGGGCAGCGGTGCTGAGCGGTCTCTTTCTGGGTGGTGAGTCCCCTGGGTTTACCCCCCCCCCCCCCCCCGGTCAGTGCAGCATGGAGGGTGAACTCTTATGTGTTTTTCACTTGGTCCCTGAGGGTTCAGTATGTGACCTTTCTTCCCTGTACATTGCCAGAGGCAGCTAATGGTGCCCTTGAACCTGCGGTTTCCATGGATACATTGTAGACAGTCCTGGACTCTTCTGTTGCCAGGATAGAAACGACGTGGGGGGGGGGGGTAAAGAAGTGCCTGTTCTGTCTCAACTACAAAGCGATAAAGTTCATCTCCAGGTTTAAGTAGGCCTTACTCAAGCTGATTTGATATTCATCCCTTGCATCGATACAGGCAGTTTAACTCAATGAATAAACTCACAGTTAGGACGACAGACGATGAATCCTTTCGAATGTTCCGTTTAATGATGGATATTCATAGATAGAAAAACGTTGCAGTTGTAAGCCACATGTAAGATGTTTAGCATGGAAGATATACAGGAGTAATGACCAGAATCAGGAAGTGGAGGAGATATATAAAGAACTACGGTGAGAGAGTTCAGCTAGAAAGAAGGGGACAGATCTTAAAGACACAGAGCAAGAATAATCACATAGTGTAACACAACACTCCCCGTCTGAAATCTTTAGATTTCATAACCTTAAACTAATATATATTTTCATTAAGTCCAATACTGATAAATGTCCTGGAACCTGTAATGAAAAACATGCAACAAGCAAATAATAAACGTAAGTTCAACAGGATGAAGAACATAAAGTCCCAGTATGATGTCTTCATATAATTCCAAAGTTCTGAGTAGAACCTGTAGATGGCAGCAATGTACTCCCCGCCGTGCCAACAGCATGGCTAGTCCTTGTACAAGTCACTCACCTGGCAAAAGGAGTACTAACTCTGTAATTGGTCGACTAAAGGTTCGTGTCGATCCTCCCTTGGTTACCTTGACTTCTACCTTCCGGACTTTGTTATCGTCGCTGGGCATAACTTTAGTAATAAGACCCATAGGCCACTCATTCCGACAAACTTCCTTGTCTTTTAGAAGGATGAGGTCTCCAACCTTAAGATTCGGCTTAGATGCTTGCCATTTGTTACGACCTTGAAGGTGATGAAGATACTTTTTCTTCCAGCGATGCCAGAACACATTGGCTAGATGCTGCACCTGCTTCCATTGATGCCTGTAATGGTGTGACCGCAGCTTCTGTTTTGTACTTACAGAAGTGTAGAGTGAGGTGTTCACAGTTCTTATTTTCTTATCATCTTCAGGGTTTACTAGCCCATAGGTGGTGTCAATAGGGAGTAAGTAAGAGTCCTCACGCAGAAACCTTGGAGGTGACAGCCATAAGCTGTCCTGAAGAGCGGCAGGTGACACGGCTCTGGTTCCACAGTCAGCTGGGTTGAGTTCAGTGGGAACGTGATGCCATTGACTTGGTAGAGAGAATCTCTTGATACGTTCAACCCTGTTGCTGACGTACACATAAAATTGTTTTGTTTGGTTGTTTATGTAACCAAGTACTACCTTACTGTCTGTATAGAAGGTGAAAGAATCAATTCTAGTGTCCATTTCACTTCGTATGACCTCAGCAATTTCTACTGCTAGCACGGCTGCACAAAGTTCACGTCTTGGTATGGTATGTGCAGGCTTGGGAGTGAGTTTTGCCTTGCCTAGGACAAAACTACAGTGTGATTCTCCATTCAGTTCAGAGGTATTCAAATAGGCTACTGCAGCAATAGCTTCAACTGATGCATCAGAGAAAATATGAATCTCTCTCCGGTTAGCAGTTGAAGTGGAACCTTGAATGGTAACTGGAGCAAGGAAACCCAGTGGGTCATAGATGCTATTCACCACGGACAGGACTCCTCTCTTAGTGAAGGGTTTGTCACAAGTTGACACTTGGAAGGTGAATTTGTCTTGTTTGATGTTCCACAACAAACCCAGACTTCGCTGTACAGGAGGCACATCTGTACCTAAGTCAAGGTTTTTTAGACTAGTGGCATAGTCCTCAGAGTGAAAGGCATTCATAAGTTCCTGGCTGTTGGATATAATCTTGTGTAGTCTAAGGTTTGCTACAGACAGCATCTCCTTTGTTCTGGTGAGAAGATCAATTGCTTCTTTAGCAGTTGGAAAGGACTTAAGTGTGTCGTCAACGTAGAAGTTTCTTTCAACAAATTGACGGGCATCAGATCCATATTCAACTTCTCCAGTCTGAGCTGTTTTCCTTAGCCCGTAAGTTGCCACTGCTGGGGAAGGACTGTTACCGAAGACATGTACCTTCATGCGATAATCTATAACTTCCTTGTTGAGGTCATTGTCCTTGTGCCATAGAAACCTGAGGTAGTTTCTGTTGTCTTCTCTGACGATGAAGCAGTGAAACATCTGTTGAATGTCGGCCATTACTGCTACAGGCTCTTGTCTGAAACGAATCAAGACTCCTCTTAGACTGTTGTTCAAGTTGGGTCCAGTAAGGAGCATGTTGTTAAGAGAAACACCTTCGTGCTGAGCACTGGAATCAAAGACAACTCTGATTTGGTCTGGTTTGCGTGGGTGATACACGCCAATGGATGGAAGGTACCAGCATTCTTCTCCCTCCTTTAGTGGGGGAGCAGGCTCTGCATGATCTCTGTCAAATACATTTTGCATAAAGTCCACAAAGTGCTTTTGCATCTCTGGTTTCCTGCTTAAGTTTCGCTTTAAAGAGGAGAATCTACTGATGGCCTGCTGTAAGTTGTTGGGCAATCTCTCTCTTGGGAGACGAAAGGGTAGGGGTGCTACCCAGTTATTGGAGTCATCTTGAAAGAACTCATTGTCCATTACCTTGATGAATTCTTTGTCTTCCATTGAAGGAGCCAGTATGTCATCTTCACTGGTAGCATTAAACACTGTAGAGCCGAAGTCGCCATCATGGCAGGAGAAAGGGCTTGTGTCACCTGAGATACCATGTTGCCATTCGTGGCTGGCTATCTTCTCTTTCACCCAGTAGTGATGTGGGCATGGCTCAAAGTATGTGTTTCGGCCATTTGGCAGAACATTTGTCTTGAATGACGAAATGTTGGTAGGTCTTTTCATTTTGCCTATGCAGACATTGCCTATGATGACCCATCCTAGATCCGTGCGCTGGGCAAATGGGGCATCTGGGGGTCCACTGACTTGTCTGTGTACCTTGTGAACTCTTAGAATGTCTCTTCCTAACAGAAGAAGGATCTGAGCATCTTTGTCAAGCGGCGGTATCTCATTTGCTATTACCTTGAGGTGAGGGTGATGGAAAGCAGCAGCTGGAGTAGGGATTTCTTCCCTGTTAGCAGGTATCTGATTGCACTCAACAAGTGTAGGTAAGGGTAATTGCAAGTTACCTTTGAGAGAAGATACCATGAGTCCATGAGCCCTTCTTCCAGAAACCTCTATAGTTCCACTACAGGTACCCAAGGTGTAAGGATGAGCTTCGCCTTTTATTTCAAATAGATTGAACAATTCCGATTTTGCAAGTGATCGATTGCTCTGATCGTCTAAGATAGCATATGCCTTTAGAGACTTTTCTGGTTGATCCTTGTGGTATATGTTCACCAAGCATATCTTAGCACAGGACTTACCACAGCGGTCTTCTCCACAAACTTCAGTGCAGGATGAAGAAATGATGGTAGAATTAGGCACTTGGTCTGTATTCTCCCCGCCATGCGTTAACCTGGGAGGAGTGTTGGCAGGTTGTGCAGAGCTGGGCTCAAGAGGATGGAGGGCTTGCACATGTTCTTCAGAGCCACACTCTATGCACTTGATGGACACATTACAGTCCCTTGCAAAATGTTCTGTAGAAGCACAGCACCTGAAACATACCCTAAATGTCTTTAAAAGCTCCTTGCGCTCTTCCAGAGGCTTTTTCCTAAAGCCGATACATTTATTGAGGGGGTGTGGCTTCTTGTGTATGGGACACTCTCTGTTAGGGTTTTCAATCTTCCTACTCTGTTTGTTCGTGACCAGAACTGTGGTAGGAGTGGGAAGGATGTCAGTCTTTTTCACGGACACTGGGCCTCTATGGTTTCTGTAGTTGCCCTGAAGACTGGTACTCGTAGGAAAGGGTGAGAAGAGACTGTACTCACCGTAGGAAAAACTTGGATCGTTCTTGGTCTCTGCAATTTCCCTGATGAATTCACAGAAGAAAGAGAATGGAGGGAAGGAAACCTTGTTCTCTCTTTTGTATGATGACCCTAGTGCAGTCCATTTCTCTTGCAAACCATACGGGAGCTTGGAGACAATTGGGTTTACCCCTCCTTGGAGTGTCAAGGTAACTGAGTCCAGGTAGTTTTGGGTCTGTCTTGGCTAGCTGAAGCTCAAGGAGAAGGTCACTCAGTCTCTGGAACTCCTTGTTGTCCTTACCGGATATCTATGGGAAAGTTTCCAGACGCATGAACGAAGCATTTTCTATAGCTTCTGGACTGCCATAACTTTGCTCTAGTCGCTCCCATGCAGCTGTGAGGCCTGCAGTAGGATTGTCCATGAAAACCGATCTTAATGGCTTAACACGTGCAGCAGATAGAGGACCAAGCCATTTGATCAGCAGATTCAATTCTTGATCAGCTGTAATGCCAATATTGCTGATTGTAGTTCTGAAGGCACATTTCCAACTTCTGTAGTTCTCAGGTTGGTCATCAAAACTTGTAAGACCAGTCTTTGTGAGCTCTCTGTGAAGCATGTACCTCACAAACTCTTCTGTCTCGGTTGTCTCCGCCTTTATGTGAGATGCTGTTGGCTGTATGGTGCCGATTGCGTTATCTTTGACATTGTTGTTAAAGGACACAGGGAAATATGGTGCAGCAGATGCATCCAGGTGAGTTGCTTGCTTGAAGTCAGTTGTTCCAATGGTACGTTGATTCAAGGCTGTACCGATGACTGGAGATTGATGACTTGCTTGAAGCTTGCGCTGATGCTCTGTGACGTATGAAGGCAGGCAAGGTAGGCAGGTAGGAAATGCAGTGGAGTGATTTTGAGTGCAGGAAGTTGCTGGAACCTCTTTAACTTGAAGCTGTGAAGGAGTCTCTATGTAGTCGGGAGCATTGGAGACAATGGAGTGTGCACTGCAGTGGCTTAGGACATAGTCTTTAGTGCGTTTGAGGGGGTCTTCCATATCTGCTATGTTTAGGTTAATGCTGTCTTTCTCACTTGCACCTTCGTCTGCACTGATAGCTTGCTGTAGGACCCTTAGCTTTGCCATAGCTGCGTCATGTTTACACTGTTCATTTAAGGTTTCCATTGTTGCTCTTTGTCGTGCTGACTGCGCTTCCAACTCTGCCCTTTTGAGCTTCCAACTCTGCTCTTTTTTCTGCATATGCCACCTGCACTTTGCTGGCTTCCACTTCAGCGCGGGCATTAATAAGTCGCTCACTGAGTGTTGAGTATCTTGAACTATGGGATCTTGACGAGTTTTTAGAACGTCTGGTGGAAACAGATCTGTGAGATGCAGTGTCCTGTAACAGCTTTATTTTTGCTTCTGCCTTTAATCTGGTTTGCTGGATAAAACTGTCTCTTTCAATATTAAGAATGTTGACACGCTTTAATTGTGTCATCGCACTTTCTGACTTCATGTTTTGTAAGACATTAGTGAATTTGCTGCTGGTAAGCTGATAAAGCTCATATGAGGCAGAAAGTTGTTTAATGGCGCCCTCTAGTGTCAGTGGTTCACGTTCAACAGACACTGTATTGGCTTCAGCAAGGATTTTCTCCCAGACTAATTCCAAGCTATTTGACAATTCAGTCCTTGAAGCTTCATAATTCGCCATTACTTTCCAAGTGGGTTTAACTGAGCGTTTGGGTGACTCAGTTTCTTCAGGAACTTGTGAGGAGGTAGATGTGAGTTCACATGCAGAAGTTTGGTCACTCATGATAGCAGACTGACTGTGAAAGCAGGCAGGATCTGTGTGCTGAAATATGACACTGTGCAGATTGTCTCAGGCTATAAGGCTGCCATGTGCTGCTCTGTGCCTTCTGTCTTGCTATGAGGGCAGTAAATCTTGTCTGTTTCAGTACTGACATGCAGAAATCTTGTAATTAGGCTGTGAAACTCCGTTTTTCTACTGTTCTGTCTCAACTACAAAGCGATAAAGTTAATCTCCAGGTTTAAGTAGGCCTTACTCAAGCTGATTTGATATTCATCACTTGCATCGATACAGGCAGTTTAACTCAATGAATAAACTCACAGTTAGGACGACAGACGATGAATCCTTTTGAATGTTCCGTTTAATGATGGATATTCATAGATAGAAAAACGTTGCAGTTGTAAGCCACATGTAAGATGTTTAGCATGGAAGATATACAAGAGTAATGACCAGAATCAGGAAGTGGAGGAGATATATAAAGAACTACGGTGAGAGAGAGAGTTCAGCTAGAAAGAAGGGGACAGATCTTAAAGACACAGAGCAAGAATAATCACATAGTGTAACACAACAGTGCCCCCTCCCCCCCGCCATCTTCTGGGGAATGTTAGTCAGGGCACTTATGAGTGCACTTCTGATGCTGTGTGGGACACTCTCCAGCTGGGAGATGCAGCTGGGACTTCCACAGAGGAGTCTGTCTCCTTTTAGGTCACACAAATCTGACCTCTTTGTGACGGGTTTCCTTATGTTACTTTCTTTGATAAGTTCGTAAATAAGGAATGGGAACGGCCGCAGAGGTCCTTTTGTGGTCCCCCAGCGCATGGCAGTCCGTTATCCTCCAGGACCCTTCTGATAGGAGGTCCGAAGCGGTGTCGGGCTCCAGGTTCACCATGCTGGGGTCGGTGTTGCGACCTATATTGTCAGCGGCATTCACTGAATGGAGGGCAGCACAGTGGTGTAGTGGTTATCTCCCTGACCTGGCAGCAGGGGTCACTGGTTTGACCCGGAACCCGTCGCCGTTTGCCTGGGGTTTGCATGTTTTCCCTGTGTCTGCGTGGGTTTCCTCCGGGTACTCTGGTTTCCTCCCACACTCCAAAGACATGCGCGCCTTCGGCGCCACAGTAAAAACGTATCTACTACAACATACTCGGTGTGTGTATGTAAATGATTTCCAGAACCTTTGTATCTGCGGTGGTACTGCGCCGCCTGATTGGCTGGAATGCTGGTCCGCTGACCAAGCATCCAAGTGAGCTCTGGCAGATTGCCTTTCTGAGGTTTTTTGGTACCTCGCTGGACAACATTATTAAGAGCACACTTCTCTCTGTCCTCTGAGGGGAAGGAGCCGCGCCTTTGGCGGGGCCCTCCTATTCCGTGCAGAAGCGGTATTTTCGTCAGTCAGGGTCAGCCGGCAGATCCTCCCAGACTGACAAGTCTATAGCTGGGGGACAGAAGCGTCCCTGGGTGCGTACGCGAATAAGCTGGCTAACATACCATGCTACCGCATGATATTTTGTCCCCGCCCGACTCAAGGGTGGGGGGATGGTTTAGCGAGTTTGCAGCTTGGTGGACTACCCTGCTCTCTGACTAGTGGGTCTGCGAGGTGGTCACTTAGGGGTACAAGATAGTTTCTTCTTGTCCACCAAACAGATCTTTCCCTCGACTCTTCCTCTCCTTCTGGCTCATCGGTCTGCTTTGAAGGGAGCAGTAGAAGACTTGCTCTGGTGCAGAATAATTTTACCTGTGCCTCTGGTGGAAGGCTTTCAGGGATTCTATTTGAATCTGTTGGTAGTCCCAAGGAGGGATGGTGTCCGTCCAATCTTGGACCTCAGGGCCTTAAATACCTTGTAGGGCAGGACAGTGGTGTAGTGGTCAACTCCCTCACCTAGCAGCAAGAGGGTCACTGGTTCGAACCTGGACCCCGACACCATCTGCCTGGAATTTGTATGTTCTCCCTGTGTCTGCGTGGGTTTTCTCCGGGTACTCCGGTTTCCTCCCACACTCCAAAGACATGCGCGCCTTCGGCGCCACAGTAAAAAACGTACACTCTAATACATACACACATACATCTGCAACAGATCGCTTTGAGATTTGACATAGTGTCGGCACCAAGAGTTTTTAACAAGGTGCTCGCCCCGATCTGGCTTTGCCATCATGGGCTACTTGGACGTTCTTCCTCTGAGAGCTGCTTCTGGCTCAGAATTAGAGGACATGTCTATAGCCAGTCAGACCCTCTGGGACTTTGGTTGGGAACTGAACATACAGAATCTCGGTGTTGGTACCGACTGTGTCTGGAGTACCTAGGCTTGATCCTGGACTCTTCGGAGGCGAAGGTCTTCCTTCCTTTGGTGCAGTTGCAAACGCTCCAGTCGGCGGTGAAATTGTTAGCATCCCGCAAATGGTCTCTCCGTTTTTGCATGCGAGTTCTGGGCGTCATGGTGGCCTCCTTCGAGGCAGTACCAAATGCCCAATTCCACACTTGAGTATTGCAGAAGGAGATCCTGTCCAAATGTCTGTTTTTTGCACGAGTTCTGGGCCTCATGGTGGCCTCCTTCAAGGCAGTTCCGTATGCCCTATTTCACACTCGAGTATTGCAGGAGGGGATCCTGTCCACTTGGAGCAGATCTCCATTGTCTCTAGATTCAGGTAAGTCACCTGGTCAAGGCTTCCCTGAGAGGGCGGCTGGAATTCCCAACTTTTCAGTCCGGGAGGTCCTTCCTTCCTTTCCATGGGACTGTGATCACGACGGACGCCAGCCTCACGGTTTGGAGGGGAGTCTGGGGGGTCCAGTCGGCCCAGGGTTGCTGGACTCTGGAAGAATCTCGCCTGCCGATCAATGTCCTTGAACTTCGTGCGATGAAACTGTGCCTCTCCAAGTGGTCGCAGAGACTTCAGGGGCGTCTAATCAGGTTCCAGTTGGATAACGCCACGGCGGTGGCTTCTGTCAACCATCAGGGAGGTACAAGGAGCTCGGCCGCAGCGTCGGAAGTCGCTCACTTCCTAAGTTGGGTCGAAAGGAGTGTGCCGGCTCTAACGGCTGTTTACATCCGGGCGTGGAAACCTGGCAGGCGGACTATCTGAGTCGCCAGATGCTGGACCAAGGGGAATGGTCATTACACCTGGAGGTGATTTCAATTACCGTATATACTCGAGTATAAGCCGAGTTTTTTTCAGCACTTTTTTTTTGTGCTGAAAATCCCCTTCTCGGCTTATACTCGAGTCTGTGTCTGCAGCCTAATCCCCCAGCGCTGTGATACATTCAGTGTCATCGGCGGCCGTGCAGTGTAACCAAGCGCCGCCTCCTCCTGTCAGGCAGAACACTGACACACCGGCAATCATTGACTTTCTATTTTCCCGTCCGTCCTCTCTTGCACTGGATGAGAGAGGACACACAGCTATCTCACTTCTCCCCCTCCTCTCTCCTGTGTGCTCCGCAGTCAGTCAAGTGTGAAGCTAAGGAGCTCACCTTTTCCCGCGGAGCACACAGGAGAGAGGAGGGGGAGCAGTGAGATAGCTGTGTGTCCTCTCTCATCCGGTGCAAGAGAGGACGGACGGGGAAATAGGAAGTCAATGATTGCCGGTGTCTCTCTGCTACTGTTCAATGACAGACGCTATCTCCACTCAGAAGTGCTGTCCTGAGAAGGCAGACAGCACTGATGGACATTAATAGCATTCACTGATGAGCACTGATAGGAGGTACTGATGGACACTGATAGAAGGTACTGATGGACACTGATAGAAGGTACTGATGGACACTGATAGAAGGTACTGATGGACACTGATAGAAGGTACTGATGGACACCTGATAGAAGGTACTGATGGACACCTGATAGAAGGTACTGATGGACACCTGATAGAAGGTACTGATGGACACTGATAGAAGGTACTGATGGACACTGATAGAAGGTACTGATGGACACTGATAGAAGGTACTGATGGACACTGATAGAAGGTACTGATGGACACTGATAGAAGGTACTGATGGACACTGATAGAAGGTACTGATGGACACTGATAGAAGGTACTGATGGACACTGATAGAAGGTACTGATGGACACTGATAGAAGGTACTGATGGACACTGATAGAAGGTACTGATGGACACTGATAGAAGGTACTGATGGACACTGATAGAAGGTACTGATGGACACTGATAGAAGGTACTGATGGACACTGATAGAAGGTACTGATGGACACTGATAGAAGGTACTGATGGACACTGATAGAAGGTACTGATGGACACTGATAGAAGGTACTGATGGACACTGATGGGAGACACAGTGAGATGGACACAGTGAGGCGTGCAAATGGACATTGTTGACCCTCTTTTCCACTTACAGTAGCTGCTGCATTCTCACCCTAGGCTTCTACTCGAGTCAATACATTTTCCCAGTTTTTTTGTGGAAAAGTAGGTGCCTCGGCTTATATTCGGGTCGGCTTATACTCGAGTATATACGGTACTTTGTCAGAATTGGGGAACACCAGTTGTGGATCTCCTGGCCTCTCGACTCAATCGCAGGTGTCGAGGTTTTTGGCCAGGTCCAGGGCAGACGCGTCGGACGCGTTGGTGGCTCCATGGGGAATTTATGCCTTTCCCCTAATGAAATTGCTTCCTCGTCTGCTCCGTAGAGTGGTGGTCGAGGGGATTCTCGTGATTCTAATTGCCCCAGATTGGTCCCGGTGTCCCTGGTAAGCCGACCTCGTGAGATTGGTAGCTAATGTTTCCTGGCGGCTGCCAATGCGGGAGGACCTTCTGTCTCAAGGTCCCATACTTCATCCTGTTTTACAGTCGCTGGCTTTAACGTCATGACTATTGAAAGCCAGGTACTAAGGGACCGTGGTCTGGCAGATTCGTTAATCTCCTTCATGTTGAGGGCCCGGAAATCTTCTTCCCAGATGATCTACCATTGCACTTGGAAGGCCTACATCTCTATATGTGATGAGATGGCCTGGCGCCCACGGACATAGTCGGTTTCTCGGATCCTGCTGTGCGGAGTGGATCTGAACCTTGCCTTGAGCACTGTTAAGGGGCAGATTTCAGCCTTGGCTGTCTTCTTCCAACGGCCCCTGGTGGCTCACTCACTGGTAAGTATGTGTGTGCAGGGGGTCCGACACGTGGTTGCCCCGATTGGACCACCGCTTTTTCTGTGGACTTGACTCTAGTGCTCTCAGTACTTCAGGAACCTCCCTTTGAGAACATCAGGGAGATTCCACTCTTTCTCAAAAAGTTGCCTTTCTAGTTGCCATTACATTGGTCAGAAGGGTTTCTAAATTGGCGGCATTGTCTTGCAAGTCACCTTACTTGGTCTTCCATAGGGATAAAACGGTGCTACGCCCGCAAACTTCATTCTTTCATAAGGTAGTTTAGGCTTTTCACCTAAACGAGGACATTGTTCTTCCATCCTTGTGTGCTCGGCCGTCGCATCCCAGTAGGCTGCGCTACATACCTTGGACGTGGTACGTGCCCTACGGGTGTACCTGTCTGCTACTGCTCCGTTCCAGAGTTCTGACTCGGTATCTGGTCCATAGAAGGGCCTGGCGGTCTCATTGGCCACCTTTCTAGGTGGATCAGGCAGATCGTCATCCAGGCCTATACCCTTAAGGGGCGGGCGCCTCCCTTTCCTGTCACGGCGCATTCAACCAGGGCAATTGGTGCTTCCTGGGCTTTCCGACATCTAGCATCTGTCTTCAAGGTGTGTGTGTGTGTGACGGCGACCTGGCCGTCTGTTCACACTTTCTCAAAGTTTTACAAGGTTGATGTGAGTGCATCTTCGGATGCTTCCTTGGCCGCAAGGTTGTGCAGGCGGCTGTTTGAGGTTGCAACTCCTCCGTGAGGAGCTCTGTTTGTTTGGGGTGAAGTGAAGTCTTCTTTTGATTGCTGTTCCCACCCCTCGTTTTCTCTGACACTGCTTGGGGACGACCCACTTTTGTCAAGATTTAAGGAGCTGTGTCCGCTAATGGACGAAAAGAGAAAATAGGATTTTTTTTGTACTCCCCGTAAAATCCTTTTCTCTGTCATCCATGGACGGACACAGCACCCACCCCTCCTTTTTTAGTTTGTACTGCTTTTCTACGAACTGAGGCTGCTGACTGCAGGTAGAAGGGTTATGTATGGAGGGACCGCCCCCTGGGCACGGGGCTGTTCAACTCTGTTAAAGTTACATGTTTTAAGATAACTAACATGTTCTGCCTAGTCCCCAATGAACAGGAACATAACCCACTTTGTCAAGATTTAAGGAGCTGTGTCCGTCCATGGACGACAGAGAAAAGGATTTTACGGTGAGTACAAAAAAATCCTATTTTTATTTTTTTAAAGCAACACTGTAGTTGAAAGCATAGGTTCATTTTTAAGCTTCCCTCCCGAAAAGAACTTTTCTCTTACCCCAAGTGCTATTGAGGTGAATTAAAGTGAACTTATGGTTTTTGTCTTCACATAAACTTTAAGGTGAACATGACCTGGCCTTAAATGTGCCACAAATAACCGTTCCAAAGAGCAGGTTCCAAGTATCTGTTAGTCTTTGAATAAATCCCAGTGGAGCTACTTGACTCAACACATATTCCAGCCTCCACTTCTCTAATTCCTGATTCACCACTACCCTTGTTATTCAGCTGCCAAATATCAACGTCTACTGCCTACTGGGGTTCTGGCGTTGAATGGAATGGCAGTGGGATTAATTTCAGCATACAGAGTGAAGCCCTTTGTATAGCTAGCCTGACCCTAGAATTTTATGGGCTGCACAGTGATCCATTTGAAGACTTATGCGGATATGTACCTGTGCTTTGACTTTTAAAAGGCCAAGTTCACCTTTTGTTCACTTTTTTTTCCCTCTAAATTTCAGCTCCCCTATGTACCAATATAACATTAATGTACTACTTTTGCAACTACAAAACCAATTTCCATTTTTTCTAAACACACTTGCCTCACTGTCTTCATAGCTGTTTAACCACTTCAGCCCTGGAGGGTTTTACCCCCTTAATGGCCAGGCCATTTTTTTGCACGACGGCACTCCGTCGCTTTAACTGACAATTGCGTGGTTGTGCAACACTGTACCCAAACAAAATTGACGTCCTTTTTTCCCCACACAAATAAAGCTTTCTTGTGATGGTATTTTATGACCTCTGTGTTTTTTATTTTTTGCGCTATAAGGCCTCATGCCCACTGGCGTTTTTACAGCTGCGTTTTTGAGCGTTTTTTACAGCTTAAAAACGCCTGTCCATGTTATTGTAAATATTTTTTTTTTTTTTGAAAAAAAAAAACAAAAAAAAAAAAAACGGGGCTAAAAACGCGACCGCGCGTTAGTGCGCGTTTTTTGCGCGTTAGTGCGCGTTTTTGCGCGTTTTTTGACGCTCGCGTTTTTTCCTGCCTAGTTCTGACGCTGAGGAACGCACTGGCCCTGGGTTTTTTTTACAGCTTACAAACGCCTATGCTCTTTACAGCTCAAAAACGCCTAGGTGGGCATGAAGCTATAGACTAACATGGACAGGCGTTTTTAAGCTGTAAAAAACGCTCAAAAACGCGGCTGAAAAAACGCCCGTGGGCATGAGGCCTAAACAAAAAGGATTGTCAAATTTGAAAAAAACAAAACTATTTTACTTTCTGCTATATCTCCAAAAAAATGTATTAAAAAAATGTATTCATCAGCTTAGGCCAATATATATTCTTCTGGTATTTTTTATTTATTTTTTACTGGTAATGGCGGCGATCTGCAATTTTTAGCCGGACTGCAACATTGCGGTGGACAAATCTGACCCCAGGAGACACTTTTTGGGGACCAGTGACATTATTATAGTGATCGGTGCTAAAAAAATAAATGCACTGATCAATGTATAAATGACACTGGCAGGGAAGGGGTTAACAATAGGGGGCGATCAAGGGGTTAACTGTGCTCCCTGTGTGTTATAACAGTGTGGGGGATGGGCTCACTGGGAAAACAGATTGCTGTTCCTGATCACTAGGAACAACATATCTCCATGTTGTCCCTTCTCAGAATGGGACTCCGCCTTCTTTACATAGGCAGATCCCTATTCTGCCTCTCTGTGGAGCGATCGTGGGTGGCTGGCGGCCATCGAGTCCGCTAGACCTGCGTGCACCAAAAGTATCCATTACACAAAGCAATGTACAGGTACGTTGTTTCGCGAAATAGATCCAACCTGCCGCAGTATATATACTGAGGCTGGTCGGCAAGTGGTTAAAAACACTGCTCAATTTTACTTGTGCCCTTCTTCCCGGACAGACTTTAGGTCATGACACAGGAAGGAGTTGACCAGCTGTTCTGATTAGCACACACCCTGCATCATCTACCCTCAGCTGGTCAACGCCTTCCTGTGTCATGACCTATAGTCTGTCCAGGAAGTAATCGAGCAGTGTTTTTAAACGGCTATGAAAAACGGTGAGGTAAGCGTATGTAGAATAAATGGAACGCTGTTTTATTTTTGCAAAAGAAGTACAATAATGCTATATTGATACACAGGGGAGCTGTAAGTTAGAAAAAAAAAAGTGACCTTTCCCTTAATAGAAAAGAATTGCAGATTTATATTGGATCCTTCAGGTAAAAGTTATCAATATACATTTTTGCTGGTCGGGTATCACACCTACCACTTTTGCATGTTGTAGTTATTTTTAAAAACAACAGGGTTGATTTACTAAGGCTGGGTTCACATTGGTACGACACGACAGTCGTACTACTTTGGATCCGACTTTGCCCTGCGACTTGAACCCGCCAATACCAGGCACTATGTTTGGTATGAATCTTGAGGGGGAACTCCACGCAAAATTTTTAATAAAAACCGGCATGGGTTCCCCCTCCAAGAGCATACCAGGCCCTTCGGTCTGGTATGGATTTTAAGGGGAACCCCCTACGCCGAAAAAACGGCATGGGGGTCCCCCCAAAATCCATACCAGACCCTTTTTCGAGCACGCAGCCCGGCCGGTCAGGAAAGGGGGTGGGGACGAGCTAGCGGCCCCCCCTTCTGAACCGTACCAAGCCGCATGCCCTCAATATGGGGGGCGGGGGCGCGCCCTGCGCCCCTCCACCACCCCAAAGCACCTTGTCTCCATGTTGATGGGGACAAGGGCCTCTTCCCGACAACCCTGGCCCGTTGGTTGTCGGGTCTGCGGGCTGGTGGCTTATCGGAATCCGGGGGCCCCCAGATCCCGACCTCCCACCCTATGTTAATGAGTATGGGGTATATCGTACCCCTACCTATTCACCTGAGGGAAAAAAGTGTCAATAAAAAAAACCACACTAGACAGGTTTTTAAAGTAATTTATTAGGCAGCTCCGGTGGTCTCTTCCCTGCTCTCTCCGGCCTCTTCTCCGTGCTCTCCGGTGCCTTCTCCATGCTCTCTGGTTCTTCTCCCGCTCTCTGGTGCCTTCTGCCGGGCCCCTCCGCTATCTTATTTCAGCTCTTTTACTAGCGTTGGCCCGGTCTTCTCCGTCTTATTCCCCCTTCTCGTCTTCCGATGTTGTCACGACGCTCTCTCCCGCTGTAATGCTGTGTGTGCGGTGCGCAACAACTTGTATGGCCATGGGGGCGTGGTCACCGGGTGATGTCACCCGGTGACCCTGCCCCATATGACGTCAGTCCCGGGGCATGATGGGACTGCGACATCATAAGGGGAGGGGTCACCGGGTGACATCACCCGTGACCACGCCCCATGCCCATATAAGTTGTTGCACCGCGCACACAGCATTACAGCGGGAGAAAGCGTTGTCAACATCGGAAGAAGAGAAGAGGGAAGAAGACGATAGAGAAGACCGGGCCAACGCTAGTAAAAGAGCTGGAAAAAGATAGAGGAGGAGCCCGGCAGAAGTCACCGGAGAGCGGGAGAAGAGGCCGGAGAGAGCGGAGAAGACGGATGAAGACCCCCCAGAGCTGCCTAATAAATTACTTTAAAAACCTGTCTAGTGTTTTTGTTGCACCTTTTTCCCCCAGGTGAATGGGTAGGGATACAATGTACCCCATACTCATTCACATAGGGTGGGGGGCCGGGATCTGGGGGCCCCCTTATTAAAGGGGCTCCCGGATTCCGATAAGCCCCCCGCCCGCAGACCCTAACAACCAACGGCCAGGGTTGTCGGGAAGAGGCTTTGGGGTGGGGGCCGCAGGGCGCCCCCTGCCCCAAAGCACCCACCCCCTCATGTTGTGGGCATGCGGCCTGGTACGGTTCAGGAGGGGGAGGCGCTCGCTCGTCCCCACCCCCTTTCCTGCTCGGATAAGGGTCTGGTATGGATTTTGGGGGGGACCCCCACGCCGTTTTTTCGGCGTAGGGGTTCACCTTAAAATCCATACCTGGCCGAAGGGCCTGTTATGCTCTTGGAGGGGGAACCCATGCCGGTTTTTTATTTAAAATTTGGCATGGAGTTACCCCTCAAAATCGGCAGAGCACAAGTCGCATGCCAAAGTCGGAGCATGCAAGACGGTGTTCCGACTTTACTTTGATCCTACTTCAGCCCATTGAATATCATTAAAGTCGGACCAAACAGGGAGCATTTTCAAAGTCGGACCGACTTGTGTCGGACCAGTTAAGACGGCTCCCATAGGGAAACATTGATTTTCACACCTCATGCGACATGAGCTCCCAATGTCGGAGCGTTTGTCGCACCAGTGTGAACCTGGCCTAAAACTGGAAAGTGCAAAGTCTGGCACAGCTGTGCATGGTGGCTAATCGGCTTCTAACTTCAGCTTGTTCAATTAACTTTAAACCAAAACCTGGAAGCTGCCAGTAAAACACTGAGCGCTTTTGAAGCGCTTTTAATTAATTTCAATGGAGAGGGGCGTTTTTTAGGCGCACTGCCCCAGTGTGAAAGCATTCATTAATTTTAATGGAAATGTTTTCGTAAGCTTTTCAGGCGCTTTTTGTTAGCGTGAAAGCGTGTGAAAGTGGTCTAAATCAACCTACCCGGCAACAGTCACCTACCAATCGTCACATTAAATTGTGACTTGTATAGGAAACCTGCAGTATTTATATAATTTGTTCTTTTTCAATTTTATCTTCCGATTCAATAAATATTGTAATACTATATATAAAGCAGTTGTAGTGTATCAGATCAGATTCTTTTTTATGTAATGCAATGTTTGAAGTTAGTGATGCTAAACTTTTTTTTTTTTTATATATATATCTCTCCAGGTACTTGTAAAGTGAATTTCCCTGACCCCAACAAGTTACACTATTTCCAGCTGTCCGTGAGCCCAGGTAATCTGGATATTACTGTGTAGCCTTATGCTCTGGATGAATGTAACAGTAAAAAAAAATTGGCACAAAAAAAGGAAAAAATATATATCTTTCTTGTTGGTGTATTTGTATTGTGGCATATTCAGCATTTTGCCTAAAACTGACCTACCAAAGGCTTTGTATTTTCTTTTCTTAACCCCTTCACACCGACCATACGCAAATTTGCATTCATGGCTTGAACCGTGGTGATGCCTGCAACTATCACCCGGTACTGTTTTTTTTAGAGTTAGCGGTTGGTTTTTTTGTGATAGAACCGGTGCGGCTAAAAGACGCTCGGCTGTTATCCTAAAGGAGCAGGACGTCCCACTGGGAGACCCAAGCCACCGGCCGGCGTGTCCGCTGTCTAGGCCGAGACCCGAACAAAGTTAGATTCGGCTTTGATCGGGTCTCCGATGTAAAATCCCAGAAGCTTACGTCACTTCCGGTTTACTCGGCTATCGATGGCTCTGATTAAAAAAAAAAAAAGAGAGTATTCAGAATCACCAATTTTGCCAATCTGAATACTTTGAAGTGCAAAGGAGGGATTTGGGGTCTTTTAGACCCCCGATCCCTCCATTAAGAGTACCTGTCGCCACCTATTACTGTCACAAGGGATGTTTACATTCCTTGTCACAGCAATAAAAGTGATCTGAATTTTTTTAATTAATTTTTTCAAAGGGACAATGTAAAAAGTTGTAACTAAGAATAAAAAAAAATTTAAGTGCCCCCGTCCTTGCGTGCTTTTTAAAATGTCACCTTTTGGAGTTTTTTTAGGTACCATAGTGTCACCATTCCACGAGTGTGCAATTTCAAAGCATGACAAGTAAGGTATCTATTTACTCGGCGTAACATAATTTTTCACATTATACAAAAATATTGGGCTATCTTTACTGTTTAGTTTTTTTAATTCATGAAAGTTGAAAGACCGCTAGCCAAATACTGTGTGACATAAAATATTGCAACCACTGCCTTTTTATTCTCTAGGGTCTCTGTTAAAAATATATATATTGTTTGGGGGTTCTAAGTTATTTTCTTAAATAAGGATTTTAACTTGTAAGCAACAAATGTCAAAAATGGGCTTAGGCATGAAAAGGTTAATAAATTTATATCCAAATGTCTGGTTAGACAGCCACTGGTATTCTTTGTTGTGTGTTCACTTGTTCTTCCTTCTGTTTACCTTTTAGTTATGCTATTTTCTATTGTGCAAAATAAGCTAGAGGAATGAAGAAAAGGACACTTATGTAACAAAAAGTGTAAGGGACCAGCTCTTCTGATGTGCAGTAATGTGAGGTGTGTAGTGTGTTGCATTAAGGCAGTGCATTAGGGTGTTTAATTTTCTAAAGCAAAAAATAAACTGTAAAACTTTTGCAGACTTTGCTTACACCCCGAGTGTCAGTGATGTAAAAGATATATATGCTAAATTTCAAGAAGATTGGATAATATTTAGAGGTTGCCCACTTTGCACACTGTTTTGTAAAAGTAGGCAAAAAAATAAGATTTTCAATGTTAATTACTTTTATTGGGAAAACTAGAAATCACATACTTAAAATACTATTAAAACTATACACTAAG
The DNA here is from genome assembly GCA_029206835.1 of Rana muscosa. Classification (NCBI taxonomy): domain Eukaryota; kingdom Metazoa; phylum Chordata; class Amphibia; order Anura; family Ranidae; genus Rana; species Rana muscosa. The sequence continues at coordinate 354,438,679 of CM055127.1, read as the reverse complement.
ATTAATAGGTAATATGCTGTTGTCATTATAACAGGTTATTTCTCTCACATGGCATGTACATTCCACAAACGACACCCCAAAATATATTCTGCTATTCCTCCTGAGTATTACGATACCACGTGTGAGACTTTTACACAGCCTGGCCACATACAGAGGCCCAACATTGAAGTAGCCCCTTCAGGCGTTCTAGGAGCAAAAATTACACATCTAATCTCTCAACCACCTATTACACTTTTGAAGGCCCTGGAGCACCAGGACAATGGAAACGCCAACAAAGTGACCCCATTTTGGAAAGCAAACACCCCAGCGTATAATCTATGAGGCATTATGAGTCTTTTGAACTGTTCATATTTTTCCAGAAGTTTTTGGAAAATGTGGGAAAAAAAATGAACGCATTTTTTTTACACAAAGTTGTCCATTTATAAGATATTTCCAACACATAGCATGTACATAGCAAAAATTACACCCCAAAATATATTCTCCTACTCCTCCTGAGTATGGCGGTACCACATATGTGAGACTTTTACACAGCCTGGCCACATACAGAGGCCCAACATTGAAGTAGCAACTTCAGGCGTTCTAGGAGCATAAATTACACATCTAATCTCTCAAACACCTATTACACTTTTGAAGGCCCTGGAGCACAAAATTCTCTGTGTTCCCCTGAACACCTGGCTGGGCGGTGAAAGGGGGGATGTTTGCTGCTCCTGAATTGGGGGGGAAGCCACAGAGGGTTTTCAAGGGCATAGGGAAGGCTGGCATGGGTCCTAACCCTTTGGGGCTGAGATGACACCCCGCTAGTTCTTGGCCTTTGCTGTAGTGGTACTTCATTTCTTGTGGATGGCACTGTGCTACTGGTGGATGGCACTGAGCTGCTGGTTGATGCCACAGCGCTACTTGTGGTAGCCTGCTGCTCCATGTCAGGAAGCGCTGATAAAAGAAGCAGACTGACACAGCAGCAGTGGGACAGCTTCACAGGCGCAGCACACGGCAGCATAGCAGTACCGGTCCAGGGTGGTGAGTCCTATGGGTAACCCAGCATCTCGGCAGCGCAGGAGGGTGGCCTATTGATATCTTGCCTTGAGCCCTGTGAGTGTCAGCGTGTGGTCAGCATGGCATCTGAGCCAGATGTCTTCTCCCCTGAAACACCAGATTTAGCAGCTGGTGCCCCTGAGGTGTCCATGAACGCTATGACGGCAATCCTAGAGGCGTTTGCTGCCAAGGTGGAAGCAGCACATGGGAATACAGGGGGTAGTAAACGCCCCGTCCCCGGAAAGCTTCTGGGGATAATTCTGATGCAGAACCAGGTCCAGCTACGGCTCCGGGCCCAGATTCTGACGCATTAGAGACTGCAGACCGTGACCGGACAGTGAGGATGACTCCAAGTCCAGGTCAGTACGCAAGACGGCTTGGTATCTGACCTTATTACTGCAGTGCGGGATACGCTAAAGTTGGAAAATACTGCAGAAGCAGCAGAGACTCCGGTCCTCTTGGGTTTCATAGACCTGCCCGCACTACTAAGGTGTTCCCTTGTGTGTCTTTTAATAAACTCTTATACAAGGAATGGGAGAACCCACTGAGGGTCTTTACAGCCCCAAAGAGGTTTGCGGTACTTTACCCCTTTTGAGGAGAGTTTTCCGAAGAGATGGACCTCTCCCCCTATAGTGGACCCTCCGGTGTCCAGATTTAATAGAGCCACCACAATTCCTGTAGAAGGGGCTCCTGTTTTCAAGGACCCTGTGGATAAGAAGGCTGAAGCACTCGCTTGCTACCTATACTCAGTGGTAGGCTCAGCAGTACGCCCGGCATTGGCGGGGGCCCTAGTGTCTCAGACACTTACTGAATGGGCAAGATTGCTACTCCAGGGGTTAAGGAGCGAGATGCTCCTCCTGATGAGATAACATTGGCCGACCAGTTGGTCCAGGGCCCTAGGTTTGTCTGCGAGCCAGACATGGATACTATTCCCCTGCTGTCTAAAGCTTCGGTTTATGCAGTAGCAATACGCCGCCTGATCTGGCTAAAGGGCTGGTCTGCGGACCAGACCTCCAAGAAAGCCCTGTTGGATCTGCCTTTTAAGGGCGACAGACTTTTTGGGGCCTCTATGGATGACATCATCAAGGATGCCACAGGAGGTAAAAGCACTTTGCTTCCTCAAACTAGCAGGGGTAGGGGCCACACCAAGGGCAAGGGCCCTCCTTTACTGCACGCAAGCGTTTTTTTCGTCCCCCTAGGGCGACAGGGAAAAGACCCCAGACCGATAAGGCGCCTGCCCAAGGACAAAATCGTCCTTGGTCCCGCAGACCCAACAAGCCTGCGGAGTAATCTGCGTCCGCATGAAGGTCCGCCCCCACCCAGCTCTCGGGTGGGGGGACGTCTTCGCAAATTCGCGACTCAGTGGACAGCTCTAGTCTCCGACAGGTGGGTTTGCGAAGTAATCTCAGGCTACAAGATAGAATTTCTCTCTTGTCCACCGGACAGATTCATCACCTCCAATCTCCAGCTACTACCGACCCGTCGGGAGGCCCTGTATGGGGCGGTCCAGGGTCTACTGGAACGCAAGGTAGTTATTCCAGTTCCAGAACAGGAACGGGGTCAGGGTTTTTACTCAAATCTGTTCATTGTGCCGAAGAAGAATGGGGTTCATCCAATCTTGGATCTCAGAGCCCTCAATTGCTTTGTGAAGGTACATAGATTTCGGATGGAGTCGGTTCGATCTGTAGTCACGGCTCTCCATCTGGGGGACTTTCTGGCCTCCTTGGACATCAAGGACGCATACCTGCATGTCCCCATATACTCCAGACACCAGAAGTCTCTGATTTGCTGTCGGGAAGAACCACTACCAGTTTGTAGCCCTCCCGTTTGGCCTTGCCTCAGCACCCAGGACGTTCACCAAGGTGCTCGCTCCGATTCTGGCACTTCTAAGACAGCGGGGTATCGCTATCATGGGCTACTTGGACGACCTTCTACTGAAGGTGCCTTCAAGCTCAGAATTTAGAGGTAAGCGTGTCCATTACCTGTCAGAATCTTCGAGACTGTGGTTAGATACTAAACACGCAAAGGTCAGTATTGGTGCCCACTCAACGCCTAGTGTACCTGGGGTTGATTCTGGATTCCTCAGAGGCAAAGGTATTCCTCCCTGTGGAGAAGTTGCAGACCCTCGGGGCTGCAGTACGGCAGCTGACTTCCAGGAATTGGTCGTCACTCCGTTTTGGCATGCGATTGTGTTGGGCCTCATGGTAGCCTCCTTCGAGGCGGTCCCATATGCTCAATACCACACTCGAGTGTTACAGAAGGAAGTTCTGTCCAGATGGAACAGATGCCCTTCATCTCTGGATTATCAAATCCGAGTGAGCCACCTAGTCAGGAGATCCCTGGTATGGTGGCTGACAGCACCGGCTCTAATGGCCGGGAAGTAATTTCTTCCGGTTTACTGGATAGTGATCACGACGGACACCAGCCTTACAGGTTGGGGGGGGGGAGTCTGGAGTGTTCAGTCGGCGCAAGGTCGCTGGACCCCAGAGGAAGCCCTCCTGCCGATCAATGTCCTGGAAATCCGGGCGATCAGGCTGTGCCTCTTCAAATGTTCTCAGAGGCTGCAAGGGCGTCCAGTCAGGCAACGCCACAGCAGTGGCATATGTCAATCATCAAGGAGGAACAAGAAGCTCTGCTGCAGCATCGGAGGTCGCTTGCATCCTGAAGTGGACAGAGAGGAGCGTACCAGCACTGTCGGCCGGGTACATTCCGGGTGTGGAAAACTGGCAGGCGGACTACCTGAGCCGCCAGATGCTGGACCAGGGAGAATGGTCCTTACACCCGGAGGTGTTCCAACTCCTCTGCCAAAGATGGGGCACACCAGACGTAGATCTTCTGGCTTCCTGACTCAATCGGAAGATATTGAGGTTTGTGGTCCGGTCAAGAGACCCATGGGCAGACGCAACGGACGCGTTGGTGGCATCGTGGGGTCAGTATCGGCTAATCTATGCCTTCCCTCCCTTAAGGCTTCTTCCTTTTCTGCTCCGCAGAGTGGAGGCAGAGGGAATTCCAATGATCCTGATCGCTCCAGATTGGCCTCAGCGTCCTTGGTACGCCGATCTAGTACGTCTTGTAGCAGATGTCCCCTGGCGCCTACCACTACGGAAGGACCTGCTATTGCAAAGTCCCATACTCCATCCTGCTTTACAGTCATTGGCTTTAACGGCATGGCTGTTGAGAACCAGGTACTGAGAGACCGGGGCCTGTCAGATTCAGTAATCTCTACTATGAGAAGTGCTCAAACTGTCCTCTAGGAAGGTTTATCACCACGCTTGGAAGGCCTACATCTCCATGTGTGAGGAAATGAGATGGCATCCGCGTACCTATTTGGTTTCCAGAATCCTGCTGTTTTTACAGCATGGGGTGGACCAAAGGGCTTGCCCTAAGTACGATAAGGGACAGATATCTGCCCTGGCTGTCTTTTGTCAGTGACCCCTGGCGGCTCACTCTCTCGTGAGTACATTTGTGCAGGGGGTTTGACATGTGGCCCCTCCGGTCCGTCCCCCGCTACCTCCGTGGGACTTGAACCTGGTCCTCTCGGTGCTTCAGAAGGCACCGTTTGAGAATATTAGAGATATTCCCCTGTTGACACTTTCTCAGAAAGTGGTCTTCCTGGTGGCTGTTACGTCAGTTAGACGAGTCTATGAGCTGGCAGCCTTGTCCTGCAAGGCTCCCTATTTGATTTTCCACAAGGATAAGGTGGTGCTGCGGCCGCAGCCTTCCTTTCTTCATACCTATCTGCTACTTCCCTGTTCCGGAAGTCAGACTCACTGTTTGTTTCGGTGGCTGTTCCCTAGAAGGGCCAAGCAGTCTCGTGGGCCACCATCTCTAGGTGGATCCGACAGATAGTAATCCAGGCTTACGCCTTAAAGGGTCAAGCGCCCCCCTTTCCGGTCACGGCGCAATCGACCAGGGCAATAGGTGCCTCTTGGGCTTTCCGACATCAAGCGTCTGTTTCCCAATTATGTAAAGCGGCGACTTGGTCGTCCGTCCGCTCACACTTTCACAAAATTCTACAAAGTTGAGGTAGATGCATCTTCGGATGCCTCTTTCGGCCGCAAGGATTTGCAAGCGGCTGTTTAGAATTGCAACTCCTCCGTTGGAGGAGTGCTGTTTTGTGTTTGGGTGAAGTTTATTTTTATGCTGTTACCACCCCTCGTTTTTTCTCTGACACTGCTTTGGGACGTCCCACTTTGTCAATAGAGAAGCTGTGTCGGTCCATGGACGAAAGAGTAAATAGGATTTTTGTACTCACCGTAAAATCCTTTTCTCGGAGTCCATGGACCGACACAGCACCCACCCCTCCTTTTAAGTTTGTACTGCTTTTGACGAACTGATCTGCAAGATGCAGACTGAGAGGATATACCCGGGGGTCCGCCCCCTGGGCGGGACTGTAGAAGGTGTGATGCAATATTTTTTTTACAAGTTTTTCTGCCTAGTCACTCCTAATTAACGGATAATACCCACTTTGTCAATAGAGAAGCTGTGTCGGTCCATGGACTCAGAGAAAAGGATTTTACGGTGAGTACAAAAATCCTATTTTCGCCATACTGTGGGCTGTGGTGACAAACTGTGGTAGGAAAACTGGAACCGATATGGCTGCACTGATGGGTGCTGATGAGGCTGGTCTAATGAGGCTGCACTGCTGGGTTCTGAGGAGGGTGCTGCTGGGTTCTGAGGAGGGTGCTGCTGGGTTCTGAGGAGGGTGCACTGCTGGTAACTGAGGAGGGTGCACTGCTGGTAACTGAGGAGGGTGGACTGCTGGTAACTGAGGAGGGTGGACTGCTGGTAACTGAGGAGGGTGGACTGCTGGTAACTGAGGAGGGTGCACTGCTGGTAACTGAGGAGGGTGCACTGCTGGTAACTGAGGAGGGTGCAACTGCTGGTAACTGAGGAGGGTGCAACTGCTGGTAACTGAGGAGGGTGCAACTGCTGGTAACTGAGGAGGGTGCAACTGCTGGTAACTGAGGAGGGTGCACTGCTGGGTACTGAGGAGGGTGCACTGCTGGGAAGTATCCACTGATGAGCACTCACTTATGGGCACTACTGTGGCACTGATGAGCACTGTAGTTGAGCGCTGTAGTGGTGCAGATGAGCACTATAGTGGTGCTGATGTGGTACTGATGGCACCGATGGGGCACTGTAGTGGCACTGGGCACTGTAGTGGCACTGGTGGAGCACTGGCGGCACCAATGGGCACTGAAGTGGCAGAGGTGGCACTGATGAGCCTTGTGGTGGCACTGATGGGTACTCTGGTGGCACTGATGGGTACTCTGGCACTGATGGGTACTCTGGTGGCACTGATGGGTACTCTGGTGGCACTGATGGGTATTTTTGTGGCACTGCTTACACAGATGGGTACTGTAGGGGCGCTGATGGGTAGTGTGGGGCACAGATTGGCACTTGTGTGGCACTGAAGGGCACTGCTGAGCACTGTAGTTCACTGCACAATATGAGACAAACACTCACTGTTAAATGAGCTCTCTTCTCTCCTCACACGCTGTATCGGTGTGAGGAGAGAAGAGAGCTGGACCTCTGTGTGACCCCAGTTTGTTTACATTCTGATCGCTCCCTCATTGGAGGGAGCGATCAGGTGGTAAAGAGCCGCTATCATTGGCTCTTCACCGCGATCCTTGTTGCGCTGGGACCCGTGAACTCGGCGAGCACGGACACTTCCGCGAGCGCGCACCAGGGGGCGCGCGGGAAGTGCCAGTGCATGAGGACGTCCCAGGGACGTGAACTCAGGATACCTCGACCGCGCTGTGGACGTCTTTCGTCCATGGCGCGGTCGGCAAGTGGTTAAAGAACGTCTTTGTTTTATTATTAACGAAATGGCTCAGGTCTTTTCCTTCAAAAACTATGTTTTTACCCTCTAATTGTTTCACTTCCTTTTTCTGGATGTCAGGACCACTTGATGGTATGCCACAACAATCCTCAAACACTACTTTAAATATTAGTTCATGGATGTGATGACGGCAAGCCAACCACAACAATATTCGTCCGATTTTCCTTTCAATTCTGGTACATGCCCCTTGAATCAGTCCTGTATTAGATGCTGTAGAATCAAAAGATATACCGATTTATATTGTCACGTAGCCAAAATCGGTCCACTTCCCAAATAACTACTTCAGCCATCTGCTCACCAGTGCCTTTCAGGGCAACAGGTACGCCAAGCAAATGCTCAAAATCTTTGCCAGTCACTAGAATTGCAACTCTACCAAAGTTTTGACATTCCCATGGGCAACTGAGGGCAACAGTTTACTGTACCAATGCAAGACCAAATGAGGAGGATTTTCAAAGAGTGACTCTTCGATTTTCTTTGCCATTTTATTTCTAACGATGGCCCAAGCTCGATAAACGGTAGCTGGAGCTATGGAAGTTTTTTTAACATCGTGGTTAAGGCTGTTTTCTGTTGCTATAAATGAAGTACTTGCTTGTCGAATAGATAGCTGTTCTCGATCCCAAGTAGACGTGAGTGTCTGATCAAGAGATTTTAATCTAGGACTTGAACGTAATTTTTTCGTTGCAAGAGGCGAAAACTCAGCCTCTGCTTTACTAGGTGCTTGAAATGATGATGGAGGTGAGTCTTCCAGTATAACTATCTTATTGATTTCAGCGATAGCTTTGTAATGTTTGTTCTTATATGAATCTTTTTTTTCTTCTTTTGTACACTTAGTTCAATGTTAGAAATTTCACTAGTTTGTGATAAAAGTGATCAATGTGTGAAACCCCTTAATATTATCCAATCTTCTTAAAATTTGGCATGTATATCTTTTACATCACTGAGACTCGGGGCGTAAGCCAAGTCATATGAAAATCACATCTTTGGAAAATTGAAACACCCTACAGTGCATTCATTTGAATGGACTACTAAAGCACCACAACAAACCTAAAATGCAAATGCTTAATTGAAAACCCAGAGCAGAGGGAGGTAACAAAAAAAATACGTTCTATGTGCGGCAGTTTAGAGGTAGGGGTGATGTACAAATGATCTGAGCTTTTTCTGTGACCAGGTGACTTTGAACTTGCTTTTTGGTGAAAGGATGAGATTTTGCTGGCCATTGCTTTTTGAATTGCTCACTAGATGTGATGGTGTTAACTTTGCTGCCTTTTCCTTTAACATGAATATGGGAATATTTTTTTTTTTTTTTTTTTTTTAATAGCCTTTATTTGCATAAAAACATGTTGCCTTCGTTCTACAATATTTGACTTGGTGCTGTATTCTGGTGGTTGTGGATGTATAGTTTGGTCTAGGGTGAAAAAAAAAAAGATTTGCATGGCTCTGGCCACTGCCCTAAAGAATTAATAAAAAACAAAAAAAAAATCCCTTATTTTTTCGAATTGTGATGGAAATGTGACATGCAGACTACCTTCTGTTTTAAGAAGACTGTACTATTGGGGCACCTTTTGGAATCAACATCTACATAACCTGTGTGGTTATATTTTGGCATTTAGATTTTTATTTTTTTAGGGATTTAAAAGCACATTGCAGCACATCTAATAATCTGAAATCAAAACTTGTAAGGCTTGGTTCCAAATGTCCAGGCACGGTTTTCTTTTCATTTTAAAAAAAAGGGTGCAGTGCGGTTTCGTGCACTGGTTCAGGTGCAATTCAAAAGCTTTGCTAGAATGCAAAACCCTTTAAAGCAGAACTAAACCGTGTGTTTATTCCACCCCTTTTCTCACCAAAGTTCTAATTTTTTTTTTTTTTTAGTTTTGTTTTTTTAGTTTGCAAACAATTTTTATTGGAGCTAATGATACATGCAAGATCAAAAAGTACATTAAAAGTAAAAAGCGTATCATAGCTCTACAGTTCTTTAGATCTAAAATGAAAAAGACAACAAGCAAATTAATCCCAACAGGGCTGTGCATTTAAAAATTAACAAAGATCTAACTACTACCGTAGAGAGGGAGTAAAAGCATTTTTCACAATAGTAGACATCTGTATGCTTTAAGTCCCACCATAATGTTCTGTTTTTGTTATGAAAGAAGTCGTTAATGACTTTCTTCTGAAACTGTCCATTTTTTAAAAATTTTGTTAAACCACCAGCTTTCATTTGTTATTCAAAGTACCGTATAGAAAAAGAAGGGTTGGCATGGCAGCCTAGGAACTAGAATTTCCAGAAGGGGAGCAGGCTGATGACAGCCTATTTGGTATTGTTTCCCTTTTAATACCAACTAGTTATGCAACACTGAAAAACCGACCATTTGGTGCTGAGATCTTAACGAAAAATTAATTTCAATGGCTGGTACTCATAGTAAATGCCAACTTTTACAGTGCTTCTTTCTTTGCTTTTTTCATTTTCTTTTACCATGTTGTGTCATTGCTTTTATGGAAGAACTGATAATAGTGATCATTCAGTCTTTCACTGTTCTTGAATGCATATTAGGAAGTTACTTCTGTCCACAAATGTCTTAGAAGTACAGCGAGTGTGTGTAAGCCAGTATCATAGTAGGGAGCACATCTGATTATCTGTACCTGCACCAACACATGCTTGTTATTGGAGACCTGTGAAAACAGGTAAAAAATACAGGAATACAGCTACATATACACTCACTACAGCATATGTTGTCAAATGGCTTCTGCTCAAATAATCCTTAATGCCTCGTTTCCACTGAGCGGATCGGTTCGGTACGGTACGCTATTTTGGGTGTTTCCATTATAAAAGCGTGCCATAAAACCGAACCGTACCGCACCATTCTGGGTCCTGCTTCAGATGTGGGGCCATAGAAAATGGAACGGTTCGGTTAGGGCGGAGCTACAATACATTCCACGAATTGGCGGACACGCGAGGCATTTTTTCTAAACCCTGAATGGTCCCTGACGGTCCGACTTGCAGTGGAAACGCTCACCAGAATAGACCGGACCATTCAAACCGTTCCATTCTGTACCGACCCGAACCGTTCCGTTCAGTGGAAACAAGGCATTAGTGAACTGGGATTGTAAATATAACAGCTACTTAAAGGGTCCACATGCGGTCCAGTGCGTTTTTTTTCTTTCTGCATCAAAAATGCATGGATGGGTTATATGGTTTTTAATGGTATCGTTCACACCAGTGCGGTCAGTTCAAGGGTGTTCCAGTTCTAGAAAAAAAAAAGTAGAACCTGCTGTATTTTTCCTGCTCTGAACCGCACTGGAACGCGGTAAAACACACTGGAACACACATGTCCTTATTTAAGGTAAAGAAAAAAGAGGGAGAAAATTTTTGCACTGGAGCGCATCAAGTGTCGGCACTCAACTGTTATCTGTTCTATTTTTTATTTTATTTTTTCCCTAAAATGTTTTTTCTTTTTTTTTTTTTCCTACTTTTCATTCCACTTCGCCTTTCACACCTGTTCAACCCAATGGACCAGTATAATTTTTATATTTCTGCTACCTCTTTATTCTTCAATAATTTTGTCATTAGTTAAGATAACAAAGTAATACATATTATTTAAGGACTAACAAGGCTTCCTTTTCATGACATTGCTTTTCAGCAATGATTTTGCAATCCTTGGACAATAAAACACAACAAAACTAAAAAGCTTTCAGAAAATATATGTTTTGGGGTTTTAAGTAAATATCAGGCCCAAAATGTGTACCTTTTTTATCATGTGACCAAAAATGTCCAGCAACAAAAGGGCTAAGGGGATTGAAAGTTTGTGCAAAACACTTGCTTTTGCTTAAAGTGGTTCTAAAAGTTCATGGTGTTTTACCTTTGGCATTTTATGCCTGAAGATAAAACAACCTTCTCTGTGCAGCAGCCCCCCTAATACTTAACAGAGCCCCATTGCGATCCAACGATGTGCACAAGAGCCTCTGCTCCCCGGGGATTCTTCTTTTGGCTCCTGCTGCTGTCAATCGCAACCAGTGAGCCAATGAGGGAAGAGAAGGATGGGGCCAGAGCCGTGGCTCTATGTGTGAATGGACATGCAGGCCAGCAGCGTGGGAGCAAGCCTGCTTTGGTGCCCCCACGGCAAGCTGCTTGCTCTGCGGGCACTCGACAGAAGGGAGGGGCCAGGAGCCCCAGCAGGTGACCTGAATAGAGGAGGATCGGGGCTGCTCTTTGCAAAACCATTACACAGAGCAGATGAGTATGACATGTTTGCTACCTTAAAAAAATGACCTTTTAACATCACTTTAAAGCAGGGTGGATAAAAAATTTATGATTTTTTTTTTCTTTTTTTTTTTAAATGAATTTAACAACTTTAGCCCCAAAAGGATTTACCCCCTTAATGATTGGGCCAGTTTTTTTTGATACGGCACTGCATCGCTTTAACTGACAATTGCGCGGTCATGCAACGTTGTACCCAAACAAAATTGATGTCCTTTTTTTCCCACAAATAGAGCTTTCTTTTAGTGGTATTCGATCACCTCTGCGGTTTTTTACTTTTTGCTATTATAAATATCCAGAAAAAAAAGTCTTCATCAATTTAGGCCAATATGTATTCTTCTACATATTTTTAGAAGAAAAAAATTGCACTAAGCGCATATTGATTTGCGCAAAAGTTAAAGCGTCTACAAAATTGGAGATAGATTTTACTAGTAATGGCGGTGATGAGCGATTTTTAGCAGGATTGCGGCAGACAGATTGGACACTTTCTTGGGACCAGTTACGTTATTACCGTGATCAGTTCTAAAAATAGCCACTGATCACTATATAAATGACACTGGCAAAAAAGGGGTTAACACTAGGGGGTGACAAAGGGGTCAAGTGTGTCCTAGGGAGGTGTTTCTAACTGGGGGGAGTGGACTGACTGGGAATACAGAGAGATCGCTGTTCCTGATCAATAGGAACAGACGATCTCTTTACTCTCTTGTCAGAACGGGGATCTTCCTTGGTTTACACTGGCAGATCCCCTTTCTGTCTCTGTGGAGCGATTGCGGGTGGCCGTCAGAGATTGCCACGCGGCTGCTATTGCACAGAGCGCCGTTCCAGTATGGCGATTCACGCAATAGAGCCGCCCTGCTGCAGTATATCTGCGGCGGCTGCCCGGCAAGTGGTTAAATGAGAATTTTTTTTTTTTTATTACATTTATTTTACTAAAATAGTTTTTGGAGTAAAAATCTATTTAAGATAAATTATTTAGTTTATTCAGCATGAAATGGAGCTTGGGTATGTTGCATGAGGTTGTATATTCTGCAATATTTACATTTTTGGTAAACTCATTCAATTAATCCAAGCTTTGCAAGCTGAGATAACATGCACTGCATTAATGCATTCACACAATTTCACAGTAACCATGAGATAAAACAAAGTTCAGGAATATTCCTTTTATCCCATTGTTTTGCAAATCTATGTACACTACAAACTGTATGATTGAATCGGTTCTGATATCAGTGTTTTACTAACCTGACAGCTTATTATTCTAAATAGGAAACCTTCATTATGTTTGCAAATATTAAAGATTCTGACTACCAGCAAGAAGTCCTTACTTTTAAAGAGCACCTGTCGTTTGGGATTTATCACGGCAGCACCTGTTAGCGGGCATCCACTCACCTGCTGCCGCCACGTCCCCATCACCAGCCGTCCCATTAAAGTGAATGGGACTGTCGGTGAGTCAACAGCGGATCAGAGGAGGAGCCGCTGTGGGACAGAGATGAGTTTTTTGCTTTAAAAATTATGATTTCAATTGGCGAAATCTTGCTTTATGGTGGATTTTTTAACAGGAGAATCTGTTATTAAATGATCATTCTATTTTTCTTCATTGAATCGAAAGCAGCAGAAAATAAACTTGGCCTGGGTTTTGTCAAGATCTTTGTTGTTTGTTGTTGTTGATCCTATTACAACAGTGTTTATTTTTATGTCTAGATTATTGCCTACTAGTGTATTATGTGGTGCTATAATGCTTTTGGCATGACCTATACTTGGTATCTAGAAACCCTGTCTCTTCTAAAAGGTTTTCATGATAGTTTCATAAAGCTTGAAATACTGAGAAAAGAGTAGCAATGCTGTCTCACAGATGTCTGTCACCAGACATGTACAGAAGGGCCAGAAAGAACTTGGATATCAGACAAAGTGCACTGTAGTGTGTGATTAGCATCTGTGCTGGACATCATAACCCACTTTTCTTTTGGATTAGCACAAGATTATAATTTTTTTTGTTTTTTTGGAGGTTTCCTTGTTTTATTATATTTGGTATAATGTTTACATATGCTTAAAGAAGCCCTTTTCCCAAAACTTTTCAGCACTTAATATATGAGGGTAGCCTTTGTTTTCATTTACACTGACAGGCTCCTAAACAGTTACCAACAGGCAGGTAACAAGTCTAACCCCATTTTGCATTCATTAAAGCATAATTATATGTTTACATGCAAGTAGTCTAGTCTGTCCTAATATGACATTTCTTCAATCCCATGCACAGCAGCACTCACACTGGGAGAAGGAGGATCACAAATTGGTGATCTTGTGTTTTGCACCAGCATACTAGCAGGAGAGCAGAGTATAGAGATGACCTCATTGGTGTTCTGCTACCCTTTTGTTGTCTTAGATGTCTTGATTCGTAGACCATGTGTTATTGCTTAAAGTGATATTAAAGGCTTTCTTATTTTCTTTCTCGTACATCACAGGACACAGAGCGACATAGTCATTACTAATGGGTTATATAGATACCTTCAGGTGCTGGCACTGGCAACTTCCAAAACCGGAAGTACCCTCCCCTATATAAGCCCCTCCCATCCGGGAGCACCCCAGTTTTTTTGTCAGTGTCTAAGGTGTTGGCCAAGAAGTAACATGTGTTTTTCACTGAGCTTGCGTACAGGTTCTTTTGGGCCTCAGTAAGCTATTCCGGATCCGACCAAAAAAGCTTCATAGCTAAACGGTCGGTACCCGGGCCTTGCAGAGAAGAGCAAGGTTTTGCCTGTAATGCCTCTCTTAGGAGGGCTGAACCCTGGGATCCAGAGCTCTGGTCATACCCACGACCAAGATGTTTTCTGTGGAGGGTGCTATACAGGTCCAGGGGAGTGGAATCCTTGGGAACCCGGTCCCTGAAGGTTTGATTACAATGCTTGCCGTGATAGGTGAAGTTTGGGCTTCTGTGGACCAAACAGAGTCCTGCGGCGAGGAAAAGGTAAGTGGGGGCCCTCGGGAACTTGGTTCTATTGAGGGACCCCCAAGCCTATTTTGTCTTTCTGCCTGTTACCTAAGGTATTCCCGCTAATATTCTGTGTATGCCTGTTACTACTGAGAAAATTTAAAAAATTTTAATAGTAGGCAAGGGAAAAAAAAAAAAAAAAATGTAAGACCGCGGTACCTGTGTTAGACACTAGAGGCCGCTATGGTTCTTTTTCTTGTAATGTGGATTTTTTTCTTCCAGAATCAAATCCAGGCAGTTGGTATGTTCTCTGCTGGGAAGCTGTCTCCTCTGCCCTGTTGCTGCGCTCATCCATCCCCGGGCCCTGCGGCAAAGGGACCCTGGCTCCCATCTAGCTCCTTATTGTTTTCAAAAAAGGCGCCGAAGGCGCACGTGCCCGCGCCTCTATATATAGAGGCGATCTGGAAAAAGGGGCGGAGCGGGTGGATGACGCTCAGGTGTGCGCCACGGCGCTACTGCGCATGTGCGGGCATCCAGCGTGTTTTAAAGCACATTATAGCTGGCTATTGAAGTGCACAGACAGAGCTAGCAACAGTATAAAGGCACACAGAGGCGGTTGATGCAGGCATCCCCTAGAAAGGCACTTTAGTAGACACCAACTGTGATATAGCAGCAATTGTGCTAGACTATTCTCAGTAAAAGTGGTGTATTACGGCTGGAATACCTCAGCTTTAGGCTTAGGAATATGCCGTCCAGAAGCTCCGGAACTGAATCTTCCAGGAAGCGAAGGGGGTCTCATCGGGCTCTGAGGATCTTGGGCATGCTTCTGCTGCACCAGTCTCCCCTGAAGTTCAGAGGTAAGTGACCGTAGAGACCCCGCAGGGGTACTTGGTACTGTGGCTGTCCTCAGTTCACCTGCTCCTGTGTATGTAACAGAGGAGGTTTTTTCCTCAGCTCTGGGAGGATTAGAGAGAGATTGTCAACATTGATCGCTGCCTCCCTGTCAGGGAAAGCACGCCCGATCTCCGTCTCCTCCTTCAGAGTGCCTGTTAGCAGAGCAACAGTCCCATACAGGGATCGACCTGCCTGAAGGGGATCAGGATAAGGTTGATTCTGTTATAGAGGAATCAACAGTGGGGGAACCTTTTCTCAGCATCTCAAGCTGAAAGATTATGGGTTCAGTCTCTGACTAACATGGTCCGATCAGCATTTAAAAATGCACCTTGCGGAACCATCAACCACTACTGTATCCTCGTTGGGGTCGCTAGAAGCCCCCAGACTGTCTGTTCTTTTCCACTTCACCCTTTACTGAAAGGGCTCATTTACCAGGATTGGGAACGTCCTGAGAAAATATTTATTCCCCCAAGAGATTTCCGGTGGTCTATCCCATGGAGGATAAGTTCATCAAAAAATGGAAGGTCCCTACAGTGGACACAGCCATCTCTTGTATGTATAAATCACTGACATATCAAATGGATAATGTCCAAATGTTCAAGAACCCAATAGATAAAAGATTGGAGTCCTTATGAAAGTCTGCTTCTTTCTACAGCAAGCTTGGTGACACAACCAGCAGTGAGGTCTGCTAAGCAGTGAAGGATCAGTTGAAACAGGTCTTGAGGGACTTGACAGATCAGCAGGCCTTGCCCTAGCTGATCTACCTAGAGCCTTAGGCTTTGCGGTTGACGCCATAAAGGATTCAGTCCATCAGGCCTCCCGCCTTACGCTGTCTATAGTACATATGCGTAGGCTTCTATGGCTGAAAAACTGGTCTGCTGAAGCTCCCTGTAAAGAATGGCTGGTTAGCGTCCCATTTCATGGTGAACGCTTATTCAGGGAAAACCTGGACAAATATATCCAGAAAATTTCCAGCGGTAAAAATACGCTCTTGCCGGTTAAAAACAGAGTTAGAGGTCCCTCTTTAAGAGGCCTGCTTCTCCAGTCCCTGGGGCATCGGCTGTGTAACAGTTCCGACGGCCTCCTCGGTCAATTCCCGGGGGTAAAAAAACAGGGACAATAGCAGGGTAATGAGAAACCCTGGGTCAGGGGAGGTACAAAACCTCCCCCAAAGTTAAATTCATTGAAGGGTTGTCCCCACTCAGTCGGGTGGGGGGAGGACTCCAGTTGTTCGCAAGAGACCTGGCGGGACACGATCAAGACAGATAGGTGCTCTCCGCAGTATGTTTGGGATACAGTTTGGAGTTAAAAGACTCTCCTCCTTCCCATTTTTGAGGTCAAACGTGCCAAGGGATCCCCGGAAGAGAGAGTCCCTCCTGTTGGCACTAGAACAACTATTGCTCCAAGTAGTAATTATGGAGGTTCCCCTGGAAGAATGAGGGTTCGGGTTTTACTCAAACCTCTTTACAGTCCCGAAGCAAAAGCGGACGGGAGGCCCATATTAATTCTAAAAGGGCTATACAAATTCCTGTATATCAGGACTTTCCGATGGAGTCGATCCGATCGGTGGCCACTGCCCTACAAGAGGAGGATTGGTTAGCCGCGATCGACATCAAAGATGCTTATTTGCACATTCCCATCTTTCCAGTCCACCAAAAATTTCTACGCTTTGCAGTAGAAGGGCGCCATTTTCAGTTCAGAGCCTTACCCTTCGGTTTGGCCACAGCACCACGAGTGTTTACAAAAATT
This sequence comes from Rana muscosa, assembly GCA_029206835.1. Classification (NCBI taxonomy): domain Eukaryota; kingdom Metazoa; phylum Chordata; class Amphibia; order Anura; family Ranidae; genus Rana; species Rana muscosa. Next base: position 354,421,990 of record CM055127.1, on the reverse strand, counting down.
CTGGCCCTTTATTGGCCAATCTAAGAACACAAGGTGTAATGATAATGGCATATCTAGATGACTTGTTGCTGATAGACCACTCAGTGAAAAAACTAGGCGTGGTCGTTCACAAGACAATCAAGTATCTGGAATCTCACGGTTGGATTATCAACCGAGACAAGTCAGCCCTAAAAACCAGTCAAAAGTCTGGAATACTTGGGGCTAAGGTTGGATTCAGGCCAGAGAAAAATATTCTTGCCTCGAGGAAAGGTGTTGTCTTTGAAAGATTTGATCCACTTAGTGGGTACAAAAAAGACAGCCGTCCATACGCCTGTGCATGAGGCTGCTGGGAAAAATGGTGGCATCATTCGAAGCAGTACCCTACGGTCAATTCCATTCAAGGAATTTGCAAGGGGCCATACTGTCAGCCTGGAACAAAAAAGTTCAGGCCCTAGACTTACAATGTCCTTGTCCCCTTCCGTTCGCAAGAGCCTCCGTTGGTGGTTGGTTCCCCAGAATCTGGAAAAAGGGAAATCCTTCAGTCCGATTTCTTGGAAGGTGGTCACTACAGATGCCAGCCTTATAGGCTGGGGAGCAGTACTGGAGCAATAGTCTCTCCAGGGCAGATGGTCGGATGCAGAAAAGGCCCTGCCCATCAATCTCTTAGAGATACGAGCAGCCCGGTATGCCCTAGTAGCATGGACATCCAAACTCCAAGGGTCCCCTGTCAGAATTCAATCAGACAATGCCACAGCAGTGGCATATATCAATCATCAGGGGGGCACCAGGAGTCGTGCAGCCCAGGGGGAAGTAAATTACATCCTGAAATGGGCAGAAAAATATGTCCCAGCCATATCTGCGGTATTCATTCCAGGAGTGGAGAATTGGAAGGCGGACTTTCTAAGTCGCCAGCAATTATGCCCAGAGGAAGGGTCCCTTCACCCCGAGGTTTTCTGGACAATATGTCAGCGGTGGGGAACATCGGATGTAGATCTTCTAGCATCCAGATTCAACGCAAAGGTGGACAGGTTTGTCTCTCGGACAAGGGATCCCCTAGCTTGCGGCTCGGATGCCCTAGTGTTCCCTTGGGATCAGTTCAAGCTGATATATGCATTCACACCGCCACAATGGTTACCTCGATTACTCCGCAGAATCAGGGTAGAAAAGAAACCAGTGATTCTGGTGGCTCCAGCGTGGCCCCGAAGAGCGTGGTACGCGGAGATTGTAAAATGTCAGTGGGGAGTCCTTGGACTCTCCCACGTCGTCCGGACCTGCTTTCGCAAGGACCGATATACCACCCTTCTTTACCAGCCCTAGGTTTGACGGCCTGGCTATTGAAGCCCACATTCTAAAAAAGAGAGGGCTCTCTAATTCTGTGGTATCTACCATGATCAATGCCAGGAAGCCGGTATCCAGGCAGATCTACTATAGAATCTGGAAGGCGTACATCGCCTGGTGTGAGGCCAAGAAATGGCATCCACGTAAATACGTAATAGGTAGGATTCTGGACTTCCTACAATGGGCTGTAGATAGGAAGCTTGCCTTGAGTACTATCAAGGGTCAGATTTCGGCCTTGTCAATATTTTTTCAAAGGCCCTTGGCTTCGCATTCACTAGTCAAAGCCTTTATACAAGGAGTGATGCGTATTAGTCCTCCGGTTAATATTCCCATATGTCCATGGGATCTAAACTTGGTTCTGTCGGTTCTACAGAAACAACCATTTGAACCATTACAGCATATTTCTTTGGTTCTTCTCACCAGGAAATTGATTTTTCTAGTAGCCATTTGTTCGGCTAAAAGAGTGTCGGAATTAGCAGCTATGTCCTGTAAGGAGCCATATCTGGTTATCCATAAGGATAGAGTAGTGTTACGCCCTCATCCAGCCTTTCTTCCTAAGGTGGTATCGAGGTTTCATTTGAACCAAGATGTGGTTCTTCCTTCTTTTTTCCCCAAACCTACTTCGGTAGAGGAAAAGTTATTGCATTCTTTGGATGTAGTAAGAGCAGTTAAAGCTTATCTAAAAGCCACTGCTCAGATTCGCAGAACGGATACTTTGTTTATTCTGCCGGAAGGCCCCAGAAGGGGTCAGGCAGCGTCAAAATCTACTTTAGCCAAGTGGATTCGAAAGGTCATAATGCAAGCCTATGGCTTGAGAAGGAGACCGTCTCCGTTCAAAGTTAGAGCGCACTCCACGAGAGCAGTTGGAACTTCATGGGCAGCGCATCACCAGGCCTCCCTGGCTCAAATCTGTAAGGCCGCAACATGGTCTTCAGTACACACGTTTACTAGGTTCTACCAGGTGGACGTTAGAAGTCAGGAGGATGTCGCCTTTGGGCGCAGTGTGTTGCAGGCCGCAAAAGATCCTCATGCCTGATAGCGCTCAGCTTATGTATGGTGTATCCCCCCCCCCTCGTTGGGCATTGCTTTAGGACATCCCATTAGTAATGACTATGTCGCTCTGTGTCCCGTGATGTACGAGAAAGAAAATAGGATTTTTATAACAGCTTACCTGTAAAATCCTTTTCTTGGAGTACATCACGGGACACAGAGCTCCCACCCCTCTTTGGGGACACTTATTGCTTTGCTACAAAACTGAGGTGCTCCCGGATGGGAGGGGCTTATATAGGGGAGGGTACTTCCGGTTTTGGAAGTTGCCAGTGCCAGCACCTGAAGGTATCTATATAACCCATTAGTAATGACTGTCGCTCTGTGTCCCGTGATGTACTCCAAGAAAAGGATTTTACAGGTAAGCTGTTATAAAAATCCTATTTTCTATTTAAGAAAAGAAAAAAAAATGTTATACTTTCCTGCTCTGCACAGTGGTTTTGCACAGAGCAGCCCCGATCGGCTGCGAGCACTGATCACTGTTTTTGCAGTGGGGGCAGTGCCCCTGTCAGAACACAATGGCTCAGCAGGGAAATCACTGCACTAACATCGGATGTTCGGGTGCTGCAGCTGCTCTGTTTTGAGCGATCTGCCCTCTTTGTCTAGCAAGAGAGCAGCCGCAGACGTTGCCGTTGGCACCATAATCTGGTGGGTCTTGTGCTTAGTCAGGCATCCTGCCTCTATTTCCTTGCATGTTGAAGATGCAAACCCAAGTTGCCCCAGGTGTGGAGATTTAGAGGGAGATATGCTCCATATGTTCTGGAGATGCCCGAAGTTGTTCCGCTACTGGACGGAGGTGACTGGAACCATCGACCGGGTGGTTTGGAACTTCCACTGAATTAGAGGTGAAATACTGCTTACTGGGATTAGATTAGTGGAGGGAGTGGAAAACCCAGGAAACACTCAACTAGCAGTTATGAGATGCTTATTTCAAGCAAGGAACCTGATCGCCCGTAGATGGCAGTTGGCGACACCCCCGTCCAATGGGGAATGGGTGAATAGTATGAACGGGGTAATTCTCAAAGAGAAATCGGTATATACAAAGCAAGGGGTGTTAAAGAAATATGACAAAATCTGGAAAATCTGATGGGATGCAAGTGGGATCAATATGTAAACTTTAATAGCGCAGAAATACACTTAAAGGATGTGAAGTGACCCAAGAGAAATTGGACCATGTGGGAGTGTTAGATGAGTGAATGAGAGGAATGGATGGCGATGTGAGGGCGAAGTGATTGGGTGGGAATTTAGACCCAAATAGAACACCAGATAGGTCTCCCCGTAGGACGCCCACCCCACCCAGGTAACATCCAAAATGTATATATTTTATCTATTGCTTGTCAAAGGGATGGAAAGAACTTGGGAGGGGGGTTGGGTACGGGAGGGGATGTTTGTTTTGATACATGTTGTAAAACAAGAAATACTTTAATAAATAACGTTTAAAAAAATTATGCAAAGCAGACTGGGATGTTCAAGCTCTTTTGAAGAAGCACAAAGAAACGGGCAATGTTGAGAACCGTAGAACGCTGGTTGTCCAAGCAAACTTATTGCAGCATGAATGACACATCATGCTTGCCTTCAATATCGCAAGACATCCAGCAGTGCCATCAGCAATGGGAAATCAGTGGGACCCAGGTACACCCATTTACTGTCTGATGAAGTCTGGCCAGAAGTGGTCTTCATGGAAGAATTGTGGCCAAAAAGCCATGCCTCCGACGTGGAAAAAGGCCAAGTGACTCCACTATGCATGAAAACCTAAGAACTGGGGTGCAGCAAAATGGCAGCAGGTGCTTAGGACTGATGAGTCCATTTGTAATTAATCATTCTAAATATTTGGCTGTAGCAGGAGGCAGCTTGTTCACTACAGGCTGAAGAGTGGTACAACAATGAGTGTCTGCAGGCAACAGTGAAGCATGGTGGAGGATCCTTGCAAGTTTGGGGCTGCATTTCTGCATATGGTGGAGATTTGATTTTTTTCTTAATTTCTGTCACAAAATTTTGTAAATGTAATAATTTTTCTCCTTCTATGATTGGCACTGATAGGCTGCACTGATGAGGCACTAATGGGTGGCACGGATGGGCATTGATGGGCAGCACTGATAGCCAGCACTGATAGCCAGCATTGACTGGCATCACTAATTGCACTGATTGCTGGTACTTCTGGTGCTATATTGTAATCGGGACACTGATGATTACATGTGTAGGTGTATCCCTAAGAGGAGATGCCGCTGATCGGCTCTCCTCGCCACACACTCTTTAAGTGTGAGGCGAGGAGCGCCGATTACCAGCATCTCCATGTTTACATGTGACCGGCTGTGATTTGACACAGCCGATTACATAGTTAAAGAGCCGCGGCATGGTTAAAGAGATCGGGGTCGCGCCGTGTCCTAACACATCACAGCCGTTCTGGGACGACGTCTTATGACGTCGTCCCAGAACGAGAGCCACACCTCTCCTCCGTCATTTGACAGTGGGTGGGCGGCAAGTGGTTTAAAAAATGCCTCCTTTACTAATATCAGCGGTTCCCCGTGATCACGTGACTGCCGGTTCTCTCTCCTTTCCTCCTCACGTCTTGGCTGATGTCGGCGGGGGAATCTCGGCCCCGCCTGCTGCATCTGTCAGCCGGGCAGAGAGGAGATACAGCCGGTAACGTGATCGCGGGGAACTGCTGTGAAACTAAGTGAGGCTTTTTTTTAATAACACACAGGAGCACTTTTTATTAGAACACAGAGGGGCTTATATAAAGTTATGGAAGTGGGTTAACAACCACTTTAATGCTGGGACATACAGGCAGATACTCATCCATTATGCCATACCATCAGGGAAGCGTATGATTGGTCCCAAATTTATTCTGCAGCAGGAAAAGGACCCCAAACATGCAGCCAGTGTTATTAAAGAAGAGCTCCTGTCACTTTTGTAAAAAATTTGTCAGCAGCTCCAAAAACCGTAGCTGCTGACTTTTATTAAACACTCACCTGTCCCAGGATCCAACGCTGTGCCAAGCCCTTTTCTCCACTCGCCCTCGGTCCCTGGCACCGGCTCCGCTTTAAAGTGGTTGTAAACCCACTTTTACAAAAAAGAAAAAAACTCCTGCAAGACAAAGGCATGATGAGCTAGTCATTATTGTAAATATCTCCTAAACCGTGGAGGTTTAGGAGCTATTTCTTTTTCGTACATCACGGGACACAGAGCGACTTAGTCATTACTAATGGGTTATATAGTTTACCTTCAGGTGTTGGCACTGGCCAATTCCAAACCGGAAGTACCCTCCCCTATATAAGCCCCTCCCACCCGGGAGCACCTCAGTTTTTTTGCCAGTGTCTAAGGTGTTGGCCAAAGAGTAACATGTGTTTTCACTGGGCTTGCGTACAGGTTCTTTTGGGCCTTAGTAAGCTGTTCCGGATCCCACCAAAAAAGCTTCATAGCTAAACGGTCGGTACCCGGGCCTTGCAGCAGAAGAGCAAAGTTTTGCCTGTAATGCTTCTCTTAGGAGGGCTGGACCCTGGGATCCAGAGCTCTGGTCATACCCACGACCAAGACGCTGTCTGTGCAGGGTGCTATACAGGTCCAGGGGAGTGGAATCCTTGGGAACCCGGTCCCTGAAGGTTTAATTACAATGCCTGCCGTGATAGGTGAAGTTTGGACTTTTGTGGACCAAACAAAGTCCTGCGGCGGGGATCAGGTAAGTGGGGGCCCCCAGGAACTTGGTTCTATTGGGGGACCCCCAAGCCTAATTTGTCTTTCTGTCTGTTACCTAACGGTATTCCCGCTAAATATCTGTGTATGCCTGTAACTACTGAAAATGTAAAATTTTAATAGTAGTCAAGAAAAAAAAAAAAAACAGGGACCGCGGTACCTGTGTTAAACCACTAGAGGCCGCTGTAGTCCATTTTTCTTGTAATGTGGATCTTTGGTTTTCTCAACTCAAATGATCCAGGCAGCTGGTAAGTTTCTCTGAGGGAATCCACTTCCTCTGCCCTGTTGCTGCGTTCATCCACCGCACAGGCCCTCCGGCAAAAAGGGCCCTGGCTCCTAGTCCTCTGTTGGTTTTCGAAAAGGGCGCCATTGGCGCACGGGCGCGCGCGCGGGCGCGTGCACGCGCCTCCTATGAAAAAAAAGGGGCGGGGCGGGTGGATGACGCTCGATGCGCGCCGCGGCGCTTCTGCGCATGTGCGGGCGTCCCAGCATGGTTAAAAGACACAGTACAAGTGTCAGCTGCATGCAAACAGAGCTAGCAACAAACAGTGGCACACAGAGGCGGTTGATGCAGGCATCCCCATAGAAAGGCACTTTAGTGGACACCAGCTGGTATATAGCAGCACCTGTGTTAGACTATTACCAGCAAAAATTGGTGTATGAGGACGGGAATACCTCAGCTTTGTGCTTAAAGGATATGTCGTCCAGACGCTCCGGAAATAGATCTTCCAGGAAGCCAAAGGGGTCTCCATCGGGCTCTGAGGATATTGGGCATGCTTGTACTGCACCAATCTCCCCTGAGAATTCAGAGGTCAGTAGCCGTAGAAACCCCGCAGGAATGCCTGGTGCTGCGGCTGTCCCCAGTCCACCTGCTCCTGTATATATAACAGAGGAGGTTTTATCCTCAACTCTGGGAGGATTAGAAGAGAGATTAACAGCATTGATCGCTGCTTCCCTATCTCAGGGAAAGCGCGTCCGATCTCCGTCTCCTCCTTCAGAGTGCCTGTTAGTGGAGGAACAGCCCCACACAGAGATCGACCTACCTGAAGGGGATCAGGATGAGGTTGATTCACTTATAGAGGAATCAACAGTGGAAGAACCTTTCTCAGCTTCTCAGGCTGAAAGATTATGGGTTCAGTCTCTGACTAACATGGTCCGATCAGCATTTAAAATGCCTCTGGCGGAACCACCATCCACTACGGTTTCCTCGCTGGGGTCGCTAAAAGCTCCCCAGGCGGTCTGTTCCTTCCCAATCCACCCTTTATTAGAAGGGCTTATTTACCAGGATTGGGAGCATCCTGATAAAATATTTGCTCCCCCCAAGAGATTTCCGGTGATCTATCCCATGGAGGATAAGTTCATAAGAAAATGGAGGGTCCCTATAGTGGACGCAGCCATCTCTTCTGTTAACAAATCACTGACATGTCCAGTAGATAATGTTCCAATGTTCAAAGACCCAATAGATAAAAAATTGGAGTCTTTACTAAAATCTGCTTTCTCTACAGCAAGTATGGTGACACAACCTGCGGTAGCAGCGATTGGAGTCTGCCAAGCAGTGAAAGATCAGTTGAAACAAGTCTTAAGGGACTTACCAGATCAGCAGGCTCATGCCCTAGCTGACCTGCCTAGAGCCTTGTGTTTTGCGGTGGACGCCATAAAGGATACAATCCAACAGGCCTCCCGCTTTACGCTGTCTATAGTACATATGCGTAGGCTTCTGTGGCTCAAAAACTGGTCTGCTGAAGCTCCCTGTAAAAAACTGCTGGTTAGCTTCCCATTTCATGGAGAACGCTTATTTGGAGAAGATCTGGACAAATATATCCAGAAAATTTCTGCCGGTAAAAGTTCACTCTTACCGGTTAAGAACAAGGGTAGAAGTCCTTCTTTTAAGAGGCCTACCTCTCCAGTCCCGGGCACATCGGCTGTGAAGCAGTTCCGACGGCCTCCGCGGTCAAATTCAGGGGGCAGAAATCAGGGACAATCACAGGGTAACAAGAAGCCCTGGATCAAGAGAGGTACAAAACCTCCCCCTAAGGCATGAAGTATTGCCCCCGCTCAATCGGGTGGGGGGAAGACTTCAGTTGTTCACAGAGACCTGGCGGGACACCATCAGAGACAGATGGGTGCTCTCCGCAGTAAGTCTGGGATACAAGCTGGAGTTAAAAGGCACTCCTCCTGCCCAATTTATGAGGTCAAACGTGCCAAGAGATCCCCAAAAGAGAGGATCCCTCCTTCTGGCACTAGAACAACTATTGCTCCAAGGGGTAATCATGAAGGTTCCCCTGGAAGAAAGCGGATTCGGGTTTTACTCGAACCTTTTCACAGTCCCCAAACCAAATGGGGACGTGAGGCCCATATTAAATCTAAAAGGGCTAAACAAGTTCCTAAATATCAGGACTTTTCGGATGGAGTCGATCCGATCAGTGGCCACCGCCCTACAAGGGCAGGAATGGCTAGCCTCGATCGACATAAGGGATGCTTATCTGCATATTCCCATCTTTCCGGCCCATCAGAAATTTCTACGCTTTGCAGTAGAAGGGCGCCATTTTCAGTTCAGAGCCTTACCTTTCGGTCTGGCCACAGCACCACGAGTGTTCACAAAAATTCTGGCCCCATTATTGGCCAATCTAAGAACACAGGGTGTAACGATAATGGCATATCTAGACGACCTGCTACTAATAGACCACTCAGTGGAAAAGCTGGAAGTAGCTATTCACAAGACAATCGAGTATCTGGAATATCACGGTTGGATTATCAACCGGGACAAGTCAGCTCTAAGACCAGTCAAAAGTCTGGAATACTTAGGGCTAAGGCTGGATTCAAATCAGAGAAAGATTTTCTTACCTCCAGAGAAGGTGTCGTCTTTAAGAAATTTGACCCACTTAGTGGGTACAAAAAGAAAACCATCCATACGTCTCTGCATGAGGCTGCTGGGAAAGATGGTGGCTTCATTCGAAGCGGTACCCTACGGTCAATTCCATTCAAGGAATTTGCAAAGGGCCATACTGTCAGCCTGGAACAAAAAAGTTCAGGCTTTAGACTTACCAATGTCCCTGTCCCCTTCCGTTCGCAAGAGCCTCCATTGGTGGTTGGTGCCCCAGAATCTGGAAAGAGGGAAACCCTTCAGTCCGGTTTCTTGGAAGGTGGTCACTACAGATGCCAGCCTCATCGGCTGGGGGGCAGTGCTGGAGCAATGGTCTCTCCAGGGCAGGTGGTCAGAAGCAGAAAAGGCCCTGCCCATCAATCTCTTAGAGATACGAGCAGCCCGGTATGCCCTAGTAGCATGGACATCCAAACTCCAGGGGTCCCCTGTCAGAATTCAATCAGACAATGCCACGGCAGTGGCATATATCAATCATCAGGGTGGCACCAAAAGTCGTGCAGCCCAGAAGGAAGCAAATTGCATCCTGGAGTGGGCAGAAAGATATGTCCCAGCCATATCCGCGGTTTTCATCCCAGGAGTGGAAAATTGGAGAGCGGACTTTCTAAGTCGCCAACAATTATGCCCGGGGGAATGGCTTCACCCCGAGGTTTTCCAGGCAATATGCCAGCGGTGGGGAACACCGGATGTAGATCTGCTAGCATCCAGATTCAACGCAAAGGTGGACAGGTTTGTGTCTCGCACAAGGGATCCCCTAGCTTGCGGCTCGGATGCCCTAGTGTTCCCTTGGGATCGGTTCAAGCTGATATATGCATTCCCACCGCCACAATTGTTACCGCGATTACTCCGCAGAATCAGGGTAGAAAAGAAACCAGTGATTCTGGTGGCTCCAGCGTGGCCCCGAAGGGCATGGTACGCGGAGATTGTAAAAATGTCAGTGAGGAGTCCGTGGACCCTCCCACTTCGTCCGGACCTGCTGTCGCAAGGACCGATATACCACCCTTCCTTACCAGCCCTAGGTTTGACGGCCTGGCTATTGAAGCCCACATTCTGTAAAAGAGAGGGCTCTCTAATTCTGTGGTATCTACCATGATCAATGCCAGGAAACCGGTATCCAGGCAGATCTATTATAGGATCTGGAAAGCGTACATTACGTGGTGTGAGACCAAGAAATGGCATCCACGTAAGTACATGATAGGGAGGATTCTGGACTTCCTACAGTGGGCTGTAGATAGGAAGCTGGCCTTGAGTACTATCAAGGGTCAGATTTCGGCCTTGTCAATATTTTTTCAAAGGCCCTTGGCTTCGCATTCACTAGTCAAAGCCTTTATACAAGGAGTGATGCGTATTAGCCCTCCGGTTAGTATTCCCATATGTCCTTGGGACTTAAACCTGGTTCTGTCGGTTCTACAGAAACAACCGTTTGAACCATTACAACACATTTCCTTGGTTCTTCTCACCAGGAAATTGGTTTTCTTAGTAGCCATTTGTTCGGCTAAAAGAGTGTCGGAATTAGCAGCTATGTCCTGTAAGGAGCCATATCTGGTTGTCCATAAGGACAGAGTAGTATTACGTCCTCATCCAGCCTTTCTTCCTAAGGTGGTATCGAGGTTTCATTTGAACCAAGATGTGGTTCTTCCTTCTTTTTTCCCCAAACCTAGCTCAGTAGAGGAAAAGTTATTACATTCTTTGGATGTGGTAAGGGCAGTTAAAGCTTATCTAAAAGCCACTGCTCAGATTCGCAGAACGGATTCTTTGTTTGTTCTGCCGGAAGGCCCCAGAAGGGGTCAGGCAGCATCAAAATCTACTTTAGCCAAGTGGATTCGACAGGTCATAATACAAGCCTATGGCTTGAGAAAGAGACCGCCTCCGTTCAAAGTTAGGGCGCACTCCACAAGAGCGGTTGGAACTTCATGGGCAGTGCATCACCAGGCCTCCCTGGCTCAAGTATGTAAGGCCGCAACATGGTCTTCGGTACACACGTTTACTAGGTTCTACCAGGTAGACGTTAGAAGTCAGGAGGATGTCGCCTTTGGGCGCAGTGTTGCAGGCCGCAAAAGATCCTCATGCCTGATGGCGCCCAGCTTATGTACCCCCCCCTCATTTGGCATTGCTTTGGGACGTCCCATTAGTAATGACTAAGTCGCTCTGTGTCCCGTGATGTACGAAAAAGAAAAAGGGATTTTTATAACAGCTTACCTGTAAAATCCTTTTCTTGGAGTACATCACGGGACACAGAGCTCCCACCCCTCTTTTTGGGACACTTATTGCTTGGCTACAAAACTGAGGTGCTCCCGGGTGGGAGGGGCTTATATAGGGGAGGGTACTTCCGGTTTGGAATTGGCCAGTGCCAACACCTGAAGGTAAACTATATAACCCATTAGTAATGACTAAGTCGCTCTGTGTCCCGTGATGTACTCCAAGAAAAGGATTTTACAGGTAAGCTGTTATAAAAATCCCTTTTTCTTGCCCCCACAGGTAACCCTTAATCTAGGCTTACCTGTAGGTAAAAGTGGTTGTAAAGGGTTTACAATCACTTTAAGAGCTGTCTTCAGTGTAATGAAGAACATGGAGTCCTGCAGAGATTCCCGAAACCACCTGCAGAAGTGTGAACCAGGTCTAGGCCCTTTGAAGTTCAGGCAGGAGGTTCATTTTATAGTATTTCAGACAGTATCTCAGAATGAATTTGTGCTTTGCCAGGTCTTAACAGTTTGCCACTTTTTCTTTTCCTACTACTTATACTTTTTTCCCCTTCCCTACTGCCCAAAGTCTTCAGTAAGCTACAAGTTGGTCTGGTCTAATATTGCATTTTAAACCAAGATTAAAAACAATGTTGGGCGTTTAAGGAGAATATGCAGACATAAATGAATATGGTTGCTGGGCAGTGGTTCTGTGAGCTAAGAATTCCTGATCTGGACACCTGAAGTGAATATGCGTTGCCTGGGTGCCAAGGGTTCAGTTTGCCAGAAGAATACTTGAGATTGCTGGGATTTGTAGAGAGGTGATGAGTTTTAATATTAATATTTCAGACACCTGATATTTAGTCAGTTATGTTTCACTTGTCATCTTATGCTCATGTCTTAGCTGCAGTGACCTCTTGTGTCCACCATGTGGCAATGTAAATACACAATTTCTTTTTATTTATTTTTTTGTTATAATTGCTTTTGAGAAATACGTAAAACTAAGTATTTCAAATACTGACCTTGTCTGTATAAAATTAACAGCTCTATATGAGACAACACTTTTTGGTTTACATTTTATTTTATGTGCACTCTGCAGTGCTTTAGCTGAACTAAATATTAAGGCAATTATTGTCGGGTTAATTTTAAATAAACCTATTCATAATTATAACTGTCAGGAATTGAACCATTGAAAACTAACCTGGGCTGATTGCAGGCATCACATTCCTTTGGATGAGAACAGCAAACATTACTGGGGCTCTGACATGAACCAGCAGACTACTGAATTTAGTTTGCAATTTGAATAAAGTGGAGAATTGGCTTGTATGGTCTACATATCACACCTGTATTGTCCCGTCTGCATCACATCTGCCTTACAGTGTTGGCGCTTGACTTTCTAAAAAGTCAAGATTTGCATTAAAGTTTGAGGCGCTCCTAAGTTGGCCTTGAACCTCACTGAAGTTGTCAAAAAAATCATGTTTGCTTTCATCCGCTCAGTTTAATGTTATCAGGTATTGTTGTCAGGTATTGTTAAGGGAGGGTCGTAATAGTGGATGACCTGTAATGTGTATGTTTTGACATTTAAAGTGTGTTTTGCCCTTAAAAAAAAAAAAAAATAGATCCCCTTTTCCCTTAACCACTTCAGCCCGGGAAGGATTTACCCCCTTAATGACCAGGCCATTTTTTGCGATACAGCACTGCGTTAATTTAAATTACAATTGTGCAACGTTGTACCCAAACAAAATTGACGTCCTTTTTCCCCCTCAAATAGAGCTTTCTTTCGGTGGTATTTGATCACCTATGCAGTCTTTATTTTAATTTTTTTGTTTACAAAAGTTTTATTTGGAAGGCATGAAATAAAACAGTTCAATACAGAGCAGTTTGTACTGGTATGGGGAGTATTACATGAGATATGTTTAATTGGGGTACAAGGTTGAGTCATACAGAAGGGAATTGTGACATTAAGGAGTTTAGTATTATAGATACATGGGGCACGCCGATAAAATATGGATGGGTGTCTCTACAGAACAGAATGATATACACTGAAAAAGGTAATAGGGAAAAGAAAAAAAAGATAAGTGAGTTATTAAAATGAATTGAGAAAATTATAGAGAATGAGGTTCTGGCAATGTCCAGTATATCCATTTTTCATTAAAGATATGCATGCTGTCAAACAGTGCATGGGTGGATCCTCTCAGATAGTCTAAGCATTTCCATTCTGGATTCAATTTGAGGCCACGGTAGGTTTTGTGATCTCCAGTTGGAAGCTATCATCCATTGAATGGAACTGATTAGAGAGTGGATTAGTCTGTTGCAGGGAGGGGGAACATCAGGAACCATGACATACAAGAGGCAAGTTTGTGGCGTGAGGGAGATTTTATTTTTAAGGGAGATTTCAAGTCTACTGACTACTGTACGCCAAATCGGCTCCAAGTGTCTACAGCTCCAAAAAATATGAAGGTAGTTGCCTTCTTCAAGGCAACCTCTGAAACAGTCTGGGGAAGCTGTGGGGTAAAATGAGTGAATTTTAGCCGGAGTCAGACATCTAGTGAGAAGTTTCAGTGGGGATTTTCTAAATGCAGCTGCACGGTTGCTTTTTATGAAGATTCTCCTATCATGTCGGACCAAGATTCCATGGAAAAGGAGCAATCAATGTCGGCTTCCCAACGTAACATCGGGCCAGACTTTTCAGGTTGGTGTAGGTTATCGAGGTAGCTGTATAATTGGGAAATTAATCCTCTATCTCTAGAGGTGGATATGCAAATATGTTTGAATAATGTACTCGGGGGAGTTGATGGATAGAGAGTAGTGTGTTGCATAAAAATCATGGATTAGAGTGTATTGAGAGAGTTCTGAGGGGGGGGGGGGGAGTTAAACCTAGACTGTAGTGACGTAAAAGGGATAAATTTCATATTAAGTATGAGTGATTTTAATGCGGTGAGATCATTTTTAATCCAGTTATGAAAAAGAGTGCTGTCTAGAAATGCAGGGGGGAATCTGGGGTCACCAATGTATGAGGCTAACGGAGGGGTTTCTGAGGAGAGTTTGAAATTCTCTTTTGATTCTATTCCATAGTTGTATAAAGTGAGCTACTATTGTGTTTCGTTTGGGTGAAGTGTGATGTGACTTCGTGTTGGACCATAAGATGCCTTTAAGGTTTAGAGGTGGACTCAAAATTTAACCAGGGTATATTGGTCTGAGGAAAACAATTGAGCCAACTGTACTAGTCTGGCCGCTACAAAGTAGAGCCAGAGGTTTGGAAGTCCCAGTCCACCACTATGTTGTGCTCTATGCATGATGGAGTAGCTACATCTGGGTTCTTTATTATTCCATATAAATCTAATTATTTCGCGCTGAAGGGCTTCCGGTCTTGTTTTGGGGACATTGATAGGTAGTGCCCTGAAATAATAAAGTAATTTGGGGAGGATGGTCATTTTAAATGCACAAATCCTACCAAGATAGGAGATATGATAAGACTATACTTTTAATAGTGAGCTAATATGAGAAAAAAGGGGGAGGTAATTAGTTTTGTATAACAGGTTATGGGAGGCTGTAATATATACTCCAAGATATTTAAGTGATTGTGGGGACCATAAGAAATTAAAGTATTTTTTCAATAAGGATAATTGATCAGGGGCACAGTTGATGGGCAAAATAGAACATTTGTTTGTGTTAATATATAGACCAGAGAGTTTGTGGAATGAATGGAGTTCTGAGAGGAGGTTAGGTATTGATATGAACGGGTCTGTTAAAAATAAGTGCGTCATCAGCATATAAACGAAGTTTGAAATTATATGGGTCTTTGCGGTAGCCTTTAATGTTGATGTTGTTCCTGATGGCATGTGCTAGGGGCTCAATGGCTACAGCGAAGAGGAGGGGGGAAAGTGGGCAGCCCTGTCTGGTTCCTCTGCTCAAGGGGAAGAAGTCTGAGTTATTACCTGGGATTCTAATTCTAGTTTGAGGAAGATGATGGAGGGCATTAAAGCCGTGTATACATTTCTCTGAGATGCCAAACTTAGGTAGAAGGTGATTTAGATAAGACCAGTTAACACTGTCAAAGGCATTGTGTATGTCAAGACGAAGTAGACATAGGGGGCGGGAGTGAAGGTTAGCATCTTGGACGATATTTGTGACTAATCTAATGTTATCCACTATTTGCCTGCCTGGGATGAAACCCGTTTGGTCAGTGTGAATCAAGGAAGTAATAACGGAGGCCAATCTATCCGCTAGTAATCTGGCAAACAATTTGAGGTCATTAAGGACCGAAGGGGCGGAAATTTTGTGGTAAGGTGTGGTCTATTTGAGGTTTGGGTATTAGGGACAAGTTAGCTAGCAGCATGTCCTCTGGAAAATGTCCACCCAGCAGGATATGGTTGAACATCTTGATAAGGCTAGGGGTCAGCAGGGGAGCACATTTTTTTTTAATAGGCTGCCATAAAGCCATCTGGGCCAGGTGCTCTTGATGTTTTAAGGGATTTTATTATATTCATGATTTCTGCGTCAGTGCAGGGCTCATTTAAGGAAGAAGTTTGTTGATCGTTGAGTTTTGGGAGTTGTAGGGCGTTCAACCAATCCAAAGTGGAGGGTTGGGGGGTGCGTTTGGGGGCCAGAAAGAAGGTTTTTGTAAAAGGAAGTGAATTTTTGGAGGACACCTTGAGGATGGGTCACCAAGTTCCCCTTTTGATCACGTAGTTTGTAGACATGAGGGGGCTTAGTGTCATGGTTCAATTTCCTGGTCAAACATTGCTGAGGTAGAGTTGCCATGCAACAGGAATTTGGCTTTGGCGAATCTCAGTGATTTTTCAGTGTCTTCTGATAGTATTGTGTTTAAAGCTTGCCGTTTGATTTGAATACGTTTAGTTATTTCCGGGGAGTTAGAGTTGTTCAATTTGTTGTATAATTCACTGAGGTCCCTGGTAAGGCACTTAATATCTGTAAGTTTAGCTTTGTTTTTGGCTGCTGCTATGTTAATCAAATCTCCCCTCAGGACTGCTTCATGAGCGGCCCAGATAGAGGTAGGAAGTACCTCCTCCTGAGGTGTTGTTTTGAAATATTCTTCAATGTGGGTGCTAATTTGCTGGTGTGTGGAGGGGTCTGAGAGGAGTGAGTCATTAAGGCGCCAGTTAAAGGGGGGGGGGCATCCCAATATGGGAGGTTTCAAAGGCTACTATATTGTCTGACCATGGGCAGGGGTGGATTGTCGCTTTTGGATGAGTTTGCTAAGAGAATAGGTGTGCAGAATATGTAGTCCAGCAGGGCATAGCAATCATGGGGGTGGGAGTAGGGAGTGTATGCCTTAATTCCTATGTTATGTGCTCTCCAGGAATCTATCAACTGGAGTTTACCAAGTGAGCGATTTATAGATTTGGTGAAAGTTTTGGAAGAGGGGACCACCCTACTTCTATCAAGAGCTGAATGAGCAGATAGATTGAAGTCTCCTCCAATTATCGTGTGGGGAGTTATATTGATCTAGTGTGTCAAAAAAATTGGTGAAAAATTAGGATTGTGCTTCATTTGGGGCGTATATTGAAGCTATTGTAATATTTTGTCTGATAACACTACCCTTCATGATGATAAATCTGCTTTCATCGTCTTTATAATTGTTGTGTAGCTTGAAGATTATAGAGTTCCTGATAAAAATTGCAACACCACGTGATTTGTTAGAGAAGGTGGTATAGTGGATTTGGTTGAATGATTTGTCAAAGTACTGTGGGTGGTTAGCAGTGGAAAAGTGGGTTTCTTGCATCAAGATGATGTTCTGCACCCAATCTCTTGTAATGTCTAAAGGCTTTTTTACGTTTGTTGGGGGTGTTGTGTTACACTATGTGATTATTCGTGCTCTGTGTCTTTAAGATCTGCCCCCTTCTTTCTAGCTGAACTCTCACCGTAGTTCTTTATATTTCTGCTCCACTTCCTGACTCTGTCATTACTCCTGTTTTTCTTGCATGCTAACATCTTACATGTGGCTTACAACTGCAACGTTTTTCTACCTATGAATATCCATCATTAAACGGAACATTTGAAAGGATTCATCGTCTGTCGTCCTAACTGTGAGTTTATTCATTGAGTTTAGCTGCCTGTATCGATGCAAGGGATGAATATCAAACCAGCTTGTGTAAGGCCTACATCAACCTGGAGATGAACTTTATCGCTTTTGTAGTTGAGACAGAACAGTAGAAAAACTGAGTTTCACAGCCTAATTACAAGATTTCTGCATGTCAGTACTGATACAGACAAGATTTACTGCCCTCATAGCAAGAAAAAAGAAGGGACAACAGCAGCACATGGCAGCCTTATAGCCTGAGACAATCTGCACGGTGTCATATTTCAGCACACAGATCCTGCCTGCTTTCACAGTCAGTCTGCTATCATGAGTGACCAAGCTTCTGCATGTGAACTCACATCTACCTCCCCACAAGTTCCTGAAGAAACTGAGTTACCCAATTGCTCAGTTAAACCCACTTGGAAAGTAATGGAGAATTATGAAGCTACAAGGACTGAATTGTCAAATAGCTTGGAATTAGTCTGGGAGAAAATCCTTGCTGAAGCTAATACAGTGTCTGTTGAACGTGAACTACTGACACTAGAGGGCGCCATTAAACAACTTTCTGCCTCATATGAGCTTTATCAGCTTACCAGCATCAAATTCACTAATGTTTTACAAAACATGAAGTCAGAAAATACGATGACGCAATTAAAGCGTGTCAATGCTCTCAATATTGAAAGACAGTTTTATCCAGCAAACCAGATTAAAGGCAGAAGCAAAGATAACGCTGTTACAGGACACTGCATCTCACAGATCTGTTTCCACCAGACGTTCTAAAAACTTATCAAGATCCCATAGTTCAAGATACTCAACACTCAGTGAGCGACTTATTAATGCCCGCGCTGAAGTGGAAGCCAGCAAAGTGCAGGTGGCATATGCAGAAAAAAGAGCAGAGTCGGAAGCTCAGTCAGCACGTCAAAGAGCAACAATGAAAACCTTAAAGTGGTTGTAAACCCCGTAGACAAATTTTTTTTTTTTTTTACTTACCTGCAAGACAAAGCTATAATGAGCTAGTATGACTAGCATACTAGCTCATTATGTACCACTTACCTTCGATCGGGGCCCCCGAAGTCGTCCGTGTCCCTCCTCTAGCCGCATCCATCGCTGCGGCGATAGCCGGAATGTTACTTCCGGGTATCGCCGCTGCAGCCAATCACAGCGCCGTGATTGGCCGGAGCGGCGAAGACGTGACTCCGCGGATGCGCGCGTGAGCTGTCGAATTCGGCTACGCCGTCGAATGTTGCGACCTAGCCGAATTTGTGAATGGGGTGACGTCAGCGTCGCCGCATTTACATACAAATATCTCCTTAACCGTGTAGGTTAAGGAGATATTTCATGCACCTACAGGTAAGCCTTAATCTAGGCTTACCTGTAGGTCTTTGTTTAAAAAGTGGGTTTACAACCACTTTAAATGAACAGTGTAAACATGATGCAGCTATGGCAAAGCTAAGGGTCCTACAGCAAGATATCAGTGCAGACGAAGGTGCAAGTGAGAAAGACAGCATTAACCTAAACATAGCAGATATGGAAGACCCCCTCAAACGCACTAAAGACTATGTCCTAAGCCACTGCAGTGCACACTCCATTGTCTCCAATGCTCCCGACTACATAGAGACTCCTACACAGCTTCAAGTTAAAGAGGTTCCAGCAACTTCCTGCACACAAAATCACTCCACTGCATTTCCTACCTGCCTACCTTGCCTGCCTTCATACGTCACAGAGCATCAGCGCAAGCTTCAAGCAAGTCATCAATCTCCAGTCATCGGTACAGCCTTGAATCAACGTACCATTGGAACAACTGACTTCAAGCAAGCAACTCACCTGGATGCATCTGCTGCACCATATTTCCCTGTGTCCTTTAACAACAATGTCAAAGATAACGCAATCGGCACCATACAGCCAACAGCATCTCACATAAAGGCGGAGACAACTGAGACAGAAGAGTTTGTGAGGTACATGCTTTGCAGAGAGCTCACAAATGACCAACCTGAGAACTACAGAAGTTGGAAATGTGCCTTCAGAACTACGATCAGCAATCTTGGCATTACAGCTGATCAAGAATTGAATCTGCTGATCAAATGGCTTGGTCCTCTATCTGCTGCACGTGTTAAGCCATTAAGATCGGTTTTCATGGACAATCCTACTGCAGGCCTCACAGCTGCATGGGAGCGACTAGAGCAAAGTTATGGCAGTCCAGAAGCTATAGAAAATGCTTTGTTCATGTGTCTGGAAACTTTCCCAAAGATATCCGGTAAGGACAACAAGGAGTTCCAGAGACTGAGTGACCTTCTCCTTGAGCTTCAGCTAGCCAAGACAGACCCAAAACTACCTGGACTCAGTTACCTTGACACTCCAAGAGGGGTAAACCCAATTGTCTCCAAGCTCGCGTATGGTTTGCAAGAGAAATGGACTGCACTAGGGTCATCATACAAAAGAGAGAACAAGGTTTCCTTCCCTCCATTCTCTTTCTTCTGTGAATTCATCAGGGAAATTGCAGAGACCAAGAACGATCCAAGTTTTTCCTACGGTGAGTACAGTCTCTTCTCACCCTTTCCTAAGAGTACCAGTCTTCAGGGCAACTATAGAAACCGTAGAGGCCCAGTGTCTGTGAAAAAGACTGACATCCTTCCCATGCCTACCACAGTTCTGGCCACGAACAAACAGAGTAGGAAGATTGAAAACCCTAGCAGAGAGTGTCCCATACACAAGAAGCCACACCCCTTAATAAATGTATCGGCTTTAGGAAAAAGCCTCTGGAAGAGCGCAAGGAGCTTTTAAAGACATTTAGGGTATGTTTCAGGTGCTGTGCTTCTACAGAACATTTTGCAAGGGACTGTAATGTGTCCAAGTGCATAGAGTTTGGCTCTAAAGAACATGTGCAAGTCCTCCATCCTCTTCAGCCCAGCTCTGCACAACCTGCCAACGCTCCTCCCAGGTTAACGCATGGCGGGAAGAATACAGACCAAGTGCCTAATTCTACCATAATTTCTTCATCCTGCACTGAAGTTTGTGGAGAAGACCGCTGTGGTAAGTCCTGTACTAAGATATGCTTGGTGAACATATACCACAAGGATCAACCAGAAAAGTCTCTAAAGGCATATGCTATCTTAGACGATCAGAGCAATCGATCACTTGCAAAATCTGAATTGTTCAGTCTATTTGAAATAAAAGGCAAAGCTCATCCTTACACCTTGGGTACCTGTAGTGAAACTATAGAGGTTTCTGGAAGAAGGGCTCATGGTATCTTCTCTCAAAGGTAACTTGCAATTACCCTTGCCTACACTTGTTGAGTGCAATCAGATACCTTCTAACAGGGAAGAAATCCCTACTCCAGCTGCTGCTTTCCATCACCCTCACCTCAAGGTAATAGCAAATGAGATACCGCCGCTTGACAAAGATGCTCAGATCCTTCTTCTGTTAGGAAGAGACATTCTAAGAGTTCACAAGGTACACAGACAAGTCAGTGGACCCCCAGATGCCCCATTTGCCCAGCGCACGGATCTAGGATGGGTCATCATAGGCAATGTCTGTCTAGGCAAAATGAAAAGACCTACCAACATTTCGTCATTCAAGACAAATGTTCTGCCAAATGGCCGAAACGCTTACTTTGAGCCATGCCCACATCACTACTGGGTAAAAGAGAAGATAGCCAGCCACGAATGGCAATATGGTATCTCAGGTGACACAAACCCTTTCTCCTGCCATGATGGCGACTTTGGCTCTACAGTGTTGTTTAATGCAACCAGTGAAGATGACATACTGGCTCCTTCAATGGAAGACAAAGAATTCATCAAGGTAATGGACAATGAGTTCTTTCAAGATGACTCCAATAACTGGGTAGCACCCCTACCCTTTCGTCTCCCAAGGGAGAGATTGCCCAACAACTTGCAGCAGGCCATCAGTAGATTCTCCTCCTTAAAGCGAAACTTAAGCAGGAAACCAGAGATGCAAAAGCACTTTGTGGACTTTATGCAAAATGTATTTGACAGAGATCACGCAGAGCCTGCTCCCCCACTAAAGGAGGGAGAAGAATGCTGGTACCTTCCATCCTTTGGCGTGTATCACCCACGCAAACCAGACAAAATCAGAGTTGTCTTTGATTCCAGTGCTCAGCATGAAGGTGTTTCTCAACAACATGCTCCATACGGGACCCAACTTGAACAACAGTCTAATAGGAGTCTTGATTTGTTTGACAAGAGCCTGTAGCAGTAATGGCCGACATTCAACAGATGTTTCACTGCTTCATCGTCAGAGAAGACAACAGAAACTACCTCAGGTTTCTATGGCACAAGGACAATGACCTCAACAAGGAAGTTATAGATTATCGCATGAAGGTACATGTCTTCGGTAATAGTCCTTCCCCAGCAGTGGCAACTTATGGGCTAAGGAGAACAGCTCAGACTGGAGAAGTTGAATATGGATCTGATGCCCGTCAATTTGTTGAAAGAAACTTCTACGTTGACGACGCACTTAAGTCCTTTCCAACTGCTAAAGAAACAATTGATCTTCTCACCAGAACAAAGGAGATGCTGTCTGTAGCAAACCTTAGACTCCACAAGATTATATCCAACAGCCAGGAACTTATGAATGCCTTTCACTCTGAGGACTATGCCACTAGTCTAAAAAACCTTGACTTAGGTACAGATGTGCCTCCTGTACAGCGAAGTCTGGGTTTGTTGTGGAACATCAACCAAGACAAATTTACCTTCCAAGTGTCAACTTGTGACAAACCCTTCACTAAGAGAGGAGTCCTGTCCGTGGTGAATAGCATCTATGACCCACTGGGTTTCCTTGCTCCAGTTACCATTCAAGGTAAGATTTTACTAAGACAGTTGTCTACGGAGAACATAGACTGGGATACTCCCTTGCCTAGTGAGAATCAACACAAGTGGGAAAGGTGGAGATATTCTTTGAAGTCACTAGAAAAACTTCAGATTCCCCGTTGCTATGTTCCAGGTTCCACTTCAACTGCTAACCGGAGAGAGATTCATATTTTCTCTGATGCATCAGTTGAATCTATTGCTGCGGTAGCCTATTTGAAGACCTCTGAACTGAATGGAGAATCACACTGTAGTTTTGTCCTAGGCAAGGCAAAACTCACTCCCAAGCCTACACATACCATACCAAGACTTGAACTTTGTGCAGCCGTGCTAGCAGTAGAAATTGCAGAGGTCATACGAAGTGAAATGGACACTAGAATTGATTCTTTCACCTTCTATACAGACAGTAAGGTAGTACTTGGTTACATAAACAACCAAACAAAACAATTTTATGTGTACGTCAGCAACAGGGTTGAACGTATCAAGAGATTCTCTCTACCAAGTAAATGGCATCACGTTCCCACTGAACTCAACCCAGCTGACTGTGGGACCAGAGCCATGTCACCTGCCACTCTTTAGGACAGCTTATGGCTGTCAACCTCCAAGGTTTCTGTGTGAGGACTCTTACTTACTCCCTATTGACACCACCTATGGGCTAGTAAACCCTGAAGATAAGGAAATAAGAACTGTGAACACCTCACTCCACACTTCTGTAAGTACAAAACAGAAGCTGCGGTCACACCATTACAGGCATCAATGGAAGCAGGTGCAGCATCTAGCCAATGTGTTCTGGCATCGCTGGAAGAAAAAGTATCTTTACCACCTTCAAGTTCGTAACAAATGGCAAGCATCTAAGCCGAATCCTAAGGTTGGAGACCTCATCCTTCTAAAAGACAAAGAAGTTTGTCGGAATGAGTGGCCTATGGGTCTTATTACTAAAGTTATGCCCAGTGATGATAACAAAGTCCGGAAGGTAGAAGTCAAGGTAACCAAGGGAGGATCGACACGAACCTTTAGTCGACCAATTACAGAGTTAGTACTCCTTTTGCCAGGTGAGTGACTTGTGCAAGGACTAGCCATGCTGTTGGCACGGCGGGGAGTACATTGCTGCCATCTACAGGCTCTACTCAGAACTTTGGAATTATTTGAAGACATCATACTGTGACTTTATGTTCTTCATCCTGTTGAACTTACGTTTATTATTTGCTTGTTGCATGTTTTTCATTACAGGTTCCAGGCCATTTATCAGTATTGGACTTATTGAAAATATATATATTAGTTTAAGGTTATGAAATCTAAAGATTTCAGACGGGGAGTGTTGTGTTACACTATGTGATTATTCTTGCTCTGTGTCTTCTGTCCCCTTCTTTCTAGCTGAACTCTCTCTCTCACCGTAGTTCTTTATATTTCTTCTCCACTTCCTGACTCTCGGTCATTACTCCTGTATTTCTTCCATGCTAACATCTTACATGTGGCTTACAACTGCAATGTTTTTCTACCTATGAATATCCATCATTAAACGGAACATTCGAAAGGATTCATCGTCTGTCGTCCTAACTGTGAGTTTATTCATTGAGTTAAGCTGCCTGTATCGATGCAAGGGATGAATATCAAACCAGCTTGTGTAAGGCCTACATCAACCTGGAGATGAACTTTATCGCTTTTGTAGTTGAGACAGAACAGGGGGAGTTGAAGCCTTGAGCATTATGTGAAAATATTTTAAGACCCGTTTTTAAGGAGGAAGGGA
Organism: Rana muscosa; assembly: GCA_029206835.1. Lineage (NCBI taxonomy): Eukaryota > Metazoa > Chordata > Amphibia > Anura > Ranidae > Rana > Rana muscosa. Next base: position 354,398,259 of record CM055127.1, on the reverse strand, counting down.
ACACTAGGTGAGTGATAAGTGATCAAAAAGGACAATAAAGTAATACCCAATAAGCAATGAGTGACTAACATTGAAAAATGCAAAAAAACAGTATCTTTGCAAATGTAGGACGAAACTATGGCGACCGCCATGTTAAGGGAATGGTTCACGTATAACATAAAATATAACCGTACTATGATAACCAATCTGAGAGAGCATGAACTGAGAAATAGAATGAGTCTTTGGGAAAAATTCCTGAGTTGGATGCCATAAGGGCAAAAATAATAACAACTGAAAAATAGAAAGTAAGGGGGCCAGGGGACTGTGTGGGTCGCCCAGCCCAGCCCAGCAAAATCAACCAGAGGACATTTCGGTCCTTGTTTCTACCGGCGGGGGCCGGCCGCTCCACCCCGAGGAAGAGCGAGGCAGCAGGCCGCACAGGCGTCAAACCAACGACGGCGGATGAGCCAGGCAAATATTAAATGTATGTAACTTACCTAAAACAAAAAAAAAAGTGTGCATAGTTATATAAACTTAAAAACATTCTATAGCAAGCTACCATAAAGGTAGATAATAATGGTATGTAACAGGGAGAGTAACGACACAGTGGGCCCAAATATATTAATGTTGTAAACCAAAGGAGAAAACTAGGGCCAAAGAGACAAAATAAGAAAAGAAATGCAGATCTCACAGTTCCTTGGATTTCGGTCACCAAATGATCAGTCCCAAAGTGATCACACAGTGTTTGCTGCCCTCCTGAATGGGGGAGGGGGGTGAATGTAGGACTAGAATAAGGAGTTAGCAACCTGTATGGGGTAAAAACTGAGGGTTATGTCAAAGAACAAGTTTAAGAAAGATAGTCTAAAGCCTAGTACACACGGCCGAGAATCTCGTCAGGAAAAAACCTGTTGTTTTTCCTGACGAGATTCTTGACAAGAACCTTGTCCCGGCCGAGTGTATACACACTCCATTCAAAAGAACCACCGTTCTTTTGAATGGAACGAATGCGGTGATGTCATCGACTACGACGAGCCTGCGCTCATCACATTCGATGCCGTCGCCGCCATCTTGCTACACCCTACCTATGCCTAGGAAGCTACCGCGCATGCGTCAGTTATTTCGAGCATGCGCGGGCTTACCGGAGGACAGGCAAGTTTGTTGCCGCATACACACACACATATACACACACACACACACACACACACACAGTTTTCTCGTCCGGAAACAGGCCAACGTGAATCCCGGCGAGAAAATAGAGAGCAGATTCTCTATTTTTCTCGTCGAGATTCTGGGCAGTTTTCTTGACGAGAAACCTGAAAGCCTCGTACACACGCACGGTTTACTCAGCAAGAAAGCTCTCCCAGCAGTTTTCTTGTAGTTTCTTGCCGAGAAAACCGGTCGTGTGTACGAGGCCTAAGTCTTTGTATACTGAAACAAAAAACCATGACCTCCCCTTCCAGGACTGCTTGTGCGACTGAAACCAATCTGATGTAAAGAGGACGTTTTCTCCAGCACTTGATGGCTAGGTGGGGATGCATGGTAGACAGTGGACACGGATCATTGTCTATTTAAATGCAAAGAGAGCAAAAGGACTGTCACCTAAAAAAAGAAGAAAAAAAATTCTGGAGAAAATAGATTTACAGGTATCTCTTCTTCATAGCCTCCACGGGATCCAACAGTTAAAAAGTTATTATGGGTTCGGTAGGCAGTGGAGATGCTTGGGGAACGTTCCAACAGTGATAACTAACATTAGAACAAGAAGATGCACCAACTGCATATAGAAAGAAAAGAGAGGCTAAGTTTTTACATACACATCACGATCGGTTGAGGCTGTTTAAGCTGCCTGGTCTTGAAAGGAGTGCTGCTGCCATCTTCTCTGTTCCCTCTGATTGCGTCTGGAGGAGGGAGTAGACCATATAGGTGATGATCTACAGGTTGCAGGAAAACAATGTGACGGTTGCTGTTCCAACAGGCCCAGCTTGAGCAACAGATCTTTCCCTCCAATGAAATTGTATACTGTGTATGTTGTGCCATTGTGCATTATGGATAGTTTAAACGGGCATCCCCATCGGTATTTAATTCTAGCTGTTTGAAGGATACTTGTAACCTTTCATCCTGCGTCTTCGGTCTAAAGTCGCAGGAGAGATGTCAGGATAGATCTGCAACTTAAAGCGGAGCTCCGGCGTAAAAAAATATTAAAAGCCAGCAGCTACAAATACTGCAGCTGCTGACTTTTAATATTAGGATACTTGCCTGTCCTGGAGTCCAGCGACGTCGGCAGCAGAAGACGAGCAGCTGCCCCCACCACCATCATGGGTGAGGGAATCAGGAAGTGAAGCGTTGCGGCTTTATTTCATGGTTCCCTACTGCGCATGCGCGAGCAGCGCTGCGCGTCTTTCACTGGTCCCCACTGTGTCCTGGGAGCCGTGTGTTTCCCAGAACACAACGGGGGGGGGGGGGGAGTGACGCACTACCCGCAGTCTACCCGCAGTGAGAATTCCCGGAAGTGGGTGCAGATACCTGTCTTAGACCGGTTTCTGCACCCCCTCCCCCCTGAAAGATGCCAATTGTGGCACCGGAGGGGGGGAGGAATCTGGACAGCGGAGGTTCCACTTTAGGGTGGAGCTCCGCTTTAACCCCTTCCAATTCAATGCTTGGGGAGTTTCTGGAGGCTCTCATGATGTCTTCTTTGGTGACAAAGTCCTTCATGCACATTATCACATCTCTGGGGGGTTTATCTGGCGTTGGTTTGGGTCGTAATACCCTATGCAATCTGTCACAGGCGAAAGACAGTGGTTTATCTGGTACGAGATTGTGGAACAACTTTGTAAAGGCTTGGTTTAAATCTGTGACTGATTCTGGGATACCGCGCACTCTTATATTGTTGTGTCTGTTTCTATTGTCCAAATCTTCCACGTGTGCCTGCATGAAAGAGAAGCTATCTGCCAATGTCTCAGTCTTTTCCGAGATCATTGTGTGCAAGGGCTAGTTCGTCATGCTTGGTTTCAACTATGTCAGTGCGGCCTCCTATGCTTGCAATCTCCTGTGAAAGTGGTTGGTAGATTTATGCAGCTCCTGCTCTAACTTGTCCACTAGTTTCTCCTATATGGCTGACAAGCTTGCATCCAGATCAGCCTTGGAGAGAGGCTGTGTGTACTCACTGTCTTTGGACGGCCGAGCTGGAGTCTGCACAGAGCCACTGGAGGCCGCATGGTGTCCGGCTCCATTTTGGGTCATCTTCCTTGCAGCGATGGACCTCTCCAGGTCCAGGAGTAAGTTTGTTAGCATGTGCTGGGAGCGGCGATTACGCCCTTTTTTGCCCGATGGCATGCACAGTGATGTCCCGCGGGGGTGATCGAATAAAACCTGGTAGATTTTGTGGTGAAATAGCCCCGGGAATCTTGCCTGGCTTTCCTAGTCAGACGGAGCTCAGCAACGTCCGTCCCGCATCGCGCCGCGCATGCGCCCCTGCAGTCTTTATTTTTTACGCTATAAACAAAAAAAATCTCCGCCAATTCTGAAAAAAATGTTAGCTTTCTGCTATAATGTCCCCCCAAAAAATATAAACTAATTTATTCATCGGTTTAGGCCAATATGTATTCTACATATTTTTGGTAAAAAAAATCCCAATAAGCGTATATTGATTGGTTTGCGCAAAAGTTTTAGCCTCTACAAAATAGGGGGATAGATTTATGTCAATTTTTTTTGTCTTCTAGTAATGGCGGTGATCAGTGATTTTTTAGCGGACAGATCGGACACCTAACTGACATTTTTGACACTTTTTTGGGAACCAGTGACATTATTACAGTGATCAGTGCTAAAAATATGCACTGACATTGTACTAAGGACACTTTCAGGGAAGGGGTTAACCTCAGGGTGGTTAAATGTGTTCCCTGTTTGTGTTTTCTAACTATATGGGGGAACTGTGACTGCTTAGCAGGAAGACAGATCTCAGTGTCATCCCCTGACAGAACGGAGATCTGCCTTGTTTACACAGGCAGATCCCTGTCCTGTCTCTGTGGGGAACAATCGCGGTTGGACATAGAGTTCGTCGGGCCCGCTGATTGGCTCCCCCGCTGGCCAGTCAGAGCCCCCCCCTACAAATCGCCGTACCGGTACGTCAATTTGCGCAGCCGAGCCACCTTGCCGCAGTACATCTGCGGCGGGTGGTCGGCAAGTGGTTAAAGCATGTTACACAACACAGTGCTCTTCTTCTCTGTTCTCCCCTCCCTCCCTGTCTGTCTGTTTGTGACACTGCCCACCCCCTCCCCTCCTGCTGCTTTAAAAACTATAATATATTAATGCCATTCCCTCTGTTATATTACAATGTGTCCCAGTGTCTGATCTATATAAAGAAAATGCTAATTATATCTTCTATCAGAGCGTCTCCCAGCGCCCACAAGACTCCTCGCCTCTCTCCTCCCCGGCTGACATCAATGGGAGTGCTCGGTCCGGCCGCTATAGCTGTCAGCCAGGGAGAGGAGAGACCAGAGGAGTCACATTTTTTATATAGATCAGACACTGGGACACATATTGTTATATAACAGAGGGGATGTTATGAATAGATTATAGTGGCTTAACAACCACTTTAAAAAGTGATTCCAGCTATGGATATTTTACACAGTTACATTGGTCCAGCTTGGACCAATGTAACTGTGTATATTACCATACATGGTCGATGCCCCTGGAAATCACTTAAGTAGACACCACTACTCCAGTGATCTCCACTTGCTTCTGAATGGCTGGCCTGCTGTATTTTGAACACGGGTGGTTGGCCGCTTAGCACAAGCACCATGTAGAGAGTACTTGGCATTTTCTGAATGAATGCACAGGATTCTCTGACTGGATGAAGTGGAGAGCATGCCCAAGCCAAACGGCCAACTTCCTGCATCGAAAATGCATCAGGCCAGCCGCTCAGCATGGGACCTGGGAAGCAAGGGGAAATCACTGGAGTAGCGGTGTCAACTTCATTAGCCAGGTATGGTATATACATAGTTACATTGGTCCAAGCTGGAAAATTAATGTAAAGCTCCAGGGGTTGCTTCTCCTTCACTGTACAGTGGGGAGATGGCCAAGCTCTATTCCGTAACTGCAGTAGAGAAAAAGCAGGTCATTGTTTTGGCTATGCAGTCCGCCAGAGTAAGGCTGCTTTCACACCTGCGCCTTCCAGAAATGAGCAAAAGATACGAGTCACGCTTGTGGTGCCATTAATTGTTAATGGCACCCCAAACGCTCCTAGCAAACGTGACGCAATGGTGTGAATGGGGCCTTAGAGCTGGATAGACATAGATCCTAATCAATTTGGCAGGTGTGCAGTTAGATGTTTTCCTAAAGTTCCACTTTTCTGTCTGTTTAAAATGAATCTGATTGTGATTTGAAACAAAACTTACAAGGAAATTATATTTGTACGTGGAATCTGACAGATAATGCATTTAATGCCTGTTTATTTTCTATTTTTCTCTTGTCATTGCATTGATGGCTCTACAATAGCATAATTTACCTGAAGATTACAGTGTACAATATTATAGAGCTTACATTTGCACATAATGCTAAGCCTCTGGCTGTAGAATTGTGGTACAGCTATTAATAGAATACATTTTAGGCAGCTTCTTTACCACTTGAGCACCAGTCTGTAATACCCCTTCATTATCACACTAGAATTCAGTTTTCAGTGCTGTGATGGACTGAACTGGTCATGCAATGCTGTAGTCAAATTAGTTTTATAACCACTGGGGTTTTATTTTATTGTTTACAATATAAAAGAAAAAAATTATCCCACAATCAAGAATGACAACTCGCCACAAATCTGCTGATCCCTTTGTCCTTGAATCTTCGAAGATAAATCCTCACGTTCTCCAATTTATTTGCTGTGATAGGGAAGGGAGTGCTCTCAAATGTAAACAGACTGTCTGTCTACATTTGTGATCATTTTGGTTGGTCATCCCAATGATCACAGAGTACAAAGCCACTCCCATCGGCCTTGTACATTGTGTCTGGCTCAGATCATAGACAGACAGAGCTGTGGAAATGAAATATGGATGAAAAGAATAGAGTGAATGTTTGTTTTATTTAGTGTAACACCTGCTAGACAGAATCTGAAAGCATCTAATGCCAGTCTGCTTGTCACACTATTTGATGCTTACAAAGGGTTTCACAGGGCATGCATTTTTACATGATAAAGTAACGTTTTTAAGCAGATTAGTATATAGCTATAGCCGCTGGCTGGTTGTACTGAAGGTGATTAATAAATCAACACCAGTACAACCAGCCTGTCCATAGACAGATCCAAATTTGATCCGTTTATGGTTGGCTTAACCTTTTGGTGGGAAAGAGCAGCTGGCGAGGGTTCCAGCTGATTGGTCGACCCCTTTTACAAGCGGCTGTTTCTTTGGTCCCACTACAGATGTACAGTGTCCCCAGAAGAAACCAGCTGTCCCAAGGTAGCCAGGGCACCCAAGGAGCTGCATAAGAAGATAAGGAATGAAAAAACTGTGTGGCAGCTGGCCAAGAATGTTCGGAGGGATGTGGGTGGCGGCAGAATTCCTTACCCGTAGTGGTGCCTGAAACTGGAACCATTGAAAGAGACAACACTGGAAGATGTGGCAGTTGCTTCTGCTGTTTGCACCGTTGTGCACGGCTCTGTTTATGAGGAATTGTCCACCCAAGTCTGTTAGGAAACTGTGTCCTCCACGGTATTCATTGGTTCCTTCCACTGACACTCCTCGAAGTGTCGGTTTCCCAGCTGACTTTGATGGGAATAAACAGAGCAGCAGTTCACAGCATAGGCAGCAGAAAAGTTCACGGCTTTCTTTTATACTGGAAGCAGTTTGCTATTCGTTCTTAGATCAGTAGCAGGATCGCTTTTAATGTTGGTGAACCTTCTTTCATTTAAATGCATTTTTTTTTATGCTGTACACTTACGTGGGTGTGCTCTGTGTTGCAAATGTGTTCAAAAGTGGAGCACTAATGTGAAAAATTGTGATGCACTTAAAGTGGTTGTTAACCCACTTCTATTACATCATCCCATCTCCTCTGCACCATTTATAAGAAGTTTCCCTGTGCCTGTGTTCTGTAACAAAAATTGCATGATTCTAACTGTATGAGCTCCACTCTGGGCGCTCAGCTGATTCCTCTCCTCTGTTTCGTCTCCGACTCCCAGCTGCAGTGGGCAGGTCTGAGCCCTCCCACTGACGTCAGCCGGGGGGGGGGGGGAGATGGAGAGGGGAGAGACAAGAGCGCCCTAGCTGCCGACAATCAGCTGAGCGGCAGGAGCGGAGCTCATACAGGTAGAATAGTGCAGTATTTTTACTGAACACAGGGAAACTTCTTATAATGGTGCAGAGAGGGTGGGATGATGTAATAGAAGATATGAGAGCAGTTAGAGCAGCGGGGGGGGGGGGGGGGCAGGCACATTGAACGAGCAGAGACAGAGGGGAGGAGGGGGTAGGACAGACAGGCTGCGGATGACGGAGGCACGCAAGCGGTCCACAATGTCGGGGCTCAGCAGCCCTGATTTATTGTGGTATGTTTGCAGAGGGGAGGGCATAGCTAGGCAGGATCAGCCAGGTATTTCAGGTGATACGGGGGTCCAAATGACACAGCACAAGCACTGTGTGCTGTATAACATGCTTTAAGGGAACAGGAGCTGTAATTTTTTTTTTTTTCTTGTGGGGTTAACAAACGCTTTAATCTTGTGATAATCTGCTACCCAATCAAACCTAAGTAAATACATTGTAATATTCTCCAAATATACAAATAATGTGATAAACATATGTGCACCTGACAATAGGAGGTAGTCCAAATAATTGGACACCCTTTGCTGGATTCTTTTCCTAGAGATGCGAATGTCTGCAGTTATTTGGACTAAAATATTTAACCTCCCATTGTTTGGGTGGTTGGTGCACATACTGTATATTTTAAACAATATGTATTTGTATAATGTGAGACTGATACAATTTGTTTATGTATGCTGCAGATTATCATTGGATTGAGTTTTTCACAAATGCTTGGTATGAAGGTACAGTGTTAGCAAGTCTGGAGGTTAATTATTCCAAGCACATAATTTATACATACAGTATATGCTACTGCTTTGCAAATGTGGCTTTACGTTTGCAGAGTGTCAACATATTGCACTTGGTAGCAATGTCAGAAGGTCAAAGAAAAGTTGCTAGTTGTTTGATAATGGGAAAACCCCTTAAAAATGTTGGAATAAATCACACTTTCTGAGTTTGCTAGTGTTTCACTACCAGTCGAATTGCCTTGTAACTTCACACCAAGTGGATCCTTTTTCATATTAATCACCAGATGCCGGATGTAGATATAAGTGTTAAGGCTTAAAGAACAGGCTGTGTCAGATATGTTTGTCCCAATCGCTAATTTTATCCAGAGTATCAGATAGCAGATTGTTTTTAGTACAAGCAGGTCAATTATTTTTAAATGTCTACCATGTGATCTGATTCAAGAGGAGAGAGCGTTGTCCTATATATACCATTTAGTTTATGCTTTGCATAAAATATGACTTTAGTATGAAAATGCAGATTAAATTACATGTTTTGGTGCTGTTGAAAGCAAAACTAAAAACAAAACCTCTGCGGGAGGAGCAAGTCTAACTAACCTGTCTTTAGGCTAGGTTTACATTTGTTCTGTGTGCCGTGTTTGCGCAGGCACAGCAGCCCCTTCATTTGAATAGGTTGTTGTGCCTGTGTGTTTTTTCCTGCAGGAAAAAAAGGTCCCGTCACTCTTTGAAAACACACCTGCGCAGAAACTGCATGGTGCTTTGGCACCATGCATTTCTGTGTACAGGAAAGCACTCTGTTTCAGTGTGTGGAGGTGGTGTTAGAGTTGATGGTGTTAGAGTTGATGGCACCCCACACATTTTCTTTAATGCACCAAATTTTGTGTGCAGCTGCATGCAAGTGTGGGAATGCATGCAATTTACACACATACCTGCACAAATATGAACCTAGCCCTAGAGTTAAAGTGGTTGTAAAGTCAGAAGTTTTTTTTTATCTAAATGCATTCTATGCATTAAGATAAAAAATATTCTACGTGCATCAGCCCCCCTTTAGTCCCCCTAACACTTACCTGAGATCCAGGGATGTTGCAGGAGAGTCTCGACTGCTCGGGACTCTCCCTTCTCATTGGTTGAGACAGCAGCATGGCGCCATTGGCTCCCGCTGCTGTCAATGAAGTCAGTGAGCCAATGAGAAGAGAGGGGGTGGGGCTGAATTGCAGCTCCATGTCTGAATGGACACACAGAGCGGCATATCGGCTCGAGTGCGGCACTCGACAGGAGGGAGGGGCTGGGAGTACTAAAAAGGGACCCGGAAAGGAGAGGATCGGAGCTGCACTGTTTAAAACCATTACACAGAGCAGGTAAATATAAGGTGTTTGTTATTTGTAAAGGAAACAAAACTGAGACTTGGGTATAACAGAAAGCCTTGCAAATATAAAGCGGACACCTTCAGGTGCTTCTTGGTAATAATGATTTTACAGTCATCCACTACGCAGTGCCCTGGGAGCCCCTAATCCTTCAACACTATTAAACTTCCTGGTTTAGGCAACCTGGACACTGGCAAACACATTCATCTAGTTCCACAGTCTTCTACAGAGCATGTCTTAGGTTACTTTATTACTATGGGATGCCAGAAAGTATTTATGAATCAATTTTTGTTAAACTCAAAATTTGTATAATGTGGGCACTAGGATTTCAGTGGCTTCTGGCACAATCGATTAAAAAAAATGATTGGCTTCTGGAGGTGCCTATTTTAGTAAAACCCCAATTCAAAAAAAGCTGGGAAGCTCCAGAAGGCATTTGATTCTGTCTCCTGGTCACAATCCTACACCAATGGGGCTTTGGCCACTCCTTTATGAATATGATAGGGGCCCTCTACTCCAACCCTGAAGCTAAAATAAGACAACAGGGATACCACTCTTCCAATCTTCAGGGGGAATAGGCAGGGATGCCCTTTATCTCCACAAATGTTTGCTATTGTCATCGAAACACTTGCTATAGCCATTAGGGATCACCCGGATATACATAGGAGCCGGTGTGGGCCACAAATGTGCACTTTTTGCAGATGATATTCTGCTCTTTATAACCTCGCCACTAACCTTGCTCCCCAACATTTGCAAATTATTGGACAACATTGGTGCAATCTCAGGCCTTAAAGTGAACTACAAAAAATTGAGTGCGTTTGAATATAAATCTCCCTGACCGTTTATTATCACGATTGCAGGAAAAATTCCAATTCAAATGTAACGATACGGTCATTCCCTATTTGGGAGTTAATCTGGCAGCCTCAGCGGACCGACCATATGCGGCCAACTTCCCCCATTATACGGTAAATTGGAGGAAGACCTGACACATTGGGACAAAATGGAACTCTCCTGGTTGCGCAGGGTTACTTCAGTGAAAATTACTCTTTTACCGCGCATCCTCTTATTTCTTCCGGTAACTTCCCATTTCAATCTTAAAAGATCACTTACGAAAATTTCAATCGAAAATTGTCTAATTCATTTGGGGCACAAAAGGGCATAGAGTTCCCAGGGAGACCCTTTATCGATATTGACCTAGGGACAGAGGGGGAGTTGGAACTCCCGAACATTCTTTGGTACTACCAAGCAGCACAACTGATCCAACTCTCTAGCATTTATGCAAAGTAAATGGTTCGCCCATTATGTTTCACTGCAGTTCTCTTGTAAACTGTGAATTAGTGCTGTTTGTATAACTAATTCTCAGTACACTTGAACTATAGACACAGATAAGTCATAATCAAAGGTTCATGCTAAGCAATGGCATAAGCTTATTTAATTACAAAATATCTATTTCATGAATGTGTTTCTCATAGTCACAAGTCGGGCACTTCCAAATTAACAGTTGAGAGCTAAAAGCTTGAATGGGAACATCAGTCCAGCTCTCCCATGCTGCTCTGCAGTGGCCTGGTATTGTGAGCACAGGGCGGCATGGAGCACTTGCTATGAAGGAATCAGACACTGTTGGGCTTGGGTGTGTGTGGGGGGGTCAGAAGGACTAAGCTGACGTCGGGGGCTCAGCCCCCAGACTTCCAGCACGCATTGGCACAGCAGGGGCAGTGCCTTCAGTGGAAGTGAAGCTGTGTCAGCTGAGAGAGGCAGAGGACAGATCACTCCGCTGTAACAGGGCTGCAGCCAGAATTAGAGGAGCAGTATTGGCAAATGCGGCTGACTGCTCATTTCACAGCTGGAATCTGTCCAACTCTCCAAATGTCTTTTTGGCGGAGGTGCCGATCAGTACTCCACCAAAATGCCCTGATTTTTAATGGTGGAAAATGTCCGTTACAGTTGTAAAGGCCACTGATTTTTACAAACTGTCAGTAAATTTACTGGCAGTTGACAACAATAGTTACAGGAGTGCACTTGTTTAGCACTGCCAGTTACCCAGAGTCGGCCAACACTGAAGTAAAGCGCACGGTCAGCTGATATCTCAGTGCCAATTTAGGCTCTGAAAGGGTCCCAACCATATTTGGAGGGGCAGAGCAGTGACTGACGGTCTCAGTTCAGAGCTGACCTCTGGGTGATCTACATTGCAAGGATTTTATCAAACCTAGTTGCAAATTTAGTCCTACCCGTTTTTTTCTCTGAAGAAAAAACAGTTTGTTCTTCTGCATCTTTTAGATACTGTATCTGAATGGGAGTGAGTTGCATTATTGATCATTGATGAATTTGCAGTGTTCTAAAAAGGAGAGTGGCAGAGTGCATTCTTTCAAAGTGACTAACCCTGTTAACTTTTTGTTGTAGAAGATGCCTAAAATCGGACGTTTATCTCAGTGCAGACTGGGAAATTGCATAAGCAGGAAATTAAATTTCTGGGGTCCAAGTTGCCATATTGTATTGAATTTTACAGAAAATTACAGCGCTGAAAATTGAAAAGGAATGAATTTTCAACAGCATTAAACTACAATATAGCTTATATTGCAATTATATATGCTAGATTATTATTTTTACCGATGAAAGTAGTTGCCCTTTAAAGATTGTTAAAGGAGAAGTACAGCCAAAGCTAGTTTGGCTGGGCTTCACCTATGGATCATCGGAGTGCAATTCGTTTTGCACTCCTGTGGCCCATTTTCAGTTGGCTCTGCCTACATCGTGGATATCAGTTCAGGCTCCACGTCATCCCGACAGATTAGGTGCCTGGACTGACGCCTGTCTCAGCCTCTCAGCGAGCCACTAAGAGCCTGAGACGGCCTGTTCCGCCCCCTCCACAGCTCAGTGCTCCAGTGAGTGCGAAGGGAGAAGAGCAGAGAGCTGTGACTAACAGTCTGCAGCTCTCTGCTCATGGCTGTGAAAACCGAGTGATAGGCGATGTTTGATCGCTCAGTTTTCAGTGCAGAGCCCCCAGGGGACAGATTCAGCATCGGACCCATGCTGCATCCACCTAAGTAAGTATAAAACTAAAAAGAAATGAAACCCATACTTCTCTTTTAAGCTGCAATATAGTTTACTTTTCGGTAATTTGCAATAACTTGCCAGGAAAGAACTCTAAAGTGTTTTTGTATGAAAGCACATAGTTTCACAGCACGTAGTTTCTTGTTTTCACATGTCAAGTATGGAGATGGTGACAGTGAGCAATTGCTTTTGGCTGCTTAAGTAAATTTGAATGCTTTATTAATGTTTTATTGGTTTGTGTTTTATGTGAAGCAGGGAATAACTGCATGTCCAAAAATTTAAAGTGACACTATAGGTTAAATTTTACTTTTTTTAAAATAACAAACATGTCATACTTACCTCCACTGTGCAGCTCGTTTTGCACAGAGTGGCCCCGAACGCTGTTTTCTGGGATCCCTCAGCGGCTCTCTCGGCTCCTCCCCACTTCAGATAACTCCCTCTGAGAATCGCTCTCCCAAGGGGGTTACCTTGCGGGCGTGCTCCCAAGTCCTGCATTCAGCATCCATAGCCACCGAGTGCAGGACTCGGCCCCGCCCCCCAGTGCCCACATCATTGGCTTTAATTGACAGCAGCGGGAGCCAATGGCTGCGCTGCTATCAATCTATCCAATGAAGAGCCGAGAACCCCGGGCAAAGATCCAGTGTGTTCTTGACGCAGGACTTTCCAGGGCTCAGGTAAGTAAAACGGGGGGCGCAGTAATTGTCAGATGTTTTTTCACCTTTAAAGTATAGGATGCATTAAGGTGAAAAAACATGAGGGTTTAGAGCCCCTTTTAAGTTCACCCAGGGCTATTTCACACATACTGTGGTGACCGGCATTTTTCTGCACTGGGAAAAACGCCAGTCACTACTAGGGCATGCAGAATTGTTTACTTTGTATCCTAATCACACTGCAACGCAGTCCAGAGCTGCGATAAAATGCAGACATGTTGCATTTTATTGCAGTGTTCCAGGCCAGATCGCATTTCACTGTACAGCAGTGCACTGTACTGCTGTACAGTGACATAAATGAAGTGTTACTTTGTACATTTCAAATTAAGTTTAGTCAAAAAAAGAGGGAATTGTGTGATGCGCTGAAACATGCCCCCTACCCCTGGCTCACTGCAGCCAGAACAGACAGCTGCTACACACTAAACTGCAGTGGTTTAGTGTGCAGCAGCTGTCCATTGCTGTGTGATCTGGGCCCTTAGAGATGACCATAATAAATTGCTTGGGATTATGGGGACTCTGAAGCTGGCCATACATTATACAATTTTCTTGTACAACTTTCCTTTAGATTTACCAAAACCACAGAATATGAGGTCAAACCTAAACACTTTCAATTAGTATGCAATAAGGCAGGCCCTTGCACTACATAGCTGAAGGTAAATCTAAAAGGAAAATTGGGGAAAAATATATATATTATATCTATATCTTTTTTCCCCAATTTCCTTTTAGATTTACCTTCAGCTATGTAGTGCAAGGGCCTGCCTTATTGCATACTAATTGAAAGTGTTTAGGTTTGACCTCATATTCTGTGGTTTTGGTAAATCTAAAGGAAAGTTGTACAAGAAAATTGTATAATGTATAGCCAGCCTTCATTTGGTACTTGCATTATTTCTTGTCCTTAATTCCCTATTTACACATACTGCAATGACCTGTAATTTATCGCACCAATGTCGATCACTGCAAGGACATAGAAAAATGTTTGTCTTTTCACACCACAACGCTGGTATCGTGTGCAGTTTGTGGCTTTAAAATGCTACATGTATGTATTTTAACGCAGTGCACATCAATGCAACACAAGTCTTGAGAAGAAAAAAAAATAGTTTATTTTATTTTGTCCTTTAAAAGGATCCATACTGAAGCCATCTTAGAGGGCAAATGGAGAGTGTGCAATAGAAAGCTGGCTAGTGAGGTGTCCCGATGTCAGGGTTTGTGGAAATAGATGATGTAAATCCTGGTATTGGGTCCAAAACTGCCCTTTTTTCTGTTTGTATTGCTTTTTTTGTGTGAAATACCTGGTAATCTTTCTAGTCCCCTTCCTTTCCTATTTCAAACTGAGCATCATAGAAAAAGAAGCTTAAAAAAAATGCAACACCCACCATTTTATTCTCTAGGGTACTTGCTTGCTTATAAAATATATACCGTATATACTCTAGTATAAGCCGAGTTTTTCAGCACCTTTTTTAGGGCTGAAAATAGCCCCCTCGGCTTATACTTGAGTCGGTGTACCTGAAGGACTGCGGGCGTCCATTTTTCAAAAGTCGCGGCTTCCTCCTGGTCCTGTTCCGTCATAGGCGTTTCATACTGTGTTCTGCTACCGCCTATCATGGAGGTCCTCTCATCCTCTGACTTTCCCAGCGGACACTGTTCAGTGTTCCGCCTATCACGGACGTCCTCTTGTCCAAGGATGAAAGAAGGTCCGTGATTGGCGGAACACTGTGTCTGCTGGGAAACTGAGTCCGAGGATGAGAGGACCTCCGTGATAGGCGGTAGCGGAACAGTGTCAAACGCCTATCACGGAACGGGGCCAGGAGGAAGCCACGACTTTTGAAAAATGGATGCCCACAGCCTGTCAAGAATACAGGTACACTGACATGGGCACAGTGAGGCTGCAAATGGGCATTGTTGACCATATTTTCCGCTTACAGTAGCTGCTGCATTCTCACCCTAGGCTTATACTCAATTCAATACGTTTTCCCAGTTGTTTGTGGTAAAATTAGGGCCTCGGCTTATACTCGCGTATATACGTTATATAATATTTGGGGGTTCGAAGTAATTTTCTAGCAAACAAATGCTGATTTTTTACATATATGTGAGAAATGTCAGTGGTTAAAGTAAATCTGCAAACAATTTGTTGGAAATTACTTATGTAAGCAAAATAAATTAAAATAATCATGTGTATGGGTATTGTAAGGCTGCCTATTCAGATGTAATAAAATATGGTTGGTTGGTCTTGTACTCAAAAATCATTTAAAGTAATATTAAACCCAAAAGCAAAAATGTGATGGGAGCCTCCTTCTTCTTTTTTTTTTTTTTTTTTTTAAATAATGCTTTTTTCACCAGGTGATCCTGGCAGTAAAAAAAATATATATATTTTTTTTTTATTATTTAAATCAGATATTTATTTTAATAAACTGCTTTTGGAGTAAAAATCTAAAGATGGTTTTCTAGTTAAGATACATTAATAATTTAGTTTATTGCAGCATGAAATGGAGCTTATTTTTGTAGCATGAGGCTGTATATTCTGCAGTATTTACATTTTTGGTAAACTCATTTAATGAATCCAAGCCCTGCAAGCTGAGATAACATGCACTGCATTGATGTGTTCACACAATTTCACAGTAACCATGAGATAAACCAAAGTTTAGAAATATTCCTTTATCCCATTGTTTTGCAAATCTATGTACACTACAAACTGTGTATAATTGAATCGGTACTAACCTGACAGCTTATTATTCTAAATAGGAAACCTTCATTTTGTTTGCAAATATTATAGATTCTAACTACCAGCAAGAATAAAAAGTGAATGGGACTGTCGGTGAGTCAACAGCGGGTCGTCGGAGGAGCTGCTGCGGGACAGAGATGACAGTTGCTGTTTTGAAAGTTATGATTTAAATCGAGTTGGTTTAAATCAAGCCAATTGACTTGATTTAAATCAAATACATTCTGTTAAAAAGTGTTCGCTGGGGTTTGGCTTCAATTTGTTAGTGTATTTAAATCTGCTAGTACATCTAACACTCCCCTCACTCCAGAATAGCAATGCTGCTGTCCAAAGGTTTCTCTGTTGCTCCTTCATCCAGAGTGGGGGCACCCTAATACAGGAGGTATTTTGCTGGCTGGATCACTAGGTGATATGTGAGGGAAGAAAGTCTAAAAGAAGAAAACGAATGCAGTCATCACATCTAAAGATCTGTAAACGGCAATATATTAAATTTTTTGGCTTTGGGTATAATACCACTTAAAATGTTTCCACTGTTATCCATTGCTGAAAATGAAGTTCACATTGTATGTGTCGAGCTTTCATCAGATGTGAACGTCTGGTGACCTTTAAGTGACTCTTTTGTTCGCTCCCCTGATCACCTCTAGAATTCCAGGGCGTTACCTGTAATGTGACCAGTTATTGTGCACATGATGGATCTTGTATCTAGTAGCTGCTTGCTGCAAAAGCCATTTCTAGGAAGTTGCCTTACACAGAAATCTGGTAGGGTTTATCAAGGTTAAAAATAGAGATGGCAGGGGACATAGCTGTAGAGTTATATTACAGAGCCAGGGTGGGAGATAAATTATCAGATGGAGAATGTCAGTAATTAATAAACGCCTTTTTTTTTTTTTTGTCATTTGGGCAGCGTGTGTATTAATTATCATTTGACTGTAGGATACAATTAGCAGTGATGATGCCATAGACCAGTCTCTATCTGGACGCTTTTATTAACAAAAAAAAACCCATTGGAGTTGCACATCTTGCTCATTTGGAATGCTGCAAGTACCGAAAAGTACTTGTTGATCTACCAGAAATGCACTCCGCTCCTAAATTCTTCTGTTTGCTGACAACATGCAGCATTTTTGTACACCCAGTGATGTTGGCACTGACCAGTTGTCTTTTAATAAACTACTTAAACCGTTCCCCTATCCTATTTTACACAACATGGACACTAATTGATCAGTAGTCCATAATAAGAATTTGCATTTCTGATATGATCAACAGGTATATATTTTTTTAACCTATTGAACACAATTAACAAAACTCAACCAATGGAATATTTAACAGACCAAAAGTAAACAGGATTTACATACGTTTCTAAACTATTATTATAGCGGTGTGGTAATGTTCACAAGAGTTGCGTTTTTGTCCGGTGAAAGCCCTACATAGTAACAAGCGACATGCAGAAGTACAAATTGTTTTGTGCAGAAGAAAAGATGAATATTGGAGACTGTCTGCTCTTTTTTTGCTAGTGTCTGTAGGTGATGGACTATCTTTTCCTTCTGAGGAATCTGCTTCACTAGTTTATTTTTTTTCTTATTTTGTCTTCAGATTTTTCAATCAATCATCAATTATTTTTCAGTCTTCTACTGTGTACACAGAAGCTGTGAAACCATGGTAAAACTTTGGGAGCCGTACCTAGACCACCACACTGTGGGGTTAGCATGTAATGTTTCTTCAGTCATAAGTTCTTTTGCAGGGTGCTCAGTTTTGCACTTGGTGCAAAGCATTGAGTTAGCTGCAGGGTGCTATACAGGTCCAGGGCTATGATCCATTGCTATGGAACCCAGTCCTTTAGAGGTATGCACCTCATGACAGGCAAAGCCTTTACTTCATAGCTGTGGACAGGTAAGACTGGGTCACCCTGTATTCCTGACCCTTACTAAGTTTGGAATGTATTCACTTCATAGTGTAAACTTTTCAAACTTGATGCTAAAATTCAACCACACGGAGTTCAGTCTCAGGTGGATGACCAGGTGTTAAATCACATCACTGGTCTCACACTTTAATGCCGCTTTCGTCTAAGCCAGGGGTCTCAAACCTGCGGCCCTCCAGCTGTTGCGGAACTACAAGTCCCATCATGCCTCTGCCTATGCGAGTCCTGCTTGTAACTGTTTAGCCTTGCAATGCCTCATGGGAATTGTAGTTCTGCAACAGCTGGAGGGCCACCAGTTTGAGACCCCTGGTCTAAGCCCTTATAAAGTTCTCGGGTGCTTCTTTCTGCTCTTTCGTCACGTGAATTTTTGCAGGACAATGTACACCTGGGTTACCATGTACTCCTACTAGACACACTTGCCCAATCTCCTACACAATACTCTGAGTATCCCACAAGGGAATATCCTCACTAGTAGCTATGACAATCCAGGCAGGAGGGAATTCATTTTAAACAAAGTGAAAGATTGCTCTGCCGAAGGCCTGCACTATACTCAAACTCAGAGTGACGATGCGTCCCTTGCACTGGAGCAGGACCCAGTTGAAACACCAGTCACCACATCTGATTCTAGCTCTATTTCAGGAACGCAGTAAGTGGCCTACCTACAGTAACAAAAAAACAGAATTTCTGCATCTATGTCACAATTCCTTGGATTACAGCCCTAATCTAATCTAATCTTTATCCAGAGCTCAGAAATACCCTTTTCTCCTATTCCTGGTTTCTCAACCAGAGTGAGACCCTAATATGCTGGTCCTAGTGGGTGCTGAATTAAGAGAGGATTGAAGAGGACATAGAGACAGAGTTGGAGAAAGCTGAAGAGAATTTCTTTCCACCACAAGAAGGAAGAAGAAACTTCACGCAACCTGCTTGCTGGCCTTAAAAAGCTCAATGCCTTGGCAAGTTGACTTTCCTCTGTCTTGGCACATAAACCTACAATAACCTGCAAAACATTCCATGTTCATGAACAGATAGAATGTGCAGTCTGACAACTGTGTCACTCCAGAAAACACTTTTGGGAGAGTGAAAATCTCTTTTTCGAACTCCATTCGGTAGAAAAAGAGTTTGCAAAAAAGTGGGCTATACCTGTTGTTGACCCTGCTGTGTCTGCCTTAAACAAACATCTCGCTGTACTTATTGAAGGTGTTGCATTTTTTAAAGATTCTGCTGCCAGAAAATCTGAGATGCTCTTAAAAGCTTTCTTTAGTCTGGCAGGCCCAGCCCTGCAACCAGCTCTTGTTGCTATGTTTGTATGAGAAAGTGGAGCTAACTGGAATAGGACAATGAATAACCAACATTACTCTGTATTTTAGGATTGTAGACGAATATCCAGAATGGCATATTCTATGTGTAAAATCCTATGGCTAAAGTCCCGGACAGCAGAAGCTACACGTAAAAGTCTCCTAACATGTATGCACGTATGCCTTTTTAAGGAAGACCTCGATTTGACGAGGTACTTGACCAATTGATTAAAGAATTCACAGGTGGGAGATTTCTACTTCCTCAGAGTTGAAGATGACGAAGCCCCCCCCCCCCCCCCCTAGGAGCTCCTAGCTTCTGGAAATGCAGAGCACTTCCATGCTGAAACCTGGCTTCAACGTCAAAAACTAAGTCCAGCTCTTCTCTTTGGCACAAGGTTTTGTCCACAAAGGCCAGCAAGCACTCTTCAAATCCCCTTTCACAAAGTAGGGCGTCTGCAAGGTCAGTAATTGCCTCTCTAAGACAGGGTGAAAGCATGGCATCCATGGACAGCCAAGTTGGCTATTGTCATGTTCCCATTTAGCCACCTCATTAGCGATTTATTCTATTGTTTCTATTTGCAGTAGCAGACGACCACCTCCACCTTTGTGTTGCCTTTCAACCTGCCCTCTGCCAAGGTGTTCACAAAGATCTTGGCACTCTTGCTTGCCCCTCTCAGAACTCAGGGCAGCCAAGTGATGGGCTATCTAGACAACCTCCCCCTGAAGAAATAGTCTCCCTTGCAACTCTCAGCAAATGTCCAAAAGACATTTCAACTGCTTAGGGCCTTTAAATGAATAATCACTTTAAAAAAAAAAAAAAAAAAATCTGCTTTCCATCCTTTCCTGGTATACTTGGATCTGATCCTGGATAAAAAAAAATTAAATTCTTTATATTGAGTTTTTTGTAATAAAGGTACAAGCCGTGCACCAAAAAGGTGCTAAGAATATACAATAAAATACAAAGGTATCAAAGGGAAAAATATAATCTCAAACACCCCCACCCCATCCCCCAGCTGCTCCTGTTCAGTGATGGCCTAGTGCAGTGATGGCGAACCTTGGCACCCCAGATGTTTTGGAACTACATTTCCCATGATGCTCATGCACTCTGCAGTGTAGTTGAGCATCATGGGAAATGTAGTTCCAAAACATCTGGGGTGCCAAGGTTCGCCATCACTGGCCTAGTGCATGTGAGCGGTCATTGGTGAGTATACAGTTCCAGTTGGTACAAGGATAACTGTACCAGTCCCCAGATGGACTCACCCGAGGACACCGTCCAACAGGCAAAGGTCTTTCTTCCAGAAAAGAAGGTTCTTTATCTAAGAGCTCATGTTCGACAACTGGGATCCAAAAGGCAGGACCCTTTTTTTGGTACACTTTGCAAATTGGAATTTTAGTTTTTTGTAGTTTTCAAAGATTTCAGGAAATTACATTTTTGTATTATATTGTTGGGTATTGCTAAAAGATGACAGCACAGTCACCATTTATAGGTTCTATTTTGAGAGCTTTTTGGTGATGGAAACTTTGCCTTTTCCAGATATTTGTACATAATAAAAAATTTTCTTGTGTGGTGCAGCCTCTTGGTTGATATCTAGACTAATGTTTTATCTTTTATTTTTCATAGTTCCCTTTTAAAGTCCCACAAAAGCTTGCTGGTGAAGTCCATCTAATGCAGCTTCCTGTGATGGTGTGGCAATGATGCTGCACTGCCCTTAGAGCAAAATAGCCACTCTTCTGTATGCTATGCCTGCCCACACTACAGTGAGATGAGATGATGTAGCAGGGGTGCGTGGGCATCGACAGTGTCTTCTTTTTCACAATCCTGTAGCCAGTTAGCAGCTGGCTACATCCAATGCTGCCCACTGCTTTCTGTTTAGGCAGAACTGACTGTGCTGCTGATACACTATATTACCAAAAGTATTGGGACACCTGCCTTTACACGCATATGAACTTTAATAGCATCCCAATCTTAGTCCGTAGAGTTCAATATTGAGTCGGCCCACCCTTTGACGCTATAACAGCTTCCACTCTTCTGAGTCTGTCTGTTTGACCATTCTTCCAGAAGCGCATTTGTGAGGTTAGGCACTGATGTGGAAGAGAATGCCTGGCTCGCAGTCTCCACTCTAATTCATCCCAGATGTGTTCTATTGGGTTGAGGTCAGGACTCTGTCAAATTCCTCCACCCCAAACTTGTTCATCCATGTCTTTATAGACCTTGCTTTGTGCACTCATCCAAATCATTTGGTGAAGGGAGGATTATGGTGTGGGGTTGTTTTTTAGGGGTTGGGCTTGGTCCCTTAGTTCCAGTGAAAGGAACTCCTTAAAGCGTCGGCATATCAAGAAGTTTTGGACAATTTCATGCTCCCAACTTTGTAGGAACAGTTTGGAGATGGCCCCTCCCTGTTCCAACATGACTGCGCACCAGTGCACAAAGCAAGATCCATAAAGACATGGATGATCGAGTTTGGGGTGGAGGAACTTGACTGGCCTGCACAGAGTCCTGACCTCAACCTGATAGAACACCTTTGGGATGAATTGGAGTGGAGACTGCAAGCCAGGCCTTCTTGTCCACATCAGTGACTGAGCTCACAATTGTCCTTCTGGAAGAATGGTTAAACATGCCCATACTCCTAAACCTTTCGGACAGCCTTCCCAGAAGAGTTGAAAGAGAGGGAGAGAGAGGCACAAGGCGACCAACAGTGTAACATGGTTTAATGAGAATGTATAAAAAAAAACAAAAACACAGTGACAAGTTCAACTTATACAGTGACCATGGGTGACTGTGCCCAGGTGTGCTGTGCAAATGATCCCACACGGGATTGTGCAGCAGTGGCTCTGTGGAGACAGGAGAGAGGACCCTGGAACCATGAGCTATAGGGACCCAAATGACACCTGTCAAAACCCAGAGAGAAACTGACCAATTGGAATGCGTTTCATAGGCTAGTCATGCCTCCTTCCTCAGGCGATCTCAGAACAGTTGAAGCTGTTATATCTAGAGGGTGGGCCAACTCAATATTGAACCCAACAGACTAAGACTGGGACGCCAATAAAGTTCATGTACGTGTAAAGGCAGACGTCTTAATACTTTTGGTAATATAGTGTACTCGTCGCACCTGTAGGCTGCAGTATCTGGTTGATGGGAGCATGTGCAACACAAATGAAGGAGGACTCGGTTTAATCAAGGAAGGTAATAGAAATGTTCTTTTTTTCTTTGAGGCTTGTGCATGACATAGTAACTAGATGTGGGACCTGATAAGATTATGTAGTTGTACTTTTAAGGGTCCATTTACACCAGGTGCTGCAAAACCAGCAAAATGCCTGGTCTCCTATCAGGCCAGGTCACACCACCCCATTGTGGTGCCATGTGCTTACCATATGCAGTACTTTTTTTTTTGTGGTGCGATCTATTGTGCCAACTTGTTTGTAGTTCATTGCCATTTCTTTTGAAAAGCACACCACTTATGCACAAATACAATAGGGAAAAAGTGATTTCAACACTATAGCACACCACATTGCACAGATGTAAATAATCTTTGCTTTGTGGTATGCCTGTAAAATTAGCGCAAGGGCATTTTTTTGTGTTGAGGAACTATGACAGACATTCAAATATATAGGCTGCCCTAACCCCAAAGCTCATGAAAACAAGTGCATTCATGCAATACATAACTGAATGGGCCATGAAGCTTCTTTTTATGCTCAGATGATTATTAAACTACAACCGCTTCATAAGAAAGCTTGTTCTACCTTTCAGAGTTAAGGCTGTACTGAGGTTTGTTTGATATTCCCACAGTATTTGCTGTCATTAGTCTGCTATCTCATCAAGTCTGTTCTGGTCGGTCTGAACCATTATTGGAATCTTATACTGTAGTAAATGGGAAAGCTTGTCCATCTGACACCTGCTGTCATTTTGAGTAACAATATTTCTGTGATGTTATTGATAGACTGTGAAATGATCAATAACTCATCAAGTTATCTTTCAGAGCCTATGTATTGTCCTGGGATGTACATTATTATTCTGGGCCAGTGTTGAAAGGTCAGTTTATCATCTTGTGGGTTGCCTTGCTCTTTTGACATGTATCCTTATACAGAAATCTGCTATGATTTCTCAAACGTATAGCCATGTGCTCCGTAAGCGAGGGGAAAAAAAACGACGGACCTGCTAGATTCAAAGGAAGCTTGCCACGATAGAAAATAGAAGCTTCCATTGATGTCCGCTTCTGAAAATGCTGTCTTCCTGACCATGTCTTTGATATTTTGAGTCAGTGCCCTAAAACAAGTATAGAGATAAAGGAATTCTGGATTATCTCAGACTCCTATTGCTGTATGCTTGTTCTAAGTCAATGACTTAAAAAAATTGAAGCCAGATGCAAGCAACTAGAATTTCCATGTGAATGAAAGCTTCTGTATTTCTTTTAACAGTTTTATGGATAGATTAGGGAAGAGTTAGAACCCCTTTTATGTCCTTACTGGTTAGGTCCCTAGTAGGAAGGTTCCAACCCCCCCCCAGCACTGTCTAACATCAATGTGACTGTAAAGGCTGTGATTTCATGTTATACTTTTCTGCTCTGTGCAATGGTTTTGCACAGAGCAGCCCCGAGCCTTCTCTTTTTGGGTTCTCCGCAGTTGGTCCTGGCCCCCCCCGCCGAGTGTCCCCAATAGCAAGCCCACGCTCCTGTGAATGGACATTGTCCGTTTACACACAAAGCGTAGCTCGGCCCTGCCCCCACTCTCTTCTCATTGGCTCACTGGCTGTGATCAACAGCAGCAGCCAATGGCTCCCACTGCTGTGTGAGTCGATGAGGGGAGATGGACCCGGGATAGACATTGCTGGATCGAGATGGGGCTCAGGTAAGTATAATGGAGGACTGGGGGGTTGTGGCACCCAGAAGTTTTTTTTACCTTCATGCAAAAGTAGAACCTTTAGAACCACTCTAACATTGGCCCCTCATTGCAGCCATATTCTCTTTGT
The DNA here is from genome assembly GCA_029206835.1 of Rana muscosa. NCBI lineage: Eukaryota > Metazoa > Chordata > Amphibia > Anura > Ranidae > Rana > Rana muscosa. Next base: position 354,374,252 of record CM055127.1, on the reverse strand, counting down.
AACGATGTTCACCGCTGGCTGCAGACTTCCTGCATACGTTTTTGCCATTTGGTCCTCCTAGTTCTTCCTGCTTATGTGCAATGTGACCCCATATATTCCTATGGGAAGCCATACTTGTGCCAGCCTTCAGCAGTCATTCAGAGTAAGGCCTATAGGAATAAATAGGGTCATGGTGTTCATGAACAGGAAGAATAGGGCACATCTGGGAGAAAGTCTTGGCATTTCCAGACAAAGCAACACAATGAAGATTTCTGGAAAAGGGGCCAAGGTACTTGTTGGGTGTAGTCAGTAGCGGCCGCTCATTAGGGGCGCACGGCGCCGCCCTCCCAATCCAATGCGTCCAGCCCCTAATCTACATGCAGGGTGCCGGACGCATGGATTTCAATGGATTTTCTTTTTCTTTTAGGAGTACATGATTAGAGCCTGAGGCTCCAATTGCCTTCAAAAAGGGGTGTGGGCTCAGGGTGCAGAGCCCGACTGCCACTGGCAGGAGTGGAAGTACGGTATATAAAGACAATTGTTACAATGGTCCTTTTGACAGTTTTTTGTACACCCGCATAACCATATTTTTTCTCCTTTTTGTATTAAAATTATTATATAATTGTAAAACATTGATAATTGTTAATATTACTTTGCTGATGTGGTATTTTATTTCATATCCTTCAGTGAACAGATACAAAGATTTCTTGACAGCTCAAGGCAAAGGGGGGTTTTAGTATATTTTAAAATTCTTAATTGGATGTATTCTTACAATTTTATTGTTGAAACAACGCAACATAGCAGGTAATTCCTTGTTGTGACTCAATAAGGATCACTATGCCTTCTTTAAAAGCACATGTGTAGCATTTTTTATAATAATTTATAATCTGATTGTAGGGTTTCTTATTGTGTTTAATTGCTTTGTGATTTATTGCTGTCAGTTTTTTATTATCAATAATTTCTTCTATGTAAGAGGCTAAAGTTAATTAAAGCTTCCATAATGCTAAGTGCCCTATATAATGTGCATTATTTGCTAGCGCCGCTCAGCTCTCATGTGACCGGCCCGCTCTCTCTCCTCTCCCGTGACTGGCCAACTCTCTTCTCTCCCGATCTGACGCCTAGAGCGGGAGGGGCCAAGAATCCCCCGCTGACGTCAGTTGGGAGGAGAGAGGCATCCGGTCACGTGAGTGGCGGTAGCAAATAAATTATAAAACATTTTTTTTTTTAATAAGGCACATACATATACAGGACACTTAATGTAGCATTATGGAAGACAGGATTGCCTAATAATCACTACGTTATTTCAGAAAGAGGAGGGAGGGGGCGGGCCTTTACACAGAGCTGACCGGAAGGGAGGGGGTGAGAGGACACAGGAGAGCTGTGGATGACGGAGGCACATAAACTGACCACAGTGTCAGGGCTCAGCAGCCATGATAAACAGTGGTCAGTTTACAGAGAGGAGGGCAGAACCAGTCAGGATCAGCCAGATTTTATCAGGTGATACAGGGGGCCAAACTATACAGCACAAACACTGTGCGATTATGCATGCTTTAAAGGAACAGGATCCATTTAAAGATGTGGCCCTTAACTGGGATTACAATACAGGAGTTCAGCTGTGAGTGTGTAGCAAAATGTGCCCATAATCCTAACATTGTCCGAAGATACCTTTTTTGTTTTGTTTTTTTTGTTTTGTTTTTTAACGCCGACTTGAAAGAGGAACTTCACTCTCCCCCTATTTATATATTTTTTTGCTCTCCCTGATGCTGAGTTGGCCACACTTAAGATACTCACCTACAGAGATGATCCAGTGTTGCCCTGCTGAGATCCTCTTCTCTGCAGCCGTCACCAGGTCCCACGCCGCCATATTCATCTGTGATGTTATCAGGAGGCTGCTCCGGCTCTGCAGCTTACTGATAACACGCCACCTGCCCTCTCCCCTGTTGGTGGATAGGGTGACATACGTGGTTCCCGGTGCCTCCTGGGATATGCACATCACATACCAGGAAGGGCTGGGTGCACTGGCATCATCCGCTTACGCAAATTACAGAGAATGGGGGAGTGGGCTGAAAATTAAAGTAAGACAAAAACAAATGTGTAGTAGAGGGTGGGTGGAATGCAGAGGAGCCAAGTCATTGGAATGCGTGAAGATCCGCTTTAAGCAACTATTAAAGTAGTTTTAATTGTAATTTCAGGCCGCTCAATAAAATTCCCACAATCTTAATCGTGTTATGGCTAATGTATGTAAAGTGTTTAAACAAGAAAATAACTTTCTTATCCACAGCATCCTGACAAAATGTTTGTTTTGCACTTTGTATACGTCAACCCCCATGTGTCTTTATATTTGGCTCTAGGCAGATATGAAGATGTTTGCCGGATCCAGATGTTTCGGCGTTTTGTATAAAATGTTCTAATCTCCTCGATAAGCAGCCTGTGTATGTTTAGCTTGGATGTTATGTGCATCTCTTTTTATGTAATGAAACTTATGTATATACATGGCAAGCCTGTGAGGATAGAAATATAAGAGCTACCATTGCTGACTTGATAAGGTGCAGGCTCCAGGACCATTATTCTTATTCTAAGTTCACTGCCTAGTGAGTTATAGAACGATGACAAGGACATGGCCAGTGAAGTATGAAAAAGACTTAGGCCCCTTTCACACTGGGGCGTTTTTCATGCGGTTTAGCGCTAATAATAGCGCTATTATACCGCATGAAAAATTCCTGCCCTGTAGCCTTCAATGTGAAAGCCCGAAGGCTTTCACACTGAAGCGGTGCGCTAGCAGGACCGCTCCAAAAGTCCTGCTAGCCGCTTCTTTACAGCGGTAAAGGAGCGGTGTGTTCACCGCTCCTTTACCGCGGGTGCCCATTGAAATCAATGGGACACCGCGGTATTAACCCTTTTTCGGCCGCTAGCGGGGGTTAAATTCACCCCCCCTAGCGACCGCATACCGCGGTAAGAACGACAGTATAGCAGCGCTGCTATACCGCCACCGCTCCTGCTCGCCCCAGTGTGAAAGGGGCCTTAAAGTGGAACTTCTCACTCAGTCAACATTGACTGTTTTGCTAGCATTAGGAAATGGATAGGAAAGTATTTAATGTTTACTTGTATACACCTTTATATATATATATATATATATATATATATATATATATATATATATATATATATATATTTTTTTCTTCTCAATTATTTTACTTTTTTTTTTTTTTTTTTTAGTTACCGTATAAGCCGAGTTTTTCAGCAAATTTTTTTTGTTGCTGACAATGCCCCCCTCGGCTTATACTCGAATCACCTTTTTGCGCCTGATCTCCCGAAATTTGGGGACCGGGTACTGGCCAACCGTAAGTCTCCTGGACCCCAAACCTGGCACATATGTAGCCCCACTCTCTCTCTATAAGTGTGCAAAGTTTGTTGTCCGGGGGACCTACGGCCGGGGAGCACCGATTTTTCAAACCCGGGCACCCCTTTCATAGACTCCCATGTTAAACGGTAATTTCTCTGATGATTTTGGGGACCCGGTACCGGCCGGTCGTAGGTCCTCTGGACCCGAAACTTTGCACACATGTAGCCCCATTTCTCCTCTACAAGTGTGCAATGTTTTTTGTCTAGGGGACCTACGGCCGGGAAGCACCGATTTTTCAAAGCCGGGCACCCCTTCCATAGACTCCCATGTTAAACGTCAGTCTAGGCATGGGCACAGTGAGGCACAGTGAGACATGCAGATGGACACCCTAGGCTTATACTCGAGTCAATAAGTTTTCCTATTTTTTTGCCGTAAAATTAGGTGCCTCTGCTTATATTCGGGTCGGCTTATACTCGAGTGTATACGGTAATTTGCCTAGGCCTGGAAACCTAAAACTATGTGATCCATCCCAGGAGTCTTCAGGAGGGTTTTCTTAGCTAAGCACACCCTCCTGCCTGCATGCCTGAGCTAAGGGCAGATGGATTCCAGGAAGTAAATGCTACACAAATCGCGTTGCCCTTACTCAAGATGGCCACGGCTAGAAATGCTAGGGGGTGTTTTTCTTATTGATTTCTCACCAAAATAAAGCTTAGAAACATGGATGGATGGGTGAGTTTGCTTTTGAATATTGAAAATAGTCCTTTTGGTTTGTGGTGCTCAGATGCAGTATAGTTCCGCTTTAAGAAGTTAAAGTGTTTGTTAACCCCCAAAAAATATACAGATCCTGGTCCTTTTTAAAGCAGATTAAACAGCATAGTGCTTGTGCTGTGTAATCTGCTCCCCTCTAAACTGTAAAAAAAAAACTCTGCCACTTCCTGTATGCCCTCTCTAAACTGACCACGATAACCAGGGCTACTGAGCCCTGACCACCATGGTCAAAGTGCGTTCCTCCATCTTGCGCTGCTCTGCGCTCTCCTCTCACCCCTCCTTCCTGCCTGTCAGTGCCCTCTCTGTCTCTGCTCCGCTCCGCCACTATTATTGAAAATACAAAACCTAAAATTGTCCCTGCCAGCCTCTCTATTAGAGGCTGGCATACAACACTGTGTAAATCCTTTCTAAAAAGGAGCAGTGTAAATAGCTATTTAGAGCTGTCTTAAAGGCCAGTCACATGACTCGCGGTCACTTTACAGCTCCGAGACAGGGCTTCTGCGGGAGTAGCAGAGCAGCCACATGAGCTCCCCCGGCTGACATCAGAGGGAGATCACGGTCCCTCCTGCAGTAGCTGTGTATCGGAGCTAAAATGTGGGATTTTTTTTACTTTCCCCCGCTATGTGTCTTTCTTGTTCTATCTTAGCTGCCCTGAATGCACCCTTACATTTCTTATTGCATTCTTTGTAAAGTGGAAATGCTGTTGATGACCCCTCAGCCTTGTATTTTTTGAAGACCTTCTTCTTTGCTTTTATATGCATTTTTTTACGTTGGAGTTAGGCCACCCCGGACTTGGCTCTTTTAAATTATATACCCATTGGGATGCACTGGCAAATACCCTTTTCTCTTATCGTCCATGGACTGACACAGCTCTCATACTGATTACGTGTGGGTATATGTCCCTTCTTGCAGGAAAAGACCTAGGCAGAATGTTAGATGTTAAAACATTCTAGAACAAACCAGAGCTGAACAGCCCCGCCCAGGGGGGTGGTCCCTCTGGACATTACCCTCCCACCTGCAGCTAGCAGCCTCAGTTTTTTTCTGCCTAGCAGAAGGAGAAGACGTGGCTCTCTCAGGAGCCAGTCTCCTGGAAGATTTTACTTTTGATTTTTATTCCTTTTGGGAATTTTATTATTTTATTTTTGAGACCTTCAATCAACTGTCGGCTGGGCAACAGGTTGGGTACACTGGTATTCTCGTTTTCCCTGTCCGACCATCGAGCGTGCTGATCCTCGCCTTGTGTGCGTGAGACTCAGTTCACGACATGCCCCATGACTCCAGGGGTGGCCGGGTTGCTTTCATGCTCCCGCGGTCCTCTCAAGATTGAACAGTACCTGACGGACTGTATCTCTCGCGGTGGACCAGGCCGACAGCTATGCAGTGCTACTCTGTGATAGGTCTGTCTGAAACAAGCCAGTGGGTCCCTCTGGGATGGGTAAGTAGTTCTCTCCTGCTGCAGGTGCATACATGCTGGCTGTGTTTCTTTGTGGGGGGTTCTCCCCGTCTCCCCCCCCCCCCGTTATGCTGCTCTCTGCACCCTGTACTGGTGCTGTGCTGTGTGGGGGTGCTTGGGGGGGTCACTCTGGCCTGGCTGGGGGGGCTCATGTCTTTTTTAGTGGAACTGGGAGAGGAGCAGTGTTCTGGTGTGTGTGTGTGTGTGTGTGTTTTATTACAATGTGCGCCATTAGCGCTGTGAGGTGATTTGAAAACCGCGCTCGGCGGCCATCTTGCCGTGGATCTCTGGCGCAGTAATGCATGCGGCCATTTTCTTGAAGCCGCTGCACTTTTAGTTTCGTTTTTGGCCTCCATCGGCGCTGCTAACGGCGCGAATCTCAGAAACAGGGCCGAGCGGCATTTTCCTCACATCTCCTCACAATCTCCTCAGGCTTCACTCGCGCTGCGGTGCGGTTTCATACAGCCGATATGAGCGGTCCTTGTAAGGGTTGGTGAGTCCTCTGGGTATCCCCTCCTCAGCCTCAGTGCAGCCAGTGGGTGGACTGTACTATTCACTGTAATAGGTGTATAGGGTCTCAGAGGGTGGCAGTATGGAGTCTGGTTCACCTGCTTTTCCACACTGTTTGATGCGACTGGCAGTGCTCCTGCACCTGCGGTCCCTAGCGACTAGTTGTCGGCAGTCCTGGAATCATCCTTGTCAGATGGAAGCGGTGTGAGAGCGCAAGGGAGCTGTAAAGCGCCCCCTCCCCACACATTCTTCTGTAGGGGAGTGCTCTGTCTCAGATATGGGCCTAGCTACTGCTGCTCAGGACCCTAGCTCTGAGGATTTTCATGTTTTTGAACAGGCTATTCCCTGTGAGGAAGACCACAGTTCTGAATAACTGACAGGGTGCTTGTAAGTGAATTCATTGATGCTGTGAAGGACACTATCAAGAAGCTGAATGTTGAGGCTGAGGAACCTCAGGTGAAAGCTGTCTCCTTGGTTTCTTTAAAGCCGTTTATTCAAAAAAGGCTTTCCATATGTGCCTTTTTTTTTTATACATTCATTGACCAAGTCTGGGATGAGCCGCAGAAGACTTTGACGGTCCTGCGGCGCCTAGCCATGAGGTACCCCTTGAGGAGGACCTGGTTAAGAAGTGGGCTCTCCCCCCAGTGGTCGACCCCCCGGTCGCCCGTTGGAATAAGGCTACCACGCTCCCAATAGAAGGGACTCCTGCATTTAAGGATCCCGCTGACAGGAGGTCACAAGTGGTGAGTAGAACTATGTTTACCTTTATTGGGGTCTGTCTTACGCCCTATAGTGGCGGCGACACTTGTGTCTCAAGACACTCACAGGTTGAGCAAAGATTTTGCACCAGACAGTACAGGTGCATAATTTCCCTCCTGAGACCATTTCCCTGGCTCACCGACTTGCGCAGGGTTTAGTCTCTGTGTGTGAGGCCACCTGGATGCGGCCCCTTTAATATCTGGGGCCTCTATCTATGCTGTGGTGCTGCATCGCTTTATCTGGCTGAGATGCTGGTCGGCCGACCTAGCTTCCAAATAGCTCCTAGCTGACTTTCCCTTTAAGGGCGGTAGACTATTTGGGCCGCCCTGGATGACATTGTTGTGGATGTCACAGGGGGTAAGAGCACCTTCCTTCCTCAGTCTGTTAAGGCAGAAGAGCCCCACCGTAGGCCGGGCCCTTCCTTTCCGGCGAAGGAGTTTTTCGTCAGTCAGAATTCACGGGTAAGCCCGCCCAGACTGAGAAAAGTGTGGCTGGGGGACATAAGCGTCCCTGGGTGCGTAAGCCTACCAAGCTAGCTCCCAAGCCACCGCCGCATGAAGTCTTGTCCCGGCCCGACTCTGGGGCGGGGGGGACGTCCTTGCTGGTTCACGGTTCAGTGGACCTCCCGGATCTCCGACCGGTGGGTGTGTGAGGTGGTCACCTCAGGATACAGGATAGTCCCGTTCCTGACCCCAGACAGATTCTTTCCCTCATTTCTCCCTCTCCCTCCTGCCCATCGGGCGGCCCTCTTAGGGGCCGTACAGGGTCGATCAGGTCCGGAGTGATTGTTTCGGTTCCGTCCAAAGGAGAGGTTTTTCAGGGTTTCTACTCAAATCTGTTTGTAGTCCCAAAAAGTGGACGCGGGTTCGGCCAATCCTGGGCCTCAAGGCCTGAATGCCTTTGTGATGGTGCAAAAGTTCTGCATGGAATCCATTTGCGCGGTGTTCGCTACACTCCATCAAAGGGATTTTCTGGCATCCTTGGACATAAAGGATGCCTACTTGCATGTTCCGATCTGCGCACGTCAACAGTAGTTTCTGCGCTTTGCGATCGGCGAAGTCCACTATCAATTGTGGCTCTTCCCTTCGGCCTAGCCTCGCACCAAAGGTTTTTTACCAAGATGCTTGCTCCGGTTCTAGCCTTGCTGAGATAGCGAGGCATTGCTATCATGGGCTATCTGGACGATCTTCTAAGAGCGTCAGAATTAGAAGAAGTGTGACTATTGTCAGTCAGACCCTTAGGGACTTCGGGTGGCTCCTGAACATTCAGAAGTCGGTCCTGGTCCCGGCTCAGCATTTGGAGTATCTCGGTCTGATCCTGGACTCCATGGAGGCGTAGGTATTCCTAACCCTGGAAAAATTGCTGACTTTCAGTCTGTAATGTGGGTCCTGACGTCTCGGAAATGGTCGTCAACCCGTTTTTTGCATGAGAGTCCTGGGACTCATGAGGGCCTCGTTCGAGGCTGTTCCGTATGCCCAATCACACACACGGGCATTACAGTAAGAGATCCTGTCCACTTGGGACAAATCCCCGTTGTCCTTGCATCTTCAGATCCAGATGATTCGCCCACTCAGGGCGTCCCTGACATGGTGGTTGGGGTCCCCGGCTCTTCGGTCCGGGAAGTCGTCCCTCCCCATCCAGTGGACGGTGTTCATGATGGACACCAGCCTGATGGGCTGCGGTGGAGTCTGGGGAGTCCTGTCAGCCCCAGGGCTTTGGACTCCGGACGAAGCCCGTTTACCGATCAATGTTCTGGACATACAGGCAATCAGAATATGCCTCCCCACGTGGTCTCTTTCGGCCATCTACATTCAAGCGTAGACAATTGGCAGGCGGACTATCGGAGTCGCCAGACCAGGAAGAGTGGTCCTACACCTGGAGGTCTTTAAAATTCTGTGCCGGCGGTGGGGCATGCCGGATGTGGACCTGAGGGCCTCTCGACTCAATCATAAGGTGTCAAGGTTTGTGGCCAGGTCCAGGGATCCTTGGGCGGATGCCTCGGATCCGTTGGTGGGCCCCATGGGGTCATTATCACCTGATATCTGTTATCCTCCGCTGCAGCTGCTTCCTCGCCTGCTGCGCAGGGTTGTGGCCGAAGCGATTCCGGTGATCCTCTTTGCGCCGGGTGGGTCTCAGCGTCATTGGTACGCTGATCTGGTACGTCTCATCGCGGACGTTCCTTGGCGGTTGCCAATAAGGTAGGACCTTCTGTTTCAAGGTCCTATTTTTCATCCTGTTTTACAGTCTGACTTAACGGCATAGCTATTAAAAGCCAGGTGCTGAGAGCCCGAGGTCTCTCAGATTCGGTCATTTCGACCATGTTCAGGGCACGGAAGTCTTCCACTTGAAAGATATATCACCGTACCTGGGAAGCTTACATCGCTATGTGCGAAGAGCAGGACTAGCGTCCACGGACGTATTTTGTCCCCAGTATCCTGCGGTCCTTGCAGCGTGGTGTGACCCAAATGCTTGCTTTGAGTACCATTAGGGGTCAGTTTTCGGCCTTGGCCGTCTTCCTTCAGCAACCGCTAGCGGGTCATTCCTTGGTAGCACCTTTGTGCAGGGGGTTCGCCATGTGCTCCCTCCTGTTGAAACCTCCTCTCCCTCCTCGGGATTTGAATTTGGTGCTCTCTGTTCTCCAGGAACCTCACTTTGAAAATATCAGAGATATTCCCCTCTTGACCTTGTCTCAGAAGGTGGCCTTCTTAGTGGCCATTATCTCTGTCAGACGGGTGTCTGAGTTGGCGGCCTTGTCCTGCAAGTCGCCCTATTTGGTCATCCATAAGGATAAGGCGGTGTTGCGTCCGCGACCTTCCTTTTGCAAAAGATGGTCTTGGTTTTTCACCTACATGTGGACATTGTCCTCCCATCCTTGTGTCCTCACACATCGCATTCCAGAGGGTTTGCGCTTCACATATTTAATGTGGTACGTGATATGACTCACTAATTGTGTCTGTCTCGGGTCTGAACACGGTCGAGCGGTGTCGTCTGCCACCTTTTCTAGATGGATCAGACAGACTGTTATACAGGCCTATGCCATTAAGGGGGTGGTCCCTCCCTTTCCGGTTACGGCGCATGCCACCAGGGCAATTGGTGCTTCCTGGGCTTCTGACATCAAGCGTCGGTTGCACAAGTGTGCAAGGCGGCGACCTGGTCGTCCGTTCATGCCTTTTCAAAATTCTATAAGGTTGATGTGGCTGCATCTTCGGATGCTTCCTTTGGCCGCAAAGTGTTGCAGGCCGCTGTTTAATGTTGCAACTCCTCCGTTGAGGAGCTCTGCTGGTTTGGAGTGAAGTTCTGGTTGTTCCTTTACTATTTTGCTCCCACTCTTTTCTTATACTGCTTTGGGACGTCCCACACATAATCAGTATGAGAGCTGTGTCAGTCCATGGACGATAAGAGAAAATAGGATTTTTGTACTCACCGTAAAATCCGTTTCTCTGATGTCCATGGACTGACACAGCACCCACCCTTTCTTTTAAGGTTTGTACTGCTTTGTTACGAACGGAGGCTGCTAGCTGCAGGTGGGAGGGTAATGTCCGGAGGGATCGCCACCCTGGGCGGGGCTGTTCAGCTCTGGTTTGTTCTAGAATGTTTTAACATCTAACAATCTGCCTAGGTCTTCTCCTGCAAGCAGGGACATATACCCACACGTAATCAGTATGAGAGCTGTGTCCGTCCATGAACGTCAGAGAAACAGATTTTACGGTGAGTACAAAAATCCTATTTAACCACTTCCCTACCGCTTCATAGTCGTATGATGGCAGGAGGAACCCTTTGTCCCCACGGGCCGCCGTCATATGACGTCTTTGGCTTCCCGTGTGTAAACAAACAGATCCACGTCCTGTCAGCGCTGAAAGCTGAAAATTGGCCTGGGCAGGAAGGGGGTGAAAATGCCCTGTATTCAAGTGGTTAATATGCTCTTAAAGCACACCCATTTTTCCTCCATGTTCATTGTTCCCAGGATTTTATCTCATTCAATATCTTCTAGCATGGAGCGTAGTTTATGGAAGTTGGCTCTTTTGAAATTTTGTGTCTTTGTGTTCCCTTTATTTTTCCTATTTGTGTGACTTACACTGAAACGAATTGACCTCTGATCGCTGTTTCCTAAATTGCCCTGTATTTCCACATCTGTGATCAGATCTGTATTGTTAGCAATCAGTAGGTCTAATACCATCTGACCCATGAAATTGTCCTGTAAGACATTTAGGAAATGGTGAGCCTTAGGCAAATGTGCGCTTCCTTCCGCCCAGTCGGTGTGACAATATCCACCACCATAGATAGTATAGGTACACTACCAGAGAGTGTGGACCCCACTACCTTACGGTAGTGAGACACACTGGCAGGGATAAGTAAACATCACATAGGGAAGCCAGATCTTTCAGGTATTTCATATGGATGGATCTCTCAAATCCCCTCAATTCTGGTGTGGATGGACTCCAACTTGGACTAGCCATCTCTTTCAGATCAGACACATATGTGGAAACGCACCAAGCAATCGCACATAGTGTAAAACCATCATAAACCGATTTATTTAAAAAGTACAGAACACTTACGGGAAAGGGATGTATACAGCGTTTGTTAATATATATTCCCAAATGGCATGCAATGACCTCGGCAGGAGCTGGATCCGATGCGTTTTGTTAGAAATTACATCCTCTTAGGGGTAAAAGCCCCATCTGATCATTGCATATGTATAGGTAAAATAAAATTAAGCAATTAGAAATCCTCTCTGTATAGCAGCATCATGTGGGTGATGGCAGCCGAGGCGCTGGCAAGATGGCGCTAGACATGCATTCCAAACCTTGTTTCTTCCATCAACCACCAGTAACAGACATGCCCTGCCAGGGACATTGATCCCTGACGTACACATTCACACCTCCTCTATAGAGTACTTCCCACCTTCCCCGTAGAGGGATCAGGAAGGTAACCAGGACGGGCCAAGCCTCACTATGGATATAGCCATGTAAACATGATATGTGGCTAATAATGAACCATATGAGGTAGGCAAAACAGATGAAATCAAAACCTAATCGTGCATATAGAGGTAAAAAAAACTCTTAAAAATGGAGTGGATAAAAACAATATAAATGGAACGTAAAAATCATATAGAGCATAATAAGGGTACAGTACCCTAAAAAAGATGAAACGGGGTAACGATACACCAAAAGACGAATTAAAAATGTGTATGTGGCTAAAAAGATCCCCCGCACTAATATATACGGTGGGTGAATCATATAAAATAGACCATACTAGGAGGGAGGATTTAAGCAGCATTTATAAAAGCGTTAATATCCCATTCCACATTTAACCCATAGAGGGAGTGGGACTTGAGGCCTTTTGAATTCATGAGTTAAAGTCTTGAGACCCCCCCCCCCATTTGGTAAAACCTCCCCTCCAAGGGGCTACATATTGGTCTATATTAAGGAATTGAGTCCCTGTGAGGTCTTTATTGTGATGACGTAAAAAATGTTTGGGAACGCTTTGATTAGTCAAGCCCTTTTTAATTTTGGAAATATGTTCATTTACTCACTGAAAATATACATGTGCTTCTCCTCACGTACTGCTTCTCACACGGACCGGTTAATAAGTATAATATGTTCTTAGTGGCACATGTAGGGAATTGTTTAATAGGATATGTCTGATTGGTGACCGTGGAGCTGAAAGACTCAACTTTCTTACCTAGACTAACATTATGACCACAAACGTTGCATTTCCTACATTGATAGTAGCCAATCATGTTTTGAAAGATGGAAGATTAAATTCGGGGTGACTTTGCAAGAATGCCCCCCCCTTATATTTTTTACTATATTGTCAGTGTAATGGCCTAGTCAGCAATGGCAGCTAAAGTTCTAGTCTGAACAGATTTCCTTCACATGATAACCATACCTACAGTGCCTTGCGAAAGTATTCGGCCCCCTTGAACTTTTCATCCTTTTGCCACATTTCAGGCTTCAAACATAAAGATATAAAATTTTATTTTTTTGTGAAGAATCACCAACAAGTGGGACACAATTGTGAAGTGGAACGAAATCTATTGGATTTTTGAAAGTTTAACTAAGAAAAAAATGAAAAGTGGGGCGTGCAAAATTATTCGGCCCCCTTGCGTTAATACTTTGTAGAGCCACCTTTTGCTGCGATTACAGCTGCAAGTCGCTTGGGGTATGTCTCTATCAGTTTTGCACATCGAGAGACTGAAATTCTTGCCCATTCTTCCTTGCAAAACAGCTCGAGCTCAGTGAGGTTGGATGGAGAGCGTTTGTGAACAGCAGTTTTCAGCTCTTTCCACAGATTCTCGATTGGATTCAGGTCTGGACTTTGACTTGGCCATGCTAACACCTGGATACGTTTATTTGTGAACCATTCCTTTGTAGATTTTGCTGTATGTTTGGGATCATTGTCTGGTTGGAAGATAAATCTCCGTCCCAGTCTCAGGTCTTTTGCAGACTCCAACAGGTTTTCATCCAGAATGGTCCTGTATTTGGCTGCATCCATCTTCCCCTCAATTTTAACCATCTTCCCTGTCCCTGCTGAAGAAAAGCAGGCCCAAACCATAATGCTGCCACCACCATGTTTGACAGTGGGGATGGTGTGTTGAGGGTGATGAGCTGTGTTGCTTTTACGCCAAACATATCGTTTTGCATTGTGGCCAAAAAGTTCGATTTTGGTTTCATCGGACCAGAGCACCTTCTTCCACATGTTTGGTGTGTCTCCCAGGTGGCTTGTGGCAAACTTTAGACGAGACTTTTTATGGATATCTTTGCTTCTTGCCACTCTTCCATAAAGGCCAGATTTGTGCAGTGTACGACTGATTGTTGTCCTGTGGACACTCTCTCCCACCTCAGCTGTAGTTCTCTGCAGTTCATCCAGAGTGATCATGGGCCTCTTGGCTGCATCTCTGATCAGTCTTCTCCTTGTCTGAGCTGAAAGTTTAGAGGGACAGCCAGGTCTTGGTAGATTTGCAGTGGTCTGATACTCCTTCCATTTCAAAATGATCGCTTGCACAGTGCTCCTTGGGATGTTTAAAGCTTGGGAAATCTTTTTGTATCCAAATCCGGCTTTAAACTTCTCCACAACAGTATTACGGACCTGCCTGGTGTGTTCCTTGGTCTTCATGATGCTCTCTGCGCTTTCAACAGAACCCTGAGACTATCACAGAGCAGGTGCATTTATACAGAGACTTGATTACACACAGGTGGATTCTATTTATCACCATCAGTCATTTAGGACAACATTGGATCATTAAGAGATCCTCGCTGAACTTCTGGAGTGAGTTTGCTGCACTGAAAGTAAAGGGGCCGAATAATTTTGCCCGCACCACTTTTCAGTTTTTTATTTGCTAAAAAAGTTTAAAATATCCAATAGATTTCGTTCCACTTCACAATTGTGTCCCACTTGTTGGTGATTCTTCACAAAAAATTAAAATGTTATATCTTTATGTTTGAAGCCTGAAATGTGGCAAAAGGATGAAAAGTTCAAGGGGGCCGAATACTTTCGCAAGGCACTGTAAAACAGAATGCAAAAGGGTCCAGTACCATGCAGTGTTAAATCCAAAAATACTTGGGTTCTAAAATTAGACTGCACTTTCATCACATCAATTTTCCCTTAACGTTTTTCCTATTTTGTCCTATTTGCTTGTCTCTTGTGTTGCTTAGTGCTTTGAGCAAAGTTTAATAAAACTGTAGAAGTAAACTGTCTGAAATATCATCATTTTAATGAGGCGCTGTTTTAATTTAGTACAAGTGACTAGCCCTCCAGACTGAAGTGGCGTATTTTTCATGCAAGCTAATTGCGTGGTTTGAAAATCATGTCCTGTACATGATAAAACTCCCCAAAGAATAGTAAATGCAGGTTTTGTTAATATAAATTATTTGCACAGTGCCAAGATATTTCCCAGCAGTTAACTGCTTGCTGACCAACTGCAGTCGTTATATGGCGGCAGGTCGGCACGATCCTGCGAACCGCCGTAGCTGTATGTCAGTCCCTTTTAAGCGGGATAGCAGGCGCACGAGGCAGAGTGTGTGTGTGTGCGCGCGCGCGCGCACATCACAGTTCTGTGAGGAGAGAGAGATTGTGAGTTACTTTGAGCTGGGATCCACGATCTCTCATCTCCTATAGTCAGTCCCATCCCCCACAGTTAGAACACACATAGGGAACACAATTAACCCCTTCCCTGCCAGTGACATTTACACAGTAATCTGCATTTTTATCGCACTAATCGCTGTATAAATGCCAATGGTCCCAAATATGTGTCAAGTGTCCGCCATAATGTCGCAGTCCCGATAAAAATAGCAGATCGCCGCCATTACTAGTAAAAATAATAAAACTTCCACAGACGCAAGATTGCCATAGCAACCTGTCAGGAAGAAGGACGCCTCCCTGAGGTATTACTGGGCATGTGCGAGATTTGCAGGTGCATGATGGGAAGATGGCTGCACAGAAATCCAGGAAATTAACACGAGAGGGCTTTAGATGCCCACAACTAAAATGGAAACTGCCTGCTTCCGAGATCAGTAAGTAAATAACTATTTTTAAAGAAATAAAAAGCGCAAAATGTATGACATGTTAGAAATGTTATTTTACAGGTTTTGACAGTTACAGAGCAGTGTTTAAAAATGTTTGGGGGACTGGAACTCCCCTTTAATCATGCAGCTCTAGTGGTGGTTCACATCTCCACTCCAAAATGCCTGAAGCTCAAGAGTTTTGGAGCTACCTTTTTAAGCTTGATTCAGACAGTTTTGTTGGTATTAAACATGAATGGCACACAAACGCGCGTACTGAGTTTTGCCAGAATTGCAGTGCGATTTGGAATCGCGTGCAGAATTGCAGTGATTCTGTCTGTGATCTCAAATCGCTAGACGTGAATGGTGCCGTATACAAAATTGCCTGAAGCTGAAAAGCTATAACAAAATACACATAAATTAGATGCTCAAGTGTGAATGCAGCCTAAGCTCCTCATGCAACTGAGAACAGAGGTTATATGATCACTTTAAAAAAGTACTTAACCGCTTGCTGACCGTATAACTTGCATATACGGCAGCAGAGCAGCCTCCCTTCGCTGGATCACCCACCTAGTGTGTGATTTGTGCGCCAGTCAGCCCGACTGTACTGTGATTCGTCACAGCACATGTCGATCACTGGATCTCGTCTGATTGCTGCCACCCGGTGGTTGGCTCTGAGCTTCACCGAACACAACTCTGAATGTAAACACAGAGCTGCGTTCAGTGACAGGGGATCTCGGTGTTTAATTTCCTGCTGAGCAGAGGATGAAAACTAGATCCCCTGTAAAAGAAGCACACAGTAAACACACAAACACTTGTTAGGCACACATTTAACCCTTTGATCACCTTAGATGTTAACTCCTTCCTGCCCAGTGTCATTAGGACGGTGCATATTGTTAGCATTGGCCACTGTAATAATATCACTGGTATTGTCAGTGGCAGTTAGTCAGTTCCCCCCAGGGTCAGTTAGTGTCAGATTTCCCACCGCACTATCGCAGTCCCATTCTAAGTTTCTGATCGCCGCCATTACTAGTATAAAAATTCTAGTATATATCCCATTGTTTGTAGCCGATATAACTTTCATACAAACCAATCAATATACACTTATTTGGATTTTTTCTTTTTACCAAAGAACTGTAGCAGAATACATTTTGGCTAAAGTTTTTTAATAGATTTCAGTTTTTTATGGGATATGTTTTATAGCAGAACGTAAATTATTATTATTTTTTTCTAAAGGTCATCGTATACCACCAAACGAAAGCTCTATTTGTGTAAAAAATATTATTTATATTTTGTTTGCATACATCATTGCATGGCCATTCAATCGCCAGTGCCGCAAAGCAAAAAATTACCTGGTTATGAAGGGGGTAAAACCTTCCGGAGCTGAAGTGGTTGTGTGTATATACACAAACATTTTGCCTTGCGTTTCTATTTTAACCACTGAAAGACCAGGCCTATTTTTACACTTCTCTCCTATGTATGTAAAAATCTGTAATTGTTTTGCTAGAAAATTACTTGGAACCCCCCAAAAATGTATATTTTTTTTTAGCAGAGGCCCTGAAGAATAAAATGGTGGACGTTGCAATTTTTATGCCACACAGTATTTGCGCAGTGTTTTTTCACACGTAATTAAAAATAAAAAAATAAATTCGAATACATTTTAATGCAAAAAAACATAATATATAACCACATTTTTTGTTTAAATATAAAAGATGGTGTTATGCTGAGCAAATGGATACCAAATATGTCACGCTTTAAAATTGCACACGCTCGTGGAATGGTGACAAACTACTATACTTAAAAATCTCTAGGCGATGCGCTAATTTTTGTATTTTTTTTTTACAGTATACCAGTTTAGAGTTACAAAGGAGGTCTAGGGCTAGAATTATTGCTCTTGCTATAGCATGCGTGGCGATACCTCACGTGGTGTGGAAACACAGTTTACATATGCGTGCGATGAGCTGTGTATGCGTTAGTTTCCGTGTGTAAGCATGGGGGGGGGTCCTTTTTTTATTTTATTTTAATTTTTTTATAATTTTAATTTTTATACTATCTCTAGAATAAAGCCTGACAGGGCATCTTTTTGGAGACATCTGGGGTCTATGAGACCCCAGATCTCTCCTCTACACTTGAAAGCAAGAGATGGATAAAAAACAAAACAAAAACATCTAATGCTTTCCAGAACAAAATGGCTCTGTTTACATATGCCAGAAGTGACGGAATGCTCGTCGCTTCCAGTCTCTTGAGCCATAGAGATGGTTGGCGACATTCCGATCCCTAATCAGCTCTATGATCAGCTGACAGAACCACTGGCTTTAGTGTCGGGTCTCCCCCAATCACATGGGAGAGCCCGGAGAGGCATCGAAGGGGGACGACCCCTCCCACTGCTTGTAAAATTGATCCAGCGGCTAATTAGACACTAGGGTTGCTTTGACAATGTAGGGCGTTGCTGGCTGAGCAAAATGACGCTTGGGTTATGACTGACAGCTGCAGCCAAAGCCTTGGTATAATAGCTTAAACACAATGACATGCATGTACGTGGTTGTGCGTAGGGCTGGGCAATTTCCCCCCCCCCCAAAAAAAAAATCCGCGATTTTTTTATAAAAAACTCTATTTACGATTCGATTCGATTTTTTTTTTTTTTTATTATATTAATTAAAGTGCATCAACAAACAAAATTGCAAAGGCAAACCCTTTCTCTAACTGCAAAGTCAGTGTGCAACAAAGATTGGTAAACATCCAAATTATTAATACTGTATTTGGATTTAGCTAATAAAACAACAAAAAATCTTGAGGTTACTCTTAGTTGAATTGAACTCTGCCCGTGCCTCACTGTGCCCGTGCCTCACTGTGCCCGTGCCTCACTGTGCCCGTGCCTCACTGTGCCCGTGCCTCACTGTGCCCATTGCCTCACTGTGCCCATACCTGATGCAGATTTTCATGGGATATGGATTTTACTGCTACACTGGCGGCCATTCCAGTATTCAAAAGCCGCGCCTCCTCCTCGTCTTTGATAGGCGGAACACTCAATTTCCCTGCATTCAGTGTTCCGCCTATCATGGACATCCGCTCATCCTCATAACACAGACGAGGATGAGAGGATGTCCGTGATAGGCTGAACACTGCCTGCTGTGAAATTGAGTGTTCCGCCTATCACAGACGACGAGGACTCGGGAGGCGCGGCTTTTGAACACTGCAATGGCCGCCGTCTGTCTGCATGACACGCTGATCAGGTAGGCAGACGGCGGAGAGTAGATGTAATTGGGGTAACGCCGCCCAGTGCCATTCCGGATACGCCCCCTGCAGCACTGCTACGGAAACGTTGAAGGAAAAAAAATAAAAAAAAATTATTTTTATTTTTCCAAAAAAAATAAATCTAAAAAAATCGATTTTCTTCAAATCTGAATCGATTTGAACTCAAAACTCGATTCAAGATTAAAATCGATTTTTTTCCCAGCCCTAGTTGTGCGTGAAGTGGGTAAACAATGTTGTGTTTTTTTTTTTGTTTTGTTTTTTAACAGGTTTACATATATCTTAATGGATACTATATTATGACTGATATTTATTTTCTTGTTAGTTCAGATGCCCTACATTATTAAACCATGTTGAGAGTAAAACAGGTGTAGTGTAAGCACAGGATACAAATGTAGTAACCTGCACCTGGGTACTTTATAATCACGTTGTTGACTTTGGAAACACTTGTAGAAAATTAAGATTTGGCTGGAGTTCCATCACCATTATTATTACAGCTGTTGTAACACTGTGAAAACTGATATTTAAAACAAGTAGGATTGTCATATCAAGTAAATAAGAGCGGTTTTATGATTCCATGGCTACTTGCATGAGGTCGTCTTTTCTGTCTGTTAGGCCCCATGCACACGAGACGCAGGTGCAAACTCTGCTGAACACACGTTTTTAAACGCTGAAACCGGCGTTTATAAACGCGCGTTTTGCCGCGTTTGCGGCCGCGTTTATAAGCGTTTCATCATAGACCCTCCCTAAGCTCAAAAAACAGTAAATTTTAACCATTTCAGCCAGTTTGTGAGACCAGAGTGAGTAGCAGCAGCTGAGAGAGCAGCAGTGTACTTGTATTTAGCGTATCACTTGCCACATCATCTGCCACAAGTTGTGGATTGTCCACTTGCCACGTCACCTGGCCACATCACCTGGCCACGTCACCTGGCCACGTCACCTGCCACAAGTTGTGGATTGTCCACTTGCCACGTCACCTTGCCACATCACGTGCCACGTCACCTGCCACAAGTTGTGGATTGTCCACTTGCCACGTTACCTGGCCACGTCACCTGGCCATGTTACCTGCCACGTCACCTGGCCACGTTACCTGCCACGTCAGCTGGCCACGTCACCTGCCACAAGTTGTGGATTGTCCACTTGCCACGTCACCTGCCACGTCACCTGGCCACGTCACCTGCCACAAGTTGTGGATTGTCCACTTGCCATGTCACCTGGCCACATCACGTGCCACGTCACCTGGCCACTTCACCTGCCACAAGTTGTGAATTGTCCACTTGCCACGTCACCTGCCACGTCACCTGGCCACGTCACCTGCCACAAGTTGTGGATTGTCCACTTGCCACGTCACCTGGCCACGTCACCTGCCACAAGTTGTGGATTGTCCACTTGCCACGTCACCTGGCCACGTCACCTAGGCATGTTACCTGCCCACATTACCTGCCACGTCATCTAGCCACGTCACCTGCCACAAGTTGTGGATTGTCCACTTGCCACGTCACCTGGCCACGTCACCTGCCACAAGTTGTGGATTGTCCACTTGCCACGTCACCTGGCCACGTCACCTAGGCATGTTACCTGCCCACATTACCTGCCACGTCATCTAGCCACGTCACCTGCCACAAGTTGTGGATTGTCCACTTTCCACGTCACCTGGCCACATCACGTGCCACATCACCTGCCACAAGTTGTGAATTGTCCACTTGCCACGTCACCTGCAACGTCACCTGCCACAAGTTGTGGATTGTCCACTTGCCACGTCACCTGGCCACGTCACCTGGCCACGTTACCTGGCCACGTCACCTGCCACGTCACCTGCCACAAGCTGTGGATTGTCCACTTGCCACGTCACCTGGCCACGTCACCTGGCCACATCACCTGACACAAGTTGTTGATTGTCCACTTGCCACTTTACCTGACACAAGTTGTGGATTGTCCACAATGCGATGCAAGCAATTACAGTTTTCTTTTATATTTTTTAATAGTTTTTCATCATTTGCCATCATTTTTGAGATTTCTAATGTTAAAAAATAGGTCACCTTTAAAAACGCTTATAAACGCAAACGCGGCAAAACGCCGGTACCGCGTTTAGCCGCGTTTAGCAGCGTTTAGCGTCTGAAACGTGCAAACTTTTGCGTCTGAACCCATTTTTTTGCTTCTGGAAAAACGAGGTTAAACGCAACTGCTTGTAAACGCCAAAAAACGAGAGTGTGTGCATGGACACATAGGATAACATTGAATGGGTTCAGGAGCAGTTGAAAAAAGCGTCCAACTGCCTCTGAACGCGCGTTCAACAGCAAATAACAGCGTCTCGTGTGCATGGGGCCTAACGCGCGTACTTGTTTATTTACGAAGGTCATTTATAGTTTTCATTTCAAAAAGCTATCAATTTCTCTTCTGTAACACTGCAAAATGTTTTGTTAAAGGAAGGGTGCATGCACATGTTTATTTTATAGTCTTTACTGATAATCCACATTTTATCAAGGTCTGTATCAAATTTGGCATCATTCATTGGCACTGCCTGCAACCACAAGTGTTGTATGATTTACAGTATTTTAAAGTTGAAAAGGGCTCACTGTGACTTATTTAAAGAAGCTGCAGGAAACTAGTAAAATATTACACTGAAATGTTAATTCTCTACTGTATACTTATACCTCTGAGCTGGAACCACACTGGTGCATTTTGGCAAAATGTGTTTTTTCCACTGGAACCAGCAGAATCACATTAAGCGTTAATGCACGCTCAGGTTGTTGCATATTACGCGAGTTGACTTGCAATGTAAAGTACACAGTGTGCTCTCTCTCCCGCATCACAACCGCTGCTGATCTCCATTGCTATTCTCACAGGGAGAAAGTGCACTGTGCATTGCATGGTTGTGTGTCAAATGGAAAACTTCCTTAAGCCTGGCACACACCGGCCGAACATCGGCCAGTTCAATAGAAACCAGCCAGCATTTGACCTGTGTGTGCACCAGCCTGTCCGACAGAAAACCAGCATACGATCGGCATCCAATAAGCGCTGACAGCCAATGCCAGTGAGCCCTGACCAGTGTGGCGCCTGGGGGGAGGGGCAATGTCCCCCTGTCAGAACACAATAGTTCACAGGCGAGATGACTGTAGTAACATCGGAAAGTTAGTAAATGGAGCTCCTCCTGAGCTCTTCAGTTTTTGTTTTGTTTTTTCTCGAAAAAATTTTGTGTGTACCTAGCATAAGTGAGCTTCAAGGCCCATACACACGATTGGACTTTTTGACAAAAAAACTCAGACGGACCTGTTTGCTCGGACAATCCGAACATGCGTACGCTCCATCGGACAAACTTTTTCGCTTTTTTATCGGACAAATGTTCGCTTGTGAGAACAGACAAACTTTCCGGCAACAAATGTCCGATGGAGCAAATCCGATCGTGTGTACACAAGTCCATCGGACTAAAGTCCAAAGTACAAACACGCATGCTCAGAACCAATGCTAAAGATCAGCCAACAATAGCAGAAGTTGCCCACAGGGTGGCGGTAAAGAGCAGAAAAACCACGTGATTTGGTGAAAGTTGACTGAAAAAGTCCTGCCATGTGTATGCATACCAAGTTCACGGGCAACGCCCTTCGGAGCAAAATCCACGGAAAAGTCAGTTGGAAGTCCGATCGTGTGTATGAGGCTTCATACTAACTTCTGTCTGTAATGTGGAAAGAGGGATTGATATCTACACACAGGGATGATGGAAGTTATGCTCTGTAATGCTCACAACCAGCATGTCAGATTATTCAAGCAATTCTTGTCAGCTGCTATAGCCGCTAGCAATAATGACAGTGTGTTCTCCCAGCAGGAATGGCTCCCGTGACCACTGGGAGAACACAATAGCGCCACAGGAGGTTTTCTCCCATCAACACTGTCTGTGTTGAAGGGGGAATAGAGCAGGAAAGATTGAATGTTGCAGGAATAAAAATCACACCATCTATGGCCGGCTTAACTCTTCGCTTGATCCCAGTGAATTAGCTTGGGACCCAGGTTAATGCTGTACACACGCTTTTTCTACCTCTTCAAGATCATATTGAACCCCACTCCTCCTGGACTAAGCCCCATGTTTTGTCTTTCAACACTCCTATTCCAAAGCATCAAAGAAAAGGATATTTTAGGTTAAATTCATATGGAAATCCAGAAAATTTCTAGGGGGGTTACAAACTTTTTCTCAGAACATAAAGTCCACGTTTAGAATATGCAGGGACTGCTGGCTGTATAAATGTCTATTGGAAGTACTTTGCTGTTGTCATGTGGACACATTTTCATTAAACAGAGTGTGAAGTATTGAGTCACGCAAGGCCACATTCTATTTCATCCATCTTTCTTATAGCAGGTATATGACAACTAAGAGTGCCGAGCATTCGTTGTGGAATTCCTCTACCTATATTCAAGGAATACATGATGAATGAGGAGTGTGAAAGGCTAAAGTCATTTTCTGAGTGGCCTTCATTTCCTCCTAGTCTTTGATGGTGGCTTCCAGATAGTACTTGTTAACCTCTCTAGCGTTGGCAGCCACATTATTCATTTGCTTGTCTGGTATGTGGTAGTCATTATACATTTTCCTTCAACAATTCTTTGATTTTGCAGAAATGTTCAGCAAATTGTGAGAGATTTTAATAAACCATCAAGGCTCATATTGCATATCAAAATATGATAAAATTTTAATTGGATATCATGCTAATTATATGCTAAAACTTAGACTTGTCCACTTGAAATTATGAGAGCGGCTATTGCTGACGTGTTTTGAACATGCAGACTTCTTGTCCAAATCCTTGCTCCTCATCCTTGCTTCTTTATGTAGCATTGCATTTTTCAGATCAGCAAACCCATCTTTTTTTTTTTTTTTTTTGTTCAACCAGATTTCTGCATCCACACACGTAAGGTGGATGGAGGAATCCCTCCTGCTGTGCTTGAATTCTGACAGTGAGACTCTTGTCAGAATATATTGATCAGCGCTGCTGCTCAATACCTGCTTGCCGCTAATCCAAGGAGGTTTTCAAGCAGGTAGGTTTCTGACGAACTGGGAATGCTACACATAGATAAGAATTTGGCCAGTCCCTGCTGAAATGGCCAATTTTCGATCTGTGTGTACCCAGCTTTAGAGTCAAATATGTGTTTATTTCGGCAAAGGAAAATAGCACAGTAAAATGTCAGATGCTCACAACATAGAATGAAACATAGCAGGTCAAATTCTGCATATATGTAACTAAGCATGGTCATAATGAGGCCAGGTGAATCATTGCTTTTCCATGAAGGGCAATAACATAGTGAACTAAAAGTATGAGAGGCCATTGCAAATAGAAGGACATCTGACTTCCAGTTGAAATAATAAAAAAAAAAATATGACTAAAAAGAGAAGAGGGGGAAAAAGGTAGAAAAGAAAAGACAGGGAAGGGGTGGACAGTACGGAGAGGAAAGGTAAGGTGGACCTAGCAGACTAAGACACATCAAAACCTACAAGATGCAATCAGCTCGAACTACAGGGACGGTTTGGTTGCGTCAACATAGTCTTCAGTGAGTCTGAGGTAGAGTATTCAATCCAGAGGAGCCACAAGGACTTAAATTTATCATAAGCAATATTATCAATGGCCAGCATCTCCTCCATACGCATGATGTCGTTGACCGTAGAGACCCATAAAGATAGGGGGGGGGGTAGTAGTAGTCTTCCAAAACTGGGGAATAAGCTGCCTCGCCGCCGAAAGGAAGAAGCGTAGTAGGGTGTGTTTCTGAGAAGCTATGGATCCGGGAAGCATGGACAGTAAAGCTACTTCTGGGGAAGGCGTTAGGGGCCTATCATATAGGTGACTGTATACGGTAAAAACCTGAGACCAAAGGGGCTGGATGGCCGGACACTCCCACCATATGTGTAGGTAGCTGCCGTCTGTTGAGTTGCACCTCCAACACAGGGGGGGCACAGATGGAAATATCTTAAGAGATTTAGGGTCCCTGTACCACCTAGAAAGGAGTTTAAAGTTCTTCTCCTGGGAATAACAGGAGATTGAAGATTTGTGGGTAAAGTGGTACGACTTTTGCCAATCCACTGTAGGGAACTCCCTCCCCAGGTCTGCGGACCACTTCCTCGTGTAAGAGGGAGGCTGATCATGTGTGAGAGCGTGTTGTAGCGTGTACATGTATGAGAGCAAGTGTCTCGGTGTTTCCGAGAGAGAGCACAGCTGTTCAAATTCCGTTAGGGGTCTGTGGAGTTGGGAAGAAGCGAAGAGGTCAGAGCAAAAGGAGGATATGCGGAGGGCCGTAAGCCAGTTCCCCTGACCACCGGGCACTACAGGGGCGCCCGAGGCGGCGTCTACAAAGGAGCTCGCCGTAGGCCACGTGGGGCGGGAGTACGGACCCACTGACTGGGAACCACAGCCTTGGGGTAGGGCAGGGTGGTCAAACAAGGGCGTGAGTGGTGAGGGATCCGTGGACAGTAAAGAGAGCATTCCCTTTTTATACCATAACTGTAGGACAGCGATAGTTAATGGGGACGCATCAGCGAGCAAGTGGAAGTGTTGCCCATAACCCCAAAGCAGAGCCCGGAGGTCAGGGGCCGACAGGTCCTGTTCCACCATAGTAGACGCTTTGGAGAAGGGGCGAGGGAACCATTCCAATGCCCTGGACAGTAACGTCGCTTTGTGGTACAGCTCAAAATCGGGTAAGCCCACCCCTCCCCGTGTCTTGGGGTACGTAAGTAGTGTGTGACGGATACGGGACATGCCTTGGTGCCAAACGAAACGGACGGACATGGAACGCAAGGAAGCGAAGAAGCTCCTAGGAATAGAGATAGGCACAGTTTGGAACAAGTAAAGCAGTTTGGGCAGAGTGTCCATCTTCAGAGTGTTTATACGGCCGAACCAGGGCATCGAGGAGGTGCTCCAAGCATCCAGCTCCCTTCGTAGCTGATTTAGTAATTGGATATAGTTGAGAGTATAGAGTTGTGATAGGTTGGAAGAAATTGTTATACCTAGATAGGAAATACCCCTGCTGCTCCACTGAAAGGGGAAATTGGCTTGTACTCGGGTGAGGGTTGTGCTGGGAAGAGATATGTTAAGGGCCTCAGTTTTGGACATATTCAACTTGAAGTTACTAAAGGTGCCAAACCTACGAAATTCGTTCATTAAGGAAGGGAGGGACGTGTGTGGTTGTTGGATATAAATCAGCAAATCATCAGCGTATAGTGAAAGCTTATGTGTGGCGGAGGGGGTCTGTATCCCCGCTATCGTAGGGTTACGTCGAATGGCCTGGGCTAGGTGCTCTATCACTAAGACAAAGAGTAGGGGCGAAAGGGGACAACCCTGGCGTGTGCCGTTGTTTATCTTAAAGGATGCGGAAGGCGAGCCATCAACCAGGACAGATGCTGAGGGGCGTGAATAAAGTGCCATAGTCCGGGATATAAAAGCAGGGCCCATACCCAACTGTTCCAAGGAAAGGCGCAGAAACTGCCAATTGACCCGATCGAAGGCCTTTTCCGCATCAAAAGAGAGCAGGCAGGACTTCAGGTTGTGGCGTTGGATATAGGATATTAAATGGATGGTTTTGGTGGTATTGTCTCTGGCCTCACGGCCAGGGACAAAACCCACTTGATCTTTATGTATAATCGCGGGTAATAGGGGGGAGAGACGGTTAGCTAGAACCTTGGCGTAAAGTTTAACATCCAGGTTCAGGAGTGATATCGGCCGATAACTACCGCATTGGGAAGGGTCCTTACCTGGCTTGGGTATAACTGAGATGTTTGCGGCCAGGAGATTACTGGAAGGTAGGTGGAGATCATCTATAGAGTTGAATGCAGATGATAACAGCAGGGCAAGGGATTGGGCAAAAGACTTAAAGAACCTGGGCGAAAACCCGTCGGGACCTGGGCATTTACCGGATTTCAGACCTTTGATTGCGGTGAGAAATTCGTCTACTGACAGGGGGTTTTCTAAGTCAGTGGCCTGTTCGGGGGTTATCTGAGGCAGTGCCGTCTCCAAAATGTAGTCTTTCATAGCAGACAGACGTGCGTCTCCCGTCTGGGTCGGCGAAGTCAGTGGGGGTAAGTTGTATAGCTCGGAGTAATATTGGCGAAATGCGTTTGAGATGTCCTTAGGATTACTAATTTTTTGCTTATCGGTGGTGCAAATGTGTTGGATGGGCCGGCGTGGGGGTCGGGGGTGGAGGACCCTTGCTAATTGCTGTCCACATTTGTTGGCTAGAATATAGTGTCTGTTGCGTCCCCTATCTCTGGCGATCAGAGAGTGTGCATCTAGGAGGCGGAGCAGTTCTCTGCGGGCGTTGGAAAGTTCAACGTAAGTCACCGGGTCTATGTCTTGTTTGTGTGCCGTCTTGAGCGCGCGTATAGTAGACAAGAGTCGAGTTATGTCTGCTGACCTAGCCTTCTTCAGGCGGGAACCATGCTGAATGAGAGTCCCTCTAAGTACGCATTTGAGGGCCTCCCATTTGGTGAGGGGGTTGGTGTCGTCCGATCGGTGATCTAGGATAAAGTTGCTAATCGCCAGTTCAATGTCCGCGGCACATAAGGTGTCCGTTAATAAATTGTTGTTCAGGCGCCACGAGTACGATCTGTGCGAGGTCAGTGGATGGGCGAGGCTAAGGTGAACGGGGGCATGGTCAGACCAGAGCATGTTACCTAGGGAAGCCTTAAGCGGTGTGTCAAGGAGGGATTGGGAAATTAAGAAATAATCAATACGACTGTAAGAGTTGTGGGCCACGGAGTAACAGCTGTAATCTCTCTCAAAAGGGTGCTGTATTCTCCATACATCCACTAATTGTGCGGAGTGTAGGAGCGCTTTTATGTGTGTAAGAGTAGTGTGTGATAAAGAAGTCTTACCTGAGGAAGTATCCGCATCCGGGGAGAGGGCCACGTTGAGGTCACCACCTAGGATGAAACAAGGACCGCCAAAGGAAAGTAATTTGTCTATAACCATAGATAGAAATCCCCCTTGATCCTGGTTCGGACCGTACACATTGGCCACTGTAAAGACAGAAGAGTTCGATTTCAATTTGAGAAATAAGTACCGGCCTAGTGGGTCAACAAGAGAGTCTAAAACCTCTGGGTGGAAAGATTTGTGAAAAGCTATCGATACTCCCTTGGATTTTGCTAAAGGGTTCGTGCTATGATGCCATTCATGATAGTGGGGATTTTTAAGGGTCGGGATGGCCGACCCTCGAAAATGAGTCTCCTGCAGCAATAAAATTTTTGTTTTGATTTTGTGAAAGTGATAGAGGACCTGACTACGCTTTGCAGGAGTATTGAAGCCCCTGCAGTTAAAGGAGGAGAGGGTAATGTGGTCAAGCGGCAACATGACAGTACTGAGGGGAGGTGGTATCGGATCTGATCTGCATCAGCTTCAAGGTCTGCTCGGTCCGGAAGAGAATGGGGAGGGAGGGAGTGAGCAAGGGGAGGGGAGGGTAAGTCCAGAAGGAGGGAAAAAAAGAGCAAGAACAATGGCCTAAAAGGTAGGGAGGTATCAGCTCCAGAAAGAAAGAAAGTGTGAGGAAAGAGTCAAGGGGAATAGGGATCAGTAAGAAAAGTAGAGGAAAGAGGAGAAGTAACAGGCCACCAGGTGGCGGCATCGAGTCATGAGATGAAAAGTATAACATTTCTAGGCTGAAAGAGAGAAAAAAAAAAAAAGAAAGAAAAGATAGTTTAAACTAAGGAGAAGGGTACAGAGCTTGTTCAAGCACTGTCGGTCCTAAAGGGGGAAACGCAGTTAAAGCACAGAGCGTCTCCCGGTCCCGGGGTCCGCCAGGGTACACTAACTATTAATAAAGATAACATAACCATCAACAAAAATATAGTATAAACCTAAACAGAAAGCACAGCCATCCAGGGAGGGTGAGCATCCCTCAACGCTTTGTAAACGTTAATAGTATAACCCGGAGGGTACTAGGTTTGTGTGTACCCAGCTTTAGTAGTGAAACAAAGATGGGGATGATAGCCCAGAAAGTCGTAGTTTTAAAAACTAGCTGATAATGAAAGCTCCCCTGTTTTAATCCATTTACTTCCATCTCTCAGTATGCAAAGTTCATGGAGAAGTTTTTACAGTGCCTTGGAAAAGTATTCATACCCCTTGAAATTTTCCATTTTATTGGGGTGTTATGTGATAGACCAACACAAAGTGTCACATAATTGTGAAGTGTAAGGAAAATGATAAATGGGTTTATTTTTATTTTTTTTACAAATAAATATCTAAAAAAAGCGTGGCGTACATTTGTATTCAGCCCCCTTTACGCTGATACCCCTAACTAAAATGTAGTGGAACCAACTGCCTTCAGAGGTCACCTAATTATTAAATAGAGTCCAGTTAACCACCTGCCGCTCACCACAGTACGTTTACTGCAGGTGGGCGGCAGAGCCATGTTAAGCAACGTACAGGTACAATGTGGCTCTCTTCTGGGTTTTGGGAACCCCTGCTAATCTGCGCTGTGATTGGCCACAGCAGGAGTCAGTCAGCAGGTTACAGCCAATGGCCAATCACAGCACAAACCTCTGTGTGTTTGTAAACAGAACACACAGGGTCTGGCTGGTTTTTTCCTCCCTGAGCTCTTTTTTTTCAGGGAGAGAAGCCAGACAGATTCTCAGAGTACAAGCAGCAAATATACCCTTGTTAGACACATTTATCTCCTTCATTGCCCTCCACAGTTAACCCTTTGATTGCGCTGTCACCCAGCCAGTGTCATTAGTACAGTGACAGTGCAAAGTGTTATCATTGATCACTATATTAGTGTCGCTAGCGAAGTCAGTGCCAGCTAGTGTTAGATTGCCCACCACACTATCAACACTATAAGTCACTGATCACTGCTATTACTAGTATCTTATCAGTATCATGATCAGAACTATACTAGCGTCTCCAATAGTATAGTGTCCCCAAAATGCACTTTGGTTTTTACCAAAGACATGTAGCAGAATAAATTTTGGCCTAAATTTATGAAGAATTTTGATTTCATTGGATATGTTTAACAAAGTAGAAAATATAAAAAAATTCCCAAATTTTTGGTCTTTTTTTCATTTATATAATAAAAAACATAAAAAACCACCAGCAGTGATCAAATACCACCAAAAGAAAGCACTGTTTGTGTGGGAAAAAAATTATATAATTATACTATGCACAGTGTTGCATGACCGATGCAAATGCCAGGTGAAGTAGCACAGTGCTAAATAGCAAAAATTGCTCCAGTCATGATGGGGGTAAAACCTTCTGGCGGTCAAGTGGTTGTCCACTAAAGAAAAAAAAAAAAAGTACAGCATGCTGTACTTTTTACCCTGTAGTGGTTTGCAGTGCAGTACACCACATCACAGCGCTGCTGCAGTAAATAAAGCTGAATAACCTGTCACATTGTGATCCGCTGTCAAAACAGCGCACACCAGCGACTGCTTTCTAATGCAGCTGCTGGTATGAACCAGCCTTAAAGTGGTGCAGGGAAGCGCAATTTGTATCGCTCGACGCCTGGGACATGCAGGTCTGGGCCCCCCGGTAGGTAGATTTCTTCTACATTTAGCCCTCCTGCGGGCAAGCAGCAGGGCTCACGCCCCCATCCCCACTATGGATCCGGGCTCTGCTTGCCCGTCTGCAGGCCTTGGACCGGCATGGCGTGCACCGCCATGTAGAGGGAGGGAGGAGAGCTCTTCTCATCTTCTTGTTCCTGACCTGGAAGTGGGGTGTATGACATCACTTCCGGGTAGTCGTCAGTGTCCCCCGGGGGTTTGAGACCGGGAATGAATGCAATGCAATGTGCGCATTGCATTACATTTAATGGAGCACAGGGGAGACTTGCAGGGTCTTTTAGACCCTGGGTGTCTCATTAAAGACCTGTCATCCAAAAAAATCACATGGGGGGACTTTTTGTCCCCTGTGATGGAAATAAACAAAGTTAAGAAAAAAAAAATTATTGTAAAGAATAAAGTTACACCCAAGCACATACAATCCCCCCTCAAAAAATTGTGAGGCCCCTCACCCCCACATAAACGCACAAGTCGGGGGTGCCTACGCATGCGTTGATTGCTATACACATGTTGCATATCGCCATGCTCCCTGGAATGGGAGGAATAATTCTATCAGACCACCTCTAAACTGTTTTATGCGGTATTTACCAAGCATTTTAGCTTTAAGCAGTAAATACCGCATTAAGCAATGGTGAATTGACATTTTTAGGATTGCATGCGGTATTTGGGAAAACATTAAATACGCATGCGATCTGGTTCTGTGAATGAAGCCCATTGTATCAATTGAGGACCAGCATCGCCAGCCTTGTTCACATGGCTGACTGGAGGGTGGTAAAACTGGTGGCTGAGCTGTGGTTTACTCCCCCCGGCTTCCCGCCAAAACAAAGCAATGCAGGGCTGTACATGGTGTGGTCACGATGCCTCATTTTGCAGCTGTAATGATTGTGTGCGGTGGTGCCTCATTTTGAGGGTTAAGATGCAAAATACAGTATAGCTTGCTTGCTGCCTGTTAAATGCCCTCTAAAAAGCGATCTACCCCAAATTGAATTTCAGAGAAGCAGAAATGTTTGCCGCATGTGTGATTTGAGACCCTAGAACACATCTCTACCACCTCCTCATCATCTCGTTACTTAGGTGGGAGCTGTTCCCCACCGACTTCAATGGAGGACATTTGCTGCACATGTACTGAAGAAGTGTGGGCTGGGAGGGGGGGATGCAAATACTTGACATTGTAGTTTGATGATTGTACCAAAAGGATACTCTGTGTTTTTTTGTGTTTTTTTTTATTTATTTTTTTCCAATCTAAATTTGCCCAAATGCTTGGATTGAGTTCTCATGTAAATAGATTCAGATTCCTGTCCCAGCATCTGCTTTACCAGTGCTTAGTAAAGTGAAGTTCAAATGACCGTTAAGAAGGTTCAGAACTTCTAATTTGAACTGCATCTTTAATGGGTGACTTCCTGACCAGAGGAATGCTGGGAAGATATCGGATACACTGGAGACATTCCAGGGTGTCGCCAGTCTTCAGCAGCATTTGGTAGTGAATTTAAACTCTTTACGTTTGTTTGGTGGCCAGTTTATGTGATAATGTATGTTTGACTCGCATAGAAAGTAAAACACCACCTTGCTAAAAATATAACCTCATCCGACTTTGTTGCCGAATGTGTTTCTCATTGTTATATGATTTATATATTACACTTGGGGAGATTTTGTTTTCTGGCTTTTCATAACTAATTCATTCATCATCTGCTGAAATAATTGCTATAGTCTGAATATTTTATTCACTGTAGCATTATGTAATGTTGTCATTTGGCTTGGCTGTCTGCTTTACAATACACAAAAATTATGCAAAGATTTGCTTTTGTAATGTTTCTATAGTTTTTCTCACTACTTGGTAAGTCACTGACCCACAAAAATCGTATGTGTATTAAGTGTCCCAGCACTTCACTGGCTGCCTATTGTGTTCAGCAAGTGGTAGAGGTTCACTAAATGGAAATTTTGGTACTGAAACCAAAAATGACAGTTTTTTTTTTGTTTTTTTTATATATATAATTGTATTCGACTTTAGGAGGGTAGGAGTACTTCCGGGGTAAAAACTTTAAAAAATGCTTGTATCGCATGTTTACAGACATTCCCTTTTTGAAGTCTATGGGATCAAAAACACCTGACCTATGTAAAAAAAAATGAATGTAGTGTAGAAGTGTAAACAGGCACAATTGGTCAGATGTTGAGAAAGCAGATAAAGCGTGAATGGGGAATTAAGACGTGTTCAGGGGCAGAATGGAGGCGATTGTGAATGATGCTGACATTTTTAGTTAGTAGTAAAATATAAATAAATGGCAACCACCCCAACCTATAACTGGCCTTTGCAGCAAGGAGTACATGGAAGTGTGACGCATGTCAAAAATAGCATACAAATGCCTGCCCTTAACCATTTCTATAGCGCAGTACGTCCTGGGGTTTCAGTGGAGATATCTGAATGTCTGCTGCTATAGGCATCATTCAGATATCTTTTGCAACCAGCGGTTCCCTGCACTGTCAAAACAATCATAGCGGCAGTTCAGCCGCTTTGTTTTTACAGGCGGCAGAAGGGGACTCCGGCTTTCAAGCCTAGAGGAGAGATGTGGGGTCTTATAGACCCCACATCTCTCCATAAAGAATACCTGTCATGCACTCCTATTGCAAGGGATGTTTACATTCCTTGTAATAGTAATACAAGTGATCAAAAAAAAAAAAAAAACATTTAAAGGGAAATTGTTAAAAAAAAATTAACCCCCTAGTCCACATGTGCGGTATCCCTGCGAATGTTAGCACGAGAGCACAAAACCTCCTCTGTAACTCTCTAAACTAGTACAAATTTTAAAGTGTAGCCTATGGAGATTTTTAAGTATCGTAGTTTGTCACCATTGCACAAGCATGTGCAATTTTGAAGCATGACATGTTGGGTATCTATTTACTCTGTAACATCTTTCACATTATACAAAAAAAATTGCGATAACTTTTACTTTTTTTTGTTTTATTCGTGAAAGTGTTTTT
Organism: Rana muscosa; assembly: GCA_029206835.1. Classification (NCBI taxonomy): domain Eukaryota; kingdom Metazoa; phylum Chordata; class Amphibia; order Anura; family Ranidae; genus Rana; species Rana muscosa. The sequence goes on along the minus strand of CM055127.1, from coordinate 354,341,196 downwards.
TTTTTTTTTTTTTTAAATCACATTTGAAAAATTGCTGCGCGAATACCGCATGACAAAAAATTGCAATGACCGCTATTTTTTTCCCTATGGTCTCTGCTAAAAAAAAAGATATAATGTTTGGGGGTTCTGAGTAATTTTCTAGTGAAAATAATAGATTTTACATGTAGGAGAGGAATGCTGGAATTCACATGGTATGGAAGTGGTTAATCTATCCATTATTATATATGTGCTTCTGCTCAGGAGACTGTCAGAATTATACAGTTCATTGGGCTGCCGTCACATGGGTGCTGCAGCTTTTGCATATATTTGCAAATGTGTGAAAACAAAACCCCTTGTTTTTAACGTAAACTGTTAAGGCCCATACACACGATTGGATTTTTTGACAACAACGGTTCGACGGACGTGTTTTATCGGACAATCTGACCGTGTGTATGCTCCATCGGACAATTGTTTTCATTTTTTCAACGGACAAATATTCGCCGTGCATGCTCTCAAACTTTCTGGCAACAAATGTCGGATGGAGGATAATTCTATTGTTTTTACACAAGTCTATCAGACTAAAGTCCAAAGTACAAACACGCATGCTCAGAACCAATGCTAAAGATCAGACAACAAAACGTGATTTGGTGAAAGTGGGCTGAAAATGTTCTGCTGTGTGTATGCAGAACAAGTTCACGGCCAACGCCCATTCGGACAAAAATCCACGGAAAAGTCTGATGGAAGTCCGATTGTGTGTAATGAGGCTTTAGATGGGGTCAAAAGTAGTAAAAATATGGATGATGGCAGCTTCCTTATTTCTACGCTGACTGCTTGCCTAAAAGCAGATGTAATGTTACTCTTGGGCCTCATGCAACACTGGGCGTCAAAAACACAACCCGTTTTTTTCTGCCTCTAAATGCCCCTAAATGTTGGCCTATATGGCCCCTTTCATACGGGACGGATCCATGATGATCCGCTCTGTTAATCCCCACTGAGCCGCGGATGACAGGGCAGTCCCTGCACACTGTGCATGGACCGCCCTGTCAGATCTCCGCTCTCCCCTATGGGAGGATCGGATGAACAACGACCATCTGTCCGTGTTCATCCGGTCCGCTCTGCAGACGGATAGAAAAATAGGAATTTTTCTATCCAGAACAACGGAGCATTGCGGACACGGATGAGATCGGGTGTCAGCGTTTAGAGGGTAAAAAAAAACACTTGCATTCAGAAGGTAAGAGTTACAGCAAAAAAAAACAAAAAACGCAGCTTTAGTGCTTGAGCATTGATTCAATTCAATGGCCAGAATAAATTCATATTTTGGCCAAGGAAATAAATGAACGTCCTAACACGGCTTTAGCCATATTTTTTTACGCTGCCTTTCTCCTGCCTGGATAAAAGCAGTTCAGAAGAGCTGGGAAATGCCCAGTGTTCATGAGGCCTTAATTTGCGTTGCAAATACCTGTGGATTGCTATATTATAGATCTCATACTCTGTAGAGCACTTTGAACCCACTTGCTCTAGGTTCCTCATACAAGAGTCGATGTTTATTTTTTGATACACAAACTCTACAGCTAACCATTCATTCCAAATTAATTTGTTAAGCTTCGGTAGTAATGAGAAGTATGCATAGTGCCTTTCAAATGCTTAAGAGCCCCAGAAACTTGGGATATTCTGTTTTGCGTGATGGGTGAGTTCAATGACCAATGCCCAGCCATGGGAAATAGGAGGGACTGGGACCAGCCATCAACTTTATAAAGCAATTTGAGGTGGGCATATTGGTGAGTTCAGGGCTCTGAAAAATGCAATGAAATTAGTAGGATCATTTATCAGAGTTGAATTTTTCCTACGTCTGACACACCCCAGTCTTGTGCCAGTGTTCTCCATTTTAATGACGAAATCAAACCTTTTTTTGCCTTGCTTTCTCAAATGTTCCTTGCTGTGTAGCAGCAAGTATAAGCTCCTCTAAACGAACAGATTTATAGGGTGTGTGGGAATTATTTGTTGGAATGGCTTATTTTTTTTGCTAAATAACACAAACCATATTTCTGAAATGACTTCAAACCTGGAACAGATCTTCCAGTGACAATGCCAGGATAAGTATATAGAAGCAGGATTTGCAGATAACTGTAGTGTTACTATCGCTTGTGGGTCTCGGTGGACTTGAGTGTTATTTTTCAGGGCCATGAAACTGTAGTATGAGTGAACAGTAAAATAAAGCACCTGATCTTATAAGTCTTGGCAGCTTCACTGCACGAAAGTTTACGTAATACTGGAAACATTATAAAATGAGACAGAAGTAAGAAAATTGGCTGGCTGTTCTCTAGTTCCTCTGGCGTTTCTTGTACTCTATATTCAGTGAAATGATTGCACTGTTCAATAATTTCGTATTAGATACCACAGTTTACCAGGACTGGGTTTATTCCCACAATCTTACCAGAAATGCCTTGGGCATTTCAGAAGGGAGGGTAAGGAGGAAGGTAACATTCTTCTGTGCTATTCCGGAGAATACTTAACGTTAATCTCATCTTGTGTGCCAGACTTTGGACAACCTTTGGTTTACAAACTACCGCTGAACTGAATCTCGTTTGCCCAGCCAGCAGCTGCTTGCTGAATAGTTCTTCCCATGATGCTTATGCTGCCATACACGGGTAGATTTCTTCTTTTTTGTTCAGTCTGCCGGCTGAATGGCAAATATTTAGCCAGTATATTCATTCATGCTATACAGCGCAAATGGATGAATTTTCCACTGTGCCTATTGTATTTTGACACCTGATCCCACCATTAAAAATGTAATTATAAATTAGAGAGGTACTGATCTGTGGCTGCCATCTTATTAAAGGTAGGACTTTGTTGCTTATTTCACACCTTCCAGCTAGGAAACCATTGAGCTGCACAATTGAGACATTACCAAATCTCCCGAGACCGCAGAAGCGCCTTCGATTTCGCACTTTTATACAGTTTAGGAGCTGTAGGTACAGGAGTGTCTAAGCACACTCGCATACCAGAAAGTACACCATTTTATTTATTACAGGTACTTGTATAGCGCTGTCAAATTACGCAACGCTTTACATATAATATATAATACTTTAATGTCAGTTCCTGTCCTCAAAGAGCTTACAGTCTGTGATCCCTAAATCACATTCATGCATGTCAATTTAATCTATCAGCACATCTTTGTGGGAGGAAACCGGAGTACCCAGAGGAAACCCATGCAGGCACAGGGAGAACATGCTCACTCCAGGCAGGTAGTATCGTGATTGGGATTCAAATCAATAGCCCTAGTGCTGCTAGGCAAAAGTGCTAACTACTTAGCCACGTTTTTCAGGAAGAATTTCAGACAAAGGGTCAGTTTTCAGGGTATTGCTTAGGAACAATTAACATTTTAAATGTCCCCTATAGCACCGAAAATGTTCACTTTCTGAGTTAACGTCCTTTTTAGCATGTGTGCCTTTAAAAGCATAGCTGTGAATGGGTCTTTAAGCGGAGTACCGCTAATTTGTGTGTTTTTTTTTTTTTTTTTAAAGTCAGCTGCTACAAATACTGCAGCTGCTTTTAAAATAAGGACATTTACCTGGCCAGGGTGCCCGCGATGTCGGCACCCGAAGCCGATTTATCCTTCGGCTCTCGGGTGATGCCGCCGCCATCTTCGATAAGGGAATCAGGAAGTGAAGCCTTGCGGCTTCACTTCCTGGTTTCCTACTGCACATGCGCGATCCCACTGGTCCCTGCTGTCTTCTGGGAACTGTGTGTCTCCCAGAAGACAGTGGGGGGGGACATAGAGGGCGCCAGAAATGGCATAGATGGCCGCGGGTGGCTCGGGTATCTAGGCCCAGAAGTGGGAGCAAAATACCTGTTTTACACAGGTATCTGCTCCCCCCTCCCCCTGAAAGGTGCCAAATGTGACACCGGAGGGGGGGAGGAATCCGAAAAGCGGAAGTTCCATTTTTGGGTGGAACTCCGCTTTAAATAAATGTTAATTTACGTAGGAAAATGTGTATATTCATAAGTAAAGCCACAGTTCCCTTGTTTAGCATTATAACTGAAATACTAAAATGTTGTTTTTTTAACAGGTAAAACGGCATTCTGTAGCCATTTTGTGATCCTTCACTGTTAAAGTGTTACTAAACCCACAACCATAAAATCAGTCTGTATATGCAGTAAAGCATGCTTGTTAAACTCACTGTGGAACCTAAGGGGTCAATCCTGCACATTGTGTAAAAAGGCTCTTTGATCCTGTCTTCTCTGATCCTCCCCTTCCACTGTTTTTTTTTTTTTGGGAGTGTGTAATTGATTAGCACAGGACCAATCAACGCTGTCCAGACACAGTCGGGGGGCATGCAGCCTCATAGGACAGTCAGGAGAATGAAAACTCCTCCTACAAGCTTTAACCAGTGCTCGGCCGGACACTGATAGAAGTCACGGCTGCTAAATAATGCTAAGAAAAGGTATTTAGCATTTTATATTTTCATTGTAATATATTTCATGTACTGTGGGAGACCAGATATAGTAAATCCTGGGTTTAGTAACACTTTAATAATATGCTGCATTCTGTCTGTTAACAAAGCCTGTCTGTTAGCAAAGTAGTCTGACACTTGTGGTCAGTTATTTTAAAATGTTGACCTTTGCTAGGATTTAAAAAAATGCAAAATGAAAGTGTTCCCCCACAGAAAAATTAATTCATCAGCTATACATACTGTAGGGAAAACCTGCTTACCAGATGCCTTTAGGTAATGTGCGTATTGCCAAACCCGGCCAGGGCCTTTGGGGAGAACCGTCCACTGAAGCTAAAAGACTGCTGTAATCCTCAGACACCCAGCAGCCGTCCGTAGTGCCGTATTCAATGGTCCCTCATTGAGATTGTCCGATATGACAAAACGCGTCTGAGGACTAGGAGCATGCTGACGTCACCGCGTTATCGTGTCTGGACGGGGGTTGATCTAAGAGCCGGCCGGCTTTATTTTTATCGCTTCATTTTATCTACTTAATTGTAAGTGTGTTTCTATTTATTTTTAATAAATACTTAAACGGATTCACACTATGGTCCCCTATTTTTCCTCCTCTGGGTGATTCTTTTACATTGAATACGGCACTACGGACGGCTGCTGGGTGTCTGAGGATTACAGCAGTCTTTTAGCTTCAGTGGACGGTTCTCCCCAAAGGCCCTGGCCGGGTTTGGCCATACGCACATTACCTAAAGGCATCTGGTAAGCAGGTTTTCCCTGTGGTGGTGGTGCACTGGTTGTCTTTTAGTCACGGGTGTTATCTATGCATTTGGTGCCTATTGCCTTAAGACATAGGCACCTAGTGTGATCCATAACAATATTTCGCTATGGTTTGTTTTTGTTTTCTGTTTTAATCCACTATACTGTGCCACGAATGTTTATGCCACTATACGAAGCCCGTGGGATTTAGGAATCGATCACTTAATGTTGTGGGAGCTACCATCATCCACAGAGGATTTTGTGATCCCTTACTGGGATAAAGGCCCTGGCTGGGTATAAGCCATCTGTGCTAAATGCTTACAGTCTGGTAAGCATTCATTGCACCTGTTAGTTGGTTACTGTTTGAGATCCAAGTTTCCTTTGAACAAGTATATGAACTTTCGCTTGGATTGTTGAATTGATCTCTACAATTGGACTTTTTAAGCGCAAATTTTTTCTTTATATTTCTACTTGTGCCAATCCCACTTATTTTTGCTTCTTTTTGGACTGGTCCATCCTTCCCCTTTTTTTCCTTTTAAGCCAGGGCTTGACAAATTTGCTTGGAATCTAGGAGCCAGCTAAAAAAGTTAGGAGCCAGGAATGCGCCCTGTCCCGCCGAGCTCGCGCGCAGAAGCGAACGCATACGTGAGTAGCGCCCGCATATGAAAGCGGTGTTCAAACCACACGTGAGATATCGCCGCGATCGGTAGAGCGAGAGCAATAATTCTAGCCCTAGACCTCCTCTGTAACTCAAAACGTGCAACCTGTAGAAATTTTTAAACGTCGCCTATGGAGATTTTAAAGGGTAAAAGTTAGTCGCAATTTTGAAGCGTGACATGTTGAGTATTAATTTACTCAGCGTAACATTATCTTTCACAATATAAAAAAAAATTGGGCTAACTTTACTGTTGTCTTATTTTTTTATTTAAAAAAAGTGTATTTTTTCCCAAAAAAGTGCGCTTGTAAGACCGCTGCGCAAATACGGTGTGACAAAGTATTGCAACGACCGCCATTTTATTCTCTAGGGTGCTAGAATAAAAAATATATATAATGTTTGGGGGTTCTAATTAGAGGGAAGGAGATGGCAGGGAAAACAGACAGGGAAACTCCATTAGCATTGCTGGTTGTCATACCAACTGCCACCACAAGATGGCGCTAGTTCACAGAAGGAAGCATAGGCCTGCAGAAGGCCGCAATTACCGGCCGGCGCGGCCCGACGCGATCCCACGGCGCGGAGGGCAACGGAGACACAGGATACCCCAGCTGTGCTGCGCCAGGTCGCTAATTCTAGTCGCAATGGCGACCTGGCGCCCGGGGTTTGTCGAGCCCTGCTTTAAGCGCAGTTTTTTATCTTTTATACATACTGTAGCTGCTGACTTTTAAAATTCGGAAGCTTGCCTGTCCTGGAATTCAGCGATGTCGACACCCCAGCCGATGTTTCCATTGGCTCTCGGGTAGAGGTCGACCGATATGGGTTTTTCTCTGGCCGATGCCGATGCCGATATTTTGAAATTGGGGCGGCCGATGGCCGATATATGATGCCGATTTTTGTGGCCGATATTTTAGGCCGATTAAAAAAAAAAAAAAACCTCACCCACTCTATTCCTTCCTGCTTACTCCTGTCACTCTAGCACACACTTGATGTCCTCAGTACAGATGGCACTGGTTTGGAACTGGCAGGTGGCACTGGTTTGGAACTGACAGATGGCACTGGCAGGTGGCACTATTGGAACTGACAGATGGCACTGGTTTGGAACTGACAGATGGCACTGGCATGTGGCACTGGCTGGCGGTACTGGTTTGGAACTGACAGATGGCTCTATTGGCACTGGCAGGTGGCACTGGTTTGGAACTGACAGATGGCACTGGTTTGGAACTGACAGATGGCACTGGCAGGTGGTACTGGTTCGGAACTGACAGATGGCACCGATTGGCAGCAGGGGGCACTGGTTTGGAACGGACAGATGGCACTAGTTTGGGACAGATGGCACTGATTGGCAGTGGCACTTGCAATTGGAACTGGGTGGCACTGGCGTGTGACACTGGTTGGCACTGACAGATGGCACTGATTGGCGGTGGCACTGACAGATGGCACTGATTGGCGGTGGCACTGACAGATGGCACCGATTGGCACTGGCTTGTGGCACTGACAGATGGCACTGGCTGGTGGCACTGATTGGTACTGGCTGGGGGCACTGACAGATGGCACTGGCTGTGGCACTGATAGATGGCACCGATTGGCGGTGGCACTGATTTGGGTGGCACTGACAGATGGCCCTGATTGACACTGGCTGGTGGCACTGACAGATGGCACCGATTGGCGGTGACACTGATTGACACTGGCTGGTGGCACTGATTGACACTGACAGATGGCACTGGCTGGGGGCACTGACAGATGGCACTGGCTGGGGGCACTGACAGATGGCACTGGCTGGGGGCACTGGCTGGGGCGCTGGCTTGGGCACTGACAGATGGCACTGGCTGGGGGCACTGATTTGGGTGGCACTGATTGGCACTGGCTGGTGGCACTAACAGATGGCACCGATTGGCGGTGGCACTGATTGGCACTGGCTGGGGGCACTGACAGATGGCACTGGCTGGGGGCACTGACAGATGGCACTGGCTGGGGGCACTGGCTTGGGCACTGACAGATGGCACTGGCTGGGGGCACTGACAGATGGCACTGGCTGGGGGCACTGACAGATGGCACTGGCTGGGGGCACTGACAGATGGCACTGGCTGGGGGCACTGATTTGGGTGGCACTGATTGGCACTGGCGGGTGGCACTAACAGATGGCACCGATTGGCGGTGGCACTGATTGGCACTGGCTTGTGGCACTGACAGATGGCACTGGCTTGTGGCACTGACAGATGGCACTGGCTGGGGGCACTGGCTGGGGGCACTGGCTGGGGGCACTGGCAGGTTTCACACTAAGCCGAGTGTAATGTGTGAAACTGACAGAGAGGAGAGAGAGAGAGAGAGAGAGCTGTTAGAATTGAGCTCGATGTGGGGGTGGGCGGGCCAGCAGCTAAATTACACCAGCCAATGATTGGGCTGCTTTAGACGTAGTGGCCCGCCCAGATACCATCCCATTGGCTGGTGTAATATCTGCTGGGTCCCGCCCACCCCCGACATCAAGCTGACACATCCTCTCTCTCTCCTCTTACTTTCAGTTTCACACACACACACACAGCACGGCGCTTGATGCTGCTGAGTGTGGAGAAGTGTGGAGGAGGGAGGAGGAGGGGGGAGGAAGTGCAGCCAGTGAATAATATCGGCCAGTTTTGATATTAATCGGCCAAAGCCGATTTATCAAAAATGCCTAAATATCGGCCGATATATCGGCCAGCCGATATATCGGTCGACCTCTACTCTCGGGTGCTGCCGCCACCACCATAGCCTGTAAGGGAATCACTGCAGATCCTCACTTGCGGCTTCACTTCATGAAGCGCTTTATGAATGGACCCGTTGGCGGGGAAGGAGAAGGTGGGGCCGAACTTCTGACGTATTTTGCCACGGCGAGGTCTGGTGGAAGTAGGGGCAGATACCTGTCAAAAATAGGTACCCGCTCCCCCCTCTCCCCTGAAAGGTGGCACTGGGGGGGGATACATAAGTGGAGCTTCCATTTTTGGGTGTGTTTTGTTTTTAATTCATAAAGATACAATTTTTTTTAATCTTTATGGTTATGATGCCCAGCTTGCTTTATAGCGTATATGTTACTGCCATTACCATTATTTTTTCAGCCATGGACTTGTTGCTGTGAGCTCTGATTGGCTGAAAACAACTGTTTTGGAACATAAAGATCATAACTTGGTGTAATAAGACTGTGTCCTTCAATCTTTTTTCCTAGCAACATCCAAACAAAGGTTTTTAGGTATATTTAGCCTTCGGGCTCTTTCACACGGGCGGATCCCGTCATGATCAGCCCCGTCAATATCCGCTTGCTCAACGGAGATCGCTCCGTTGATCCCCGCTGAGCCGGCGGATGATTGTCTGTCTCTGCACATTGTGCAGAAACGGACCGGTCGGATCGCCGCTTTCTCCTATGAGGGGATCGGATGAAAACGAACCGTCTGTCCGTTTTCATCCGATCCGCAGACGGATGGAAAAGTAGGATTTTCCTCCGTCATGCTAAACGGACCATAGTGGAGACTGATGTCATCCGCTGACATCCGCTATCCCATAGGGATACATGTATGTCTGTTTTTCATCCGAAAACGGATGGATGAAAAACGCACATACGGAACGTCCGTGTGAAAGGGGCCTTCTATGATTACTCAGCATGGGATTTTTAATTTTTTTTCTGCCAATCCTGTCATCCAGACATTCCTGCCAGGACAAACACTCTAGTCCTCGGCTCCCTGAGATCTCTAATCACAGTCACTGACAATGGGCAATAAAGTTCAATCTAGGACTGGCCCTTCCTGACATGATTCATGAGGTTGTCACTTTATCTTCCCATGTCAAATCAATATCTATGTAGTACAATTGCAACAACTATTGGAGCAAGGGTCTGCCTGATTGAAAACAAATTGAAAGGATTGTTTAGGTGGACCCTCACATCGCATCGTTTTAGAAAAGCTGAAGGAATTTGTTAAGGCTACTTTCACACTGAGGCGTTGAAAAAACGCGAAAAAATGATGAAATTTTTTACCGCGTTCGCGGTAAAAATAGCGCTAACGCCTGTGTGTTTTTACTGCGTTCGCGGTAAGAATAGCGCTAACGCCTATGTGTTTTACTGCATTTTTACAGCGTTACTCATTCATTTCAATGGAGATTTTTAGCGCCCTAAAGATGCTCCAAAGAAGCTGTTTGCAGGATTTTTTCCAACGCACAGCCAGCAAAACGGCTCAGTGTGAAAGCCCTCAGGGCTTTCACATTGAGAATGATGGGGCAGGATTATTTCAAGCATTTTTACAGCGCTATTTTTACCGCGAAAACGCGGTAAAAACGCCTCAGTGTGAAAGGGGCCTTAATGAGCATGACTGTACATGGCCAGCTTTCTTCTCAAAGACCTGCTGCACAAAGCATTGATATCAAAAGAGAAACCAGCATTTCCCAACAATGTAAAAATACATTTGACGTTTTTAAATGAATCAATTACTGCACGAAATACTGTTTTTTACGGCTACCTGGGATTCAGTTGTACATTTGAAAGTTATACTGGAATGATGCACACATTATATTGCAATAATTGACATTCCTATTATTGAGATATGCAGGAGGCGGTAAAGCTTTCCCTGCTATTATCTGATACAAGTTGGAGGGAAGGTAGCATAATTAACTTTACATTCTAACCCACAGGTCGCTCATCTAGAATGTGTAAGATTCTTCTGTAGATGTTAAATTAGATTTCTAATTATAGGCAAAACTGTGACCTGTAAACTCCAAAGTCTGTGCAGCTCTGAATACGCAATTCTTTTCATTCAATTTCTCTTGAACTTCTTTTATTTGCGCTCGTTTGGGCGATTCAATCTACAGTTGAAAGCAATATACCTGGTCGAAAATCTAGTGAACTCTGTTCTTTGTCTCTCTATTATGAGTAGTTATTGTTCCCAGCTATCTCCATGGACTACAGAACACCTCCCACTAAGTTAAAGTTATAGGAAGGACAGCTCTCTAAATGCTACTGAATGCAAATGATGTGAAGTGAAAGGATGGGGCTCCAGGCAGGTTCCAAAGTAAGTCTTTAAAGGAGAAGTCCAGTCTGAGCTTTTTAGGCTGGGCTTCTCCTCTGGGTCACAGGAGTGCAATTCGTTTTGCACTCCTGTGACCCGTTTTCAGCGGAGAGCTGATGTCGCTGCTATCAGTCAGGGCAGCGCGTCATCACGACTTCCAAGCCTGGATCCGCCAGCTGCCCTGATTGATGGCAGTCTCTGCGTCTCAGCGAGCTGCTGAGATAGCCTCTCCCCACCCCCTCCACAGCTCATCGCTCCAATGAGTGTGGAGAAGCAGAGAGGAAAGACCCTGACTGACGGTCAGCGGCTTTCCTCTCGGATCTGTGAGAACCGAGCCATTGGCGGTGTTCAGTGGCTCTGTTCAGTGCAGAGACGGACGGGGACAGCTGCAGCATCAGTCTGATGCTGCATTCACAGGAGGTAAGTATGAATCTCAAATAAAAATAAATCCCATACTTCTCTTTTAATAACATCAGCTGAAGTCCTAAAAAGTAGCCAATGCATTTCAAGAGCTCACTTGTACCCCCCACTCCCACCCCCCATGGCATTGCTTATGGCAATGAAGCCGTATCAAGACATGATGGACTTAAAGAATAAGTTCACTTTTGACAAAAAAATTAATGCACATTTTTTTTGCAGGTGAAAAAATTTGCATTTATTTTTTGTTTCTGGAGCCTGTAAAGAATTGCACCAGTGATGCCATGCAGGTCTCCTGTAGTGTATCGGCTTGCTCGTACCTCATACTGATGGGAAGACTCACTCTCTCTGTCCTGCCTGGAAGCTATTGTGTGGGGCAATTTTAAACTGTGTGCTAGTCATCACCTTCAAGGACTGGAATTCTGATATAGTTTCATATCAATGACCATAAAAAGAAATAATCATGTTGGTGCCTATTAAAAAGTCAGCATTTTGTGACAATGGCTGTTTTGTCAAGTGAGAAAATGTTTTTAATTTTATGCAGTTTTTAGTTCCAAAGTAGAAAATGTAAAATCAGGTGGCATTGGGAAATTATTTATTCCAGAGCGTAAAGGATAAAGTAAACTTCTAAGGACAGATCTTTGAAAGTGGTTGTGTTTGTACCAGGCAAGAACTGATGAATCAAATAACCGCTTAGAGAAAAGGCGAGCGTGGCCTATTGAGACTCGACCTTAATATTTCCTTCATATACTGTAGCTATATGAATTAAATCACTAGAGTGAAACCGTTTAAACAAATTGAGGTTTCATGCAGCCATGTGTGATAATTAGAGGGTTTATTGAAATAAATGCACAAATACATTGATTCCCAGATAAAGCCTAATGCACACGGCTTTGTGGACCATCTGCTTCTTTGAGTGTATTCTGTAGTCTAGGCAAGGTGGAATTATACCTGGTTTCCCCAACTAGAACAACGTTTCTTTTACTAAGAGTGAAAATGCTCAGCTAATGAAAATTAGTAGTATACTTCAGTACTGAAGTCTGACATGGGCTGGCTGCCTTCTGAAAATGCTAGTTGCCACTCTTATTCTAACCTATTGGCCTTTTTGTATGATGCATTGGCCTAGAACATGTATGCAGGGACAAAAAACATCAGTCTGCCTACCAGTGCCTTATCCGTGATATTGAGGCAAAAATATCAGGGGGACTTCCAGGCAGCTAGCATTTTCAGGTCTAGAGGCCTACACTGGCAGCATCAATATTTCTTTGTCAGGTTTTCTTTAAAAACATGCAGATTTCATTTTATATTTGTATGTTCATTTATCTTGGCACCCAGGACAGTCTGTTAAGCGATTTCTCGCCCTTGACAAGTCCTTCATGGGTGAAAGGCATTTAATTCGTTTTTTTTCTATGGCTGTAATGTGTTTCTCCACAACATGTGGCCACAGCTGTCAACTGTTGCATCCCAAATTCTTTGGGTTTAAGAATGTTTCTGCTGCCGAACGTATGCTCTCATCTCAAATTAATTTTTAAATAGCTTCTGACTTATTGACATTTATTGTTTCATGTGACCTATTGTGACACATTTTGGTTTACTTTATCATAACTCAAATCATGGTATTCTGTTATAAAATGCTAATTAAATAGTTGCAGATTTATTAAATATGTTGAAAAAAATGTTTAACATAGGAATTTTCTGTATTTCCACATGAATGGCTCATAAAATGTCATCCTATCTTCATCTAAGTTATAATAAAGACAGTGATAATGAACACACAACATTTATGTTTCCATACCTTCATTGATCAAATGGTTTAAGGAGCAATCAGGGTTATCCCAGTGTGTATTATCCCTTGACTGACAGATTCTCTATTTTTTAACATTGCCGTCCATTTTTATTGACTTTAGAATATTACAAGTACAAACATCACCTGAGAGGCAAAAATTTGGTATAATTGTGGCTAAGTATAAAAATGAAAAGTAGATACAAATGCAACCAATTACAGCATGTAAGGGCCACAAATGTAAGATCTCATTTTCAATCTTGTTTTGCCCATTAGACCCACGAGGGTTGATTTACCAAAACGGGAGAGTACAAAATATAGTGCAGCTCTGCATAAAAACCAGCTTCCAGGTTGGTTTTTGTCGTAATTTGAGTATTTTTTTTGTGTCAATTCCCAATGTTCAATGCAGCTGGTGGCTTTTTATACAGAGTTAAAGTGGTTGTAAAGTCATGATTTACAAATAACTGGCATTCCCTCTGTTGTATAAAGATATAAAGTACTGTGTGTGAGTTTTTCTAAAATTTTAATCCTAGTAGTGCCCCAGTAGAAGTTCTATTTGGAACAAAATGCGTCGGGCCAGGTACACCGCTCCCCATATTGCTTTTTTATCGAACTGTGATCACTTTTACCTTGTATGTTGGTTTTTATAAATTAAAACCTGCTTTTTTTTTTGACCTGCACCATTGGAGCCCCTATTTTTTCTTTCCTTTCATGTTCTGTGGATGAAAGCTTTTTGAGTCTCTCCAGTTGGTCCTTATTACCCTTAAAATGGTTTTTACTTACCAGAACAGAGTTACCTTCAGATGCCTTGTGGAATCCCATTGATGTCCTAGCCATCTACATGGTTGGGATATTAACATCTGATCAACCTTCAGCTGAGGAATATCGGGTCCATTGGTCTTACTTTTGGCTGACACCATCTGGATACCAGTGAGGCGTACCCCACACTCTTCAGGATCTTCACTGATAGTTTGGTCCACCAGCCGATTGGGATATCCCATGCTCGATTGATCCGTTGTCGCTGACAGTCGGGTCCAACAGTTCCGGTAAACGTATTTTAGGCATACCATTTTCTTGAAGAAATTTCGCTGGAATGGTCCATACAGTCTCATGACATCTCTACTGTGTTATGCATACCCACCCATGATGGACATTTTTATTACATCTTATTTTTGTGTGGATTGATTATCATTTTACGTGTGGACTGATTACAATAGTTTCACTGTCACACCCAGTTGGGTGTATATTGTTTGTTTAGTGTTCTTTTCACATTTCACTTTACAACACGTAGCGCTACATATTTACTTGCACACTTTGAATTTTTGTCACATTCTTGTGTAGCTGCTTCCCTCCTTTTTGGTTTGTTTTTCTGGGATAGCGCAATTATTCACATTCACAGCTGTTTTATAATATCCCGCACTTTAGACCAGAACCTCTCCAATTTCGGGCAGGACCAGAAAATATGCAGGATGGTACCCTCTGCCTCTCTGCAGCGCCAGCAGCTTTTCGTTGCGTCTGGATTTTCTGTAAGAGAGGTGGGACCCTGTACCACCTTGTAAGGATCTTATATCTCAGTTCTTGATATTTACTAGCCACTGAAGAGTAGTGAGCAAAATGGAGGATATGATCCCACTGCTCATCGGAAAATATGGTATCCAGATCTTTCTCCCATTTCCGAAGAAATCCAGGAACAAATCCCTCGGGAGGATGTATTGGCACTTTGTAGGCCTCACATACCCCATGTGCTTAGGGGGCCTCTATCAGATGAGTTAGGTCGTTTTGACCACTCCCTGCGAAGGAGAAAGCTGAGGAAGTTGCTGAAGCCGCCACGGGTCTAATGGCGGATTAAGCATCGCCTGCATTTCAGCTCTTGTCTACAGCCTGGAGTCTACAAAGTAGTCACAAAGACGAAATTGACCTTTTTACCACTTTAAGACCGAGTGCAAGTACTGATATTTTTTTTACTGACACTTTATTTTAATGTCATGTGACCGTGGCACTATAATAAGATGTTGACTGTCAGCAGCTTTTTATTAATTTTTTTTTATAAAATATATATATTAGTTTGGTAAGACCCCTGACATCTCCCCTTTGAAACATGGAAAGGGACTAAGAATAGAGATTTCCCTGTCCCTTCCTCAGCTGCACTGAAGATGAATGTTGAGACAGAGGCTCCTCCCTATTCATAAACTGAAGCATCGTAAGGGGGACCGGAGGGACACAGAGGGGAGCCGGAGAAGGATACAGGGGACACTCGGGAGCAATTGGTTCGGCGGTGGGGAAAGTTATAATCACCAATTTCCCTGTGTGCTTCTCCTCCTCTACTCTCCGCGGCTTTCAGCTGCTTTATTGAAAGCCACACAGGGAGTTCAGGAATTATAACTTCCCTGCCACCGCACCGATTGTTCCTTAGTGTCCAGGTATTGGACTAGGCATCAGGAGCATTTGCATGAGTACTCCTGCAAATACTCGGTATTGGGACCGATACTAGTATCGGTATCGGGACAACCTTATTTAGGATTATAATTATCGAAAAATTGACACACGGTACTTTAAATCTTCATACAAGAGAGGGGAGCTTACTTTACAGCTGCAGGGAATATCGGCAAGAGGAGAGAGGCGGTGCAGTGAGGAGATCAGGTCTCACACACAAATGATTAGCAGGGAGAGGCTCCGAGCACGCAGCGGGATGATAGAGGCACGTAAACTGACCACGATATCATGGGTCAGCAGCCATGATTATCGTGGTCAGTACAACTAGGGGGATATAGGAACAGTCAGGATCAACCAGGTATTTTATAGCATAGAATGGGAGAAATGACACTGCAGAAGCGCTGTGGTATTTATCATGCTTTAAAGGAACAGAAGCATTATTATGAAGGATATTGTAAAATGGAGAGGTGCCTGTTTGGGTAGAATCTCTATTTTTAAGGGGCTCCATGTCCTCTTAATCAGGCAATCCACTGATGGGCTTAATAACCCCAAAATTTGTGAGAATGAGTGTAAGGATGCATCTGGAGGAGGGGACGCTTTTCTGACACACTGCCTGCAAAACCTCTGTAACAAGTAATTCAAACCCCTTTTACACTCAGTGCGGCCTCGTTAGCGGTAACGTTTTAGCGACACTTTTCCGTCGTTTTAGCAGTGCTTTTTGGCTGATGGTGTTTTTTTTTAAGCCCTGCTAGCGACCGAAGAAATGGTTAAATGCGCCCAAAAAGCGCCGCTGCACTTTGCAGGTGCCCATTCATTTCAATGGGCAGGGTTGGTGCAGTGTAAGACGCTCCAAAGATGCATGCTGTTTGCAGGACTTTTTCTAACGTCATGCAAGCGCACCGCTCCAGTGTGAAAGCACTCAGACTTTCACACCGGGACTGCAGGGGAGGCATTTTACAGGCACTATTTTTAACCCTTTAGCGCCTAAAAAAAATGCCTCCAGTGTGAAAGGGGTCTTAGTGTTTTCGTTAGTTTACCTAAAGGCAAAACGTTTTTTTCCCGTTTTCGATGGCGGAGAGGGATTAGAACACCTGTCAGTTTTGTTGCTGTCTGTGCCCCCATTAACCACTTCAATGCAGGGCATTTTCACCCCCTTCCTTCCCAGACCAATTTTAATTTTCAGCGCTGTCGCATTTTGAATGACAATTGCGCGGTCATGCAGCACTGTACCCAAATAAAATTTTTATGTTTTTTTCCCCACAAATAGAGCGTTCTTTTGGTGGTATTTGATCACCTCTGCGGTTTTTATTTTTTGCGCTATAAACAAAGAGCGACTATTTTGAAAAAAACACAATTTTTTACTTTTTGTTATAATAAATATCACATTTAAAAAAATAAATTTCTTCCGTTTAGGCCGATACGTATTCTTCTACATATTTTTGGTAAAAAAAATCACATTAAGCTTATATTGATTGGTTTGCGCAAAAGTTATAGCGTCTACAAAATAGGGGATAAAATTATGGCATTTTTATTTATTTTTACTTTTTTACTAGTAATGGCGTCGATCTGCGATTTTTATTGTGACTGCGACATTGCGGCGGACACATCGGACACTTTTGACACATTTTTGGAACCATTCGCATTTATACAGCGATCAGAAAATGCTTGTTGCCTGGCTGTTGGGCTTACCTGCTGGCTTCAATACTTTCTGAATGTCTGGCCTGGAAAAATATACAATTGCAAATATTTGTCAAGCTTCCTTAAGTGCGTGGTTTCTTTAGATCACGGACTAAAAATATTGACGATAGAGGGTTTGTAGAACAGGCAAACATTTTTGGAGGTAGAGATCAACAATGGCAGAAACCATGTTAAGCAGACGACAGGTTTCCCCTTTATTCGTGAATCACTATACGCTTATTGCGTTTTTTCTTTTTTTTTTAACAAAAATATGTAGAAGAATACGTATCGGCCTAAACTGAGAATTTTTTTTTTTTTTAAATTGGATATTATTATAGCAAAAAGTTAAATAGTGTTTTTTTCTAAATTTTCTTTTTTTTTTTTTGTTTATAGTGCAAAAAATAAAAACCGCAGGGATGTTATAGCGCCTACAAAATAGGGGATAGATTTATGACATTTTTATTATTATTAATTTTTTTTACTAATAATGGCAGCGATCTGCGATTTTTGTCAGGCCTGTGATATTGTGGCGGACATATCGGACACTTTTGATACTATTTTTGGGCCATTCACATTTATACAGCGAACAGTGCTATAAATATGCACTGATTACTGTAGAAATGTGACTGGCAGGGAAGGGGTTAACACTAGGGGGCGATCAAGGGGTTAAATATGTTCCCTGGGAGTGATTTCTTACTGTGGGTTGAGGGGACTGACTGGGGGAGGGGACAGATCTGTGTCCCCATGTACAAGGGACACAGCATCGGTCTCCTCTCTCCCTGACAGGACATGGATCTCTGTGTTTACACACCGAGATCCACGTCCTGCCTCTAACAGCCGATCACGTGTACCTGGCGGACATCGCGGCTGCCAGGCACGCGCATCGGCACCACATGACACGGCGGGCACAGCTTTTCCCCTCCGTGTGCCCTCGGCGGCGCGCGCGAGGGGAATGTAAACAGGAAGATGTCCAGGGATGTCCACCCGGCAGTTGAGAGCTGTGCTGTAGGCGTCTTTTGTCTATAGCGCGGATCTCAAGTGGTTAAGCAGCAGGTGTTTTGCTACAGGTGACAAAATGCTCAGATGTGAACAGGGCCCATTGAAATTTATGGGATTGGTTGATTGCTTGTTGAGCGTCTTTCTTGGATCTCAGACTTGTTTAGAACCGTCCTGCCATCAATAGCAAAAAAGGATGTACAGTATGTAATATCTGCAGAATGGAAGGTGATAGGAATCTGCAATAAAGTTGGCTCTAGTTATTTGATCACAAGAGAAACAAGCGATTAAATATTTTGTTAGGAAAAATGTGATGTGCTTATGAAGTAGATGTCCAGAAAAATATTTATCTAACGCTGTTTTTACTTGGTTATCCGGAAGCAGATGGGTTCTACTAGAAAGAATAACTTGGGTTGAGTATATCTTTTAGCCTTTTTCTCTGGTAGGAAGGCAAATCTAAGCATTGCAACGAATTATAACCATTGGGTTGTTAAGAGATTTTAGATTATCCTCCCTCATGGATGGTCTAGTAGTGAATGGATGGTTCAATGGCATTATACTTGTTTGGCATAGGAACTTTACTGGGGTTTTAATTGCTAATTTTCCTCTTAGTGATTTTTTTTTTTTATACTAGACAGATGGCTTGTCTAGATACTTTTCTTGTCATTGCAATCTATTTTTATAAAATTTTGAGCTAGTCCGTGCATACCATGGGAGAAAAGGAACATTTTCCACCTGGATATAGCCAAATGGACTATATAATATATACAGTACATTGCAGTGTCATCCTCTGTCAATCTTTCCAACCCCAAAACTCTGTCTATGCATACATACACTAAAAGGCAGTACATAAATATTTATAGAGAATGGCTGGAGAGGAAACCACATACTGCGATTCGTTTTAGAATGACCCAGTGTAGAATTTACATCAAATAATCCTTTTGATACATCCTTGTCTTGGATTACCATACAGAAGTAGCCTGTAATGTAATAAATCAGCTGTATTATCCTCTATGATCTTGTCTGTGTTTCATTTCCTTAATTTTAAGGAATGTTAATGATTTATCTGCTTGGACATGCTTCCACGCAGCAGCTAATTGGTACTCATTAGAGCTTATTAATCAACAAAAAAGAGCAATTGTTGGAAGGAAGTATAAGGCAAGAGGAGATAACTTGCTCTCCATATATTATATTATTTTATTTTAATGTTAATCTAGAGGCATATTGCCATAATAAGGCTTCAAATTGGCAAAGAAATATTTATTCTAAACCCCTGCAGGGAAAAGTGTTTATAAAGCCTCATATAAAACTGGAAAGAACTAAATGTATGTTTTATATAAGAGTTTAAGAATTCTATATGTTCGTTTGCATCTTTGATTATCGTCATGAAATAGACTTTATAACGGTTCCTGCTGCTGTGTGGTGGTGTGTTTTTTTTATATACAGTATCTCACAAAAGTGAGTACACCCCTCACATTTTTGTAAATATTTTATTATCGTTTCATGTGACAACACTGAAGAAATTACACTTTGCTACAATATAAAGTCGTGAGTGTACAGCTCGTGTAACAGTGGCAAGCTCTGGTGAACTCCATGCCCAAGAGGGTTAAGGGAGTGCTGGAAAATAATGGTGGTCGACACAATTGGGCCCAATTTGGACATTTTCACTTAGGGGTTTACGCACTTTTGTTGCCAGCGGTTTAGACAATAATGGCTGTGTGTTGAGTTATTTTGAGGGGACAGCAAATTTACACTATTATACAAGCTGTACACTCACTACATTACATTGTAGCAAAGTGTAATTTCTTCAGTGTTGTCACATGAAAAGATATAATAAAATATTTACAAACATGTGAGGGGTGTACTCACTTTTGTGAGATACTGTATATATACTGTGTGTGTTTGTATATATACAAGATAATTTAGATTAATTGGGATAGACTACTAATAAGAATTAAACATTTGGCTCTAGCTAAGCTCTACACAGTTTAGGGCTTAATAGGGCCATGTGTGAGCGGTTACCTGACTCATAAGACCCACAGATGACCATTTTCAGATTGGTTGTATTGGAAAATTTGGAAGTTAGGACTAATTCACAACAGCCATTGTGGTAGAAAGCCAATGGCTAATGTGCGGCCCGTCAGGATTGCCACAGTAACAATACAACGATCGCATGTTCATATTTTTTTTCTACTTTTATTAAAATGTCAGACATTTCATTTTATTTACTTTAAGTAGTGTATAATAAAAGCCATTCAGCTTCATGAGGAGGTGATTTTCTTTAATCAATGACTAAATTGACATTACTGCAGTAGGTGTATCTGTGAATCACCCAGTGAACAAAAACCCTCCTTTTGTTCCTTCAATAAAAGATACTGCCTGCTCATACCACAATACCTTTTAGTGCCCACTGCATGCATTACTTTAATATGATGTTGAATGTTATACATAAGCAGGAATTCATATGTAAATGTTTTGGAAAGTCTAATGAAAGTGGGTCTCATAAGGCTGTTAAGTACCGGTATATGAGATTTCTTCAAGCTGCCAGTGCTTTATATCAGGGGTCTACAAACTTTCTAAGCAAAGAGCCAGTTTACTGTTCTTCAGACTTTAGAAGGACTGGACTGTGGCCAGTGGGTGTAGGAAACTCCTCAGACTTGCTGGTCAGCAGGAGTAAAATAATTACCTAATGCCTGTGGGCAGCATGAGATATTGGTTTTAGTGGGAAGAATGGTCCCGTCATTGGTATCAGCGGGAGGATGCGTGCACAATCATTGGTATTAGTGGGTGGAATAATCCCCATCTATGGTGTCAGTGGGAGGAATAGTGACCCATCTACAGGTGCATCTCAAAAAATTTGAATATCAAAAAGTTAATTTAAAGTGGTTGTAAACCCACTCACGCTTGCAACTTGCACCTACAGGTAAGCCTAGATTAAGGCTTACCTGTTGGTGTTTGCAATATTTCCTAAACCTACAAGGTTTAGGAGATATTTGCCAAAAAGAGTACACCGATGTGTACGGCGCATGCGCACTGTAAATGCCGGTTTTATGAATAACGCCGGCTTTTACAGCTTCTGTGCGAATGCGCGGAGTGACGTCATCTCCGCTCCGGCCAATCACAGCGCCGGTGCGGCGATACCCGGAAGTAACCTCCGGGATGGATGGCTACGGCTGGAGGGGGAGACGAGGACAGCTTCGATCTAAGGTAAGTAATGCATAGTGAGCTAGTATGCTTTTGTCTTGCAGGTTTTTTTTTTTTTTTTTTAATTCCGGGTTTACAACCACTTTAAGTAATTTCAAAAAGTGAAACTTGTATATAGATTCATTACACACAGAGTGATATATTTCAAGCATTTTTCTTTTAATTTTGATTATGGTGTCCGTGGAAGAAATGGTGTTCCATCTATGTTGTCAGTAGGATGAATAGTGCCCCATCTTCGCTGTCAGTGGAAGGAATAGTCTCCTATCTATGATGTCAGTGGAAAGAAGGGTGCCCATCTATGGTGTCAGCGAGATGAATAGTGCTCCATCTTTGTACTCAGTAGCAGGAATAGTGCCTCATTGTTGGTGTCGGTGGAAGGAATAGTACCCCAAGGGCCTGATAAAGGCAAGCAAAGGGCCACATCCGGGCTGCAGTTTGGAGACCGTTGCTTTATATACTTAGTAGTTTTCCTCCTAATACACATACACCAGGGCTTGACAAATTTGCTTGGAATCTAGGAGCCAGCTAAAAAAGTTAGGAGCCAGGAACGCGCACCGTACCGCCGAGCTTGCGCGCAGAAGCGAACGCATACGTGAGTAGCACCCGCATATGAAAGCGGTGTTAAAACCACACATGTGAGGTATCGCCGCGATTTGTAGATCGAGAGCAATAATTCTAGCCCTAGACCTCCTCTGTAACTCAAAACCTGCAACCTGTAGAATTTTTTAAACGTCGCCTATGGAGATTTAAAGGGTAAAAGTTTGTCGCCATTCCACAAGCGGACGCAATTTTTAAGCGTGACATGTTGGGTATCAATTTACTCAGCGTAACATTATCTTTCACAATATAAAAAAAAAAATTGGGCTAACTTTATTGTTGTCTTATTTTTTAATTAAAAAAAATAAATGTATTTTTTCCCCAAAAAAGTGCGCTTGTAAGACCACTGCGCAAATACGGCGTGACAGAAAGTATTGCAATGACCGCCATTTTATTCTCTAGGGTGTTAGAATAAAAAATATATATAATGTTTGGGGGTTGTAATTAGAGGGAAGGAGATGGGGCAGTGGAAACACAGGGGAAGCTCCATTAGCATTGCTGGTTGTATGTCATACCAACGGCCACCACAAAATGGCGCCAGATCACAGAAGGAAGCATAGGCCTGCAGAAGGCCGCGGCCTCAATTACCGGCCGGCCTGACGCGATGGCGCGCGGGGGGGTTCACGGAGACACAGGATACCCCAGCTGTGCTGCCCCAGGCGCCAGGTCGCTAATTCTAGTCGCAATGGCGACCTGGCGCCCGGGAATTGTCGAGCCCTGACATACACACACATATATACGTACGTACGTTCCTTCATAGTAAATAATATGATTGATTGCACACATGATAATGTAAAATTGATTCAAATTTCTTCAAGGTAGTCTCATAGTAGACGCATGGTAACTGTGAAAATACATTGATATATAGCTCTACGCAGGTTTCGTGGAGAACTTCCATTCATCAGGAGAAAATGCGGTATAGGTATGTCTGTAATAAAATATAAATACCATATAATGTAGTAACTAAAATAACCGGAAGAGGGGGAACCACAACTTTAATCCCCACACTCTTATTTATAAGTAAGCTACAGTATTCAACAACATGGGTAGTATTAATAGCTGGAGGCACTATGGGAACATCATCCCCGGAAACTGAGATTGTGGTGACTGCGGCAGCACAGCGATGAACAGAAAACAAGAAGTGAGCATCAATAGAAATGTCGTCCCCCATAAGCAACTGTGGTTGTTGTAATAAGTGCTGAATAGGGGCCCATAGGGCTCCTGTGGAAAAATTGTAAATCAAGTGCATCAGCAAAGTGACTACACAATAAATAAATGGGAAAGATATAAAAGCCATTACCAAAGGGAAGAGAAACAGAGACTAGATCGTGAGTGTAAAGTAGAAACAGGTGAGTCATCATAGAATGGGTGATAGAATCAAAGATGGCAAAGAAATCATAGATAAATAGCCATATGTTACCCTTGCTATGAAGTGAAAAGCATAGTCCAGAGATGTGCATAGTGTCAAGGTGCAAGGAGCAAACTGAGCGTGTGCTCCATAGGGTATGGAATAAATACCCACTACATTGCCACAGGACCCACCCACGTCACGCTGCATGCTGATGGGAAGGCGGAGCCAGTGTTCGAGCGACCATTGACGCCCAGCACTAGACACCACAATCCTCCCTCAAATCGCATGCAGATGGATATACAACGTCGGCCCGCGCCGTCTAGATTGACGTCAAGGGCACGGCTTGTGGGCGTGGCGTCAATGTGCAGTGAGCGTTCAAGCGTTCGCCAGTCCCCCCTCAGTGGATGTTGCCACTCACCAGCTGCTTGTTGAGTTGAGAGGTATCTTAATATAGCGCAGAGGGTCCCGACACGCATAGCAGAGTTCCTGGGAAAAGAGGACCCAGGAACCAAAAGCAGCACAGTGCGTCAGGAAGGGTGGAAGAGAGCGGCTACGCAGGGAAGGCTTGCGTGAAAAGCCAAGTCTGCAGTAACCCGCGGAAGACCGGAATAGTAGGCGCCTCCTGGAGCTCGACAGGGAGGCTATTCCACAAAACTGCACCCTGGTGGGAGAAGGCCTGACCACCACACTGGATCTTCTTGGGAACTGGTTGAAAATGTTTGTGTTTTACATGTTATGCCTGTTTTTAGGGTGTAATAGGTTACTATGCAGCACTCACTCAATTACCCCCTGAGGTAGGATGCGTCACATTTAAAAAAGGGTGTGGCTGCATAGCTCTAGTGACACAGCCCCATCGTTCATTCACTCACAATGATCTATGAATGAATTAAGGTGGAAGTAAACCCTCCTATCATTTTCAGCCAAGGAAGCTGCCATCTTGGCCTCTGTTTAATCTTCAACTGCCATGATGCTGCACATGTGATCAGTTATGACACCAGCCATTGGATGGTGTGACAGTTTGGTTGAGAGCACAGCCAATGTGACAGTTAACATTTCCGGCATGCCGGGAATGTAACTGTTTTTTGAAACTATCAAATCGTTGTGCTTACTTCCGCTTTAACTATAAGTCCTGTCTTCCACCACAGCCGTTGTAGTTCTCAGTGGACTGTGAGGGCCCTGATGAATGTCTTTGCAGTCCATTCTCTCTTCCACTAGCTTTGTTTCTGAAAGCCCTTATGGGGGTATGGGCACAAAGCTGGAGGGAGAGTGTGCAGGAGCCTAACACTGCACTCACGATCCACTGATCGCTGGTGCAATGCTTTGTAGGCACCTGAGAGAAAAAAAAATGAATGCACATATTTTTACCTGCAAAAATATACATTTATTTTAATTTTTTTGAAGGTGATCTTCCCCCTTGCAGCACAGAGGGGCTCAACTGCAAGAGTAGATTTTTGTCTAGATCATGTATTTTGCTTAAAACAAAAAGGCACCAGCATCCCTCAAATTATAGAGAATAGGAAACCAACCATATGTGGGACTTTTTATCCATTGTAAAATACTGTATGTTACATATTAATGAATGAGCTAGTATGGCCAGAATGAAATGTATTTTAATAATCTAATGTTTACTCTTTTAAGGAGTTTTTATAAATGTATTGAACTTTTAATTGTGGTGTATATTTTGTACATACTAGGGCAACTGTGTGAAAAAAGGACGGCAAGCGCTGCTGCTAAATTATCTCCATCTTTAAAGTGGATGTAAACCCACTCTCATCCTTTCTAAACTACTGCCATAGTTGTCTGTTATGAGACCTGAAAAACTGCAGATTCTGTGGGTGGGTCTGTTGTCCGGAGCTAGGTGGAGTGGTGATGTCAGTAGACTCCCTGCATATCTCTGCACTCCCCTAGTCAACATGCATTTTTTCCTGTGTATTTCTTACACTGAACTTTTGCTATGATTACTAACCAGTCAAAACCCAGAAAAGTCACCACATGACTTCAGCATGCCCAATCATGCTGAGGTGTGGAGCAGCCAATCCTGGGAGAGCTGGAGAAAAAAGGACGGTATCTGAAGTACACAGAATGCCTCTCTCAGGCTCATGCATGAGATATGTAAATCACCTGTCGCTCACAGCAAGGTGGAAGAACTGACTCCTATTTCTCTGTGTGTCGTTTTTATCTCACTGAAAAAAGATAAGTGGATTGCTCAGAGCTGGATTAACTCTTCATGGCAAGACTGGGCACAGATGACATGAAATCCTATACTGTACAAGGTGCAAGGGGCTGAGTGTCCAGATTTAGTGCACTTTTTACGAGTTTTTCTTATTGCTGAGTAAGAGAAATGTCACCCCCCCCTCCCCTTTTTACCTGTTATGCAGCTAATTCACTGCACTGCAGGCCACATGCCAGGTCCTGTGCCACCATCTTCTTTTCTGAAGTCATCAGAAGCCTGGTTGTCTCATTTAGGTTTTCAGACCTCTGACCCCCTAAGGATGCGTGTGGCTCCACTCTCTGGCCTCTCTATATCCCTGCTTCTGCAGCTTCCTGAGATATTTGAGAGTGTTATCCCAGGAGGTGCATGTTGTTCTTGCCTAGGTAAGTGTATGAGTGGGAGGCTGAATTAAAAAAAAAAAAAAAAAAAAAAAAAGGAGGGAGGGGAAGAGAGTGCTACAGCGAGGAAAGGACAAATCAGATCACTTTAAAGCTTACAATACTGAAAGCATTATGTCTCTGTCTCTTTCTGGCTTTATGAGAGGCCTTATTGGGAAGAGGGTAAGGCCCCTTTCAAACGGGCTTTCCGATCAGGTCCACCTGTCAGTGTTTCAGGCTGACCTGATCGGACGCTCCATTCACTCCTATGAGGCAGCGAATGTCAGCGGTGACATGTCCGCTGATACCCGCTGCTATCCGATCCTGTCTGAGAAATCCAGATGGATGGTGACCCTTTTTTCCATTCGTCTGGCAGGTCGGATGAAAACAGACAGGTGGTCTCCATAGAGGACAGGTGATCTCTCCATAGAGGAAAGCAGGGCTCTGGCAGGTTCGCCTCCGCACAGTGAGCGGAGACGGACCTGTTATCTGCCTGCTAAGCAGGGATCAATGGAGTAATCCCCCGCTGAGCAAAGCGGTGTCTGCCCGGCGTACTGCCCTGTGAAAGGACTCTAAGGGCTTGTTCACACTAGTGACTGGAAGACGGTAAAACCCCACAGTTGAGCCACATTTTTACACTCCCCCTTTAGCTGCAGTGTGCATGTGATGCCACAGTGGCTTCCAGTGGAGACTACAAGTGACTGTTTTAGCACACATGACACAGACATGGTTCACCACCAGAAAACCCACCCTGAGAAGTGCTGTGAAGCTTGTGCTTGGGCACGTATAGCCTGGAAGTGGTTGCAGGAATCAGCAGCATGAGATATTACTAAGGTTTAAAAAAAAAAAAAGTGAGAGCATGCATTGACCACTTAAGCCCCGGACCATTTGGCTGGCCAAAGACCAGGCCACTTTTTGCGATTCGGCACTGCGTCGCTTTAACTGACAATTACGCGGTCGTGCGACGTGACTCCCAAACAAAATTTACATTCTTTTTTTTTCCACACAAATAGAGCTTTCTTTTGGTGTTATTTGATCACCTCTGCGGTTTTTATTTTTTGCACTATAAACAAAACTAGAGAGACAATTTTGAAAAAAATTCAATATTTTTTTACTTTTTGCTATAATAAATATCCCCAAAAAATATCCCCAAAAAATATATAAAAAATTTATTTTTTCCACAGTTTAGTCCGATACGTATTCTACTACATATTTTTGCTAAAAAAAATCGCAATAAGCGTTTATTGATTGGTTTGTGCAAAAGTTATAGCTTCTACAAAGTAGGGGACTGTTTTATGGCATTTTTAATAATAATTTTTTAATTTTACTAGTTATGGCGGCGATCAGCGTTTTTTTTTAATCGTGACTGCGACATTATGGCGGACACATCGGACACTTTTGACACCATTTTGGGACCATTGTCATTTTTACAGCGATCAGTGCTATAAAAATGCACTGATTACTGTAAAAATGACACTGGCAGCGAAGGGGTTAACCACTAGGTGACGCTGCAGGGATTAAGTCAGTACTAGGGAGGGATTTTTACTGTTGGGGGGCGTGGCTACACGTGACACGTCACTGATGACCATTCCCGATCACGGGGAACGGTCGACAGTGTCACTAGGCATTCCCCATGCCTTGTTTACGCAATCGTGGGCCACTCGGGAACATTGAGTTCCCGAGACACGCGGTGGCGCGCGCCCGCTGGGTGGCAAATTTAAAGGGACGTACAGGTACGCCCATTTGCCTGCCCGTGCCAATCTGTCGACGTACATCTGCGTGCGGCGGTTGGCAAGTGGTTAAAGTATACATGTTGTGTGAAAATCATTGTTAAAGTGGTTGTAAATGTAAACCCTAGGAAAAAAATAAAAACCTGCAAGACAAAGGCATAATGAGCTAGTATGCATCGTATACTAGCTCATTGTGAAATACCTTAGAACAAAGCTGCTGCAGTGGTCCCCGTACAACGCTGTGACAGGCGACATGTCTTCGGAATGTTACTTCCGGGATCGCGGGTTCTGGCGCTGTGATTAGCTAGAGGTGTGATGACGTCACTTCCGCACATGTGCGCGGGAGCCACCAGAAACGGCACATATGATGTCTGGACATGCGTATACAGTGAATATCTCCTAAACTGTGCAAGTTTAGGAGAAATTCACGGTACCTACAGGTAAGCCTTATTATATGCTTACCTGTTGGGCAAAAGTGGTTGTAAAGGGTTTACAACCTCTATAAATCCAGCCTCAGTATTGGTAGAGTCAGCACAAAAAGGCCCCTAAGTCATTCAATTGGCAGAGGCGCTCAGTGTGGTTGTTCAAAAGATAGGCACGAGTTACCAATTACTTTATTTCACCAAATGAAACAATTTCCCTTACTTTTATATTGCCACTTCCTCAGTTGAAGGTGGTAAAATTGGTGTCTAGTGTCAGCTGGTAATGAGCTTCACTTTGAAAATATTCTTTATTGGCCACTAGGTGGAATGTAGTGTTTGTGGCAGTGATGTCATTTAGGTGGATCACATGTAAACTTGTATTTGTTTCATTCGTTCTTAGAGCCCTGTATATTGTCATGTCAAAAAAATCGCTGGAGATGATCAGGCAAAAAACATTAAAACTGCTCAGAGGAGACGGCTCCTAAAGAAATTCAGAGACATGAAAAGAATGTGCAAACTAAATCTCTGTATATGAGAAATTTTATATGTTTATAAGTACTATGGGTAAAACACAGTAAGGATGTGTGGGGTCATTTCCTGCATTGCTGTGTCGCATACTGACATTCTGAGTGCTGGGGCTCATCCTCTTAGTCCTGTAACCCAAAAAACTTTTGCTCAATTTTTCTGTGACTCCAGTTGAGGTTTCAGTAGAGTAAAGGCTGAATCGAATCCAGTGATCTTAAAATTTAATTGCACCTTGAATTTAGCTAGAGCTCTACTTTTTGCTTGAGCTGCCAGAATCTGAGATAGTTATGAAATATCTGAAAAAAACGTAAATGTCTTCCTTGTTAAAAGTTTGCTTACCAACTTGTATTATGCTAGTCAGACAATGCCTAATGTTCTCTCCGTGAATCTGTCAAATGCATTTTTCTAATTCTTCTTGCACGTTTCTTTGAAAAGCGCACAAATTATAACTTGGGATGCACAATGGGTTTGACTGTTTAAGAACATTTTTCTTTTTCATGAAGTAAAAATTGAAAGATTTATTTAAAGATGTCTATATATCAAGTGGATACTAATGGCATGTAGTATGTACAATCAGTGAGGGTACTTAACCGCTTCCAGTCCGCACTATAGCCGGATGACGGCTACAGCGTAGACCTACTTTGCCGGGGCGCCATCATATGACGTCCTCGCGTGCTCAAGCGGCCTGCGCGCCGCGCTCTGTGATCAGCTTCTCTGAGACTCGGCTGATTAAAGTAAGGGGTCGACCCCCGACCCCTTACCATGTGATCAGCTGTCAGCCAATGACAGCTGATCATTTGATGTAAACAGAGCCGATAATCGGCAATTTTTTCTCCTCGCGCTGATAGTGAGGGGAAAAAAAGAAGCCGATTACCAGCGGCTGTCAGAATGACATCGGTCCCGATCGCGGGATCATCTGTGCCACATGCCATGCCCACAGCGCCACCAATCAGGCAGCACTGGTGATGAGGCACGATCAGTGCAACCTCATCAGCGCATATCAATGAAGGAGAAAAATTACCTGTTTGCAAAATTTTATAACAAACAAACTTGTTTAGCAAAAAATAAAAACCCCAGTAGTGATTAAATACCACCAAAAGAAAGCTCTACTTGTGTGAAAAATTATGATAAAAATGTAATTTGGGTACAGTGTAGCATGACCGCGCTACATTCGAAGTGCGACAGCACTGAAAGCTGAAAATTTGGTCTGGGCTTACTAAACACTCATTTTCATATTTTTTAAGTTGTGCAGTTCGTTTTGCATAGAGTGGCCCCGAACGTCCCCTTCTGGGGTCCCTCAGTGGCGCTCCTGGCTCCCCCTCTTCTCAAGTGCCCTGTCGGAGAAGCGCTCTCCTTTGGGACACCCGTGCGGGCGCGCTCCCGAGTCCTGCTGCTGCTGCGTCTATTGACACAGACAGCAGGACTCGGCCCCGCCCCCTGGCGCCCGCATCATTGGATTTGATTGACAGCAGCACAGCCATTGGCTCTTGCTGCTATTAATCTATCCAATCCGGACACGACACACCGTCCGTAGCTGGTGTGCTCACTGTGGGAATTACGGGGCTCAGGTAAGTAAAATGGGGGCTGCTGCATGACGGAAGTGTTGTGTTTTTTTTTTTTTTTACCTTAAAGCCTACAAATAGGATTTACCTGTCAAAGGGTTTGTAATTTTGTTTAGCCAGAGTTGTGATCCAGGCAGTACTGTTAGGTAGTGGACAGTAGACCTTTTTATACTGCCATGCTGTATTCTTTAAGCGTGTGGCCAGGTGCTTGGCTAAGCATGGAGAGTGAGAGAAACACTAGCTTCAGCTGTTCTCTGTAGCTGCTGACCTGTGGTGCTGAACTAGTTACCAGCTATATATCAGCAAGAGGAGGGAGCTGCTGAGCAGGAAGTGTTCAGTCAAGCAGCACTGCACTGTGGGAACTGTAGTTCGGACAAGAGAGACTCTGCTGTAATCAAGACCTTTTGCGCTGCATTTACCAGAGAGAGCGATAGCCAGGGGGAAGGGAAACCACTGCATTTTCTCAGGTTATTCAGGACACAGCTTCCTCTTGCTATGAGGGAACCTGTAGAGTGCACATTACTGTCCAGTGTGCACCGCCACTGCTGCATAATTGTGGCCTGAGCAGGATCTGGAGTGCTGAGTCCAGGTGTGCCGACAGCCAGAGTCACCTGGGTACGGAGCAGAGAGTGGATTAATCGCTGTGTGTGAACATATGGTGAGCTGCAATATTGCTGGGGTTGGTGAGCTGCTGCTGTGGGGGTTTACTATCTGCTGCTGGAGAAACTGAGCCCTTTAAGAATCGACCATACAGCCATCTAGTAGCCTTATTGCTTAACTGGGACTATTCTCATGTGCACCAGTGGTACAGCTAGGCCCCAACACTATCCGGCTGTCTCCTTACAGCTACTACATAGACTTTGGCCTATTACTTATCCTCTTAAGAAGCACCTCTTAGCATATTACACTAGAGTGTACTCTAGATTAGTTATAGTATTATTATTCACTTTATTTGCACTGTTTATTGCTGACTCTGCTAATTCATGAGTTAATCCCTGTTTAGTGGTACAGAACTCTATTCTAATTTACCTTGGCATAGACATTATACTATATAGCGGCCTGTGCCTGAAGGGAGCGCTGAAATCAGATGGGTCATGGGAGCCTATAGGTGACATCACAATTCTGGAAATTTATAGCCTTTGACAAGGGCTTCCTGTACAGGGGAGCTGGAGCTGCTGGATCACATGACCGGATGAAAAAAAAAGGGTATGTACGTAGAGCTTTTTCATAAAGGCCAAGCAGAATAGGTAGGAGGAGGGGGGAGGGATCGTTTTTAAGTTTGCCATTACTACCACTTGCACCAAGCACCTGTGCATGATGCAGGGACGGGTCTGGAGCAAAAGCATCAGTGGCAGCTAGTCAATCAGACAGTAACAGGAGGTTACTTTTTAACCTTTTTGATCAGCACAGAGAGGTGAGTGCAAGCATACATTTTCAAGGTTTCCCAGCCCCCCAAGGGACTGGGGTAAACCTCATTCCTTTCAAAGGATGAAAGCCATTCTTAGGAAACAATGTATGCATCTGGAACCGAGTAAACCAAAATGGGTCTAGTGTCCAGAATAAAGGTGGAGACTGCATTCCAGTTTAGCATTACCCAGCAGAAGGAGTGATCTGACAAGAATCCAGGGAGGTAATTCAACAGAGGGAGGGGCAAAGAGTGTAGTAGAATGAGATCAATGTGGGAAACTGAGCCCTAAGATGTTGAAAAGTGGGAAAAGACTTAACGATTGGCATATTTATGATATCAGGCATCTACTTTACCATAGACACAGCCTGTAACATGAGCAAAACGAGTCAAGCTATGACTTGCAGATTACTCAGAGTGAGAATGGGTCTTGACAGCTAACATTTTCAAATCTAGATCAGCAGTATTGACTCCTGTTAACATCATGACAGGTTTTCAATAATGGGCAATATCCATAGCAAATGCAGTATCCATGAATGACCTTTTATAACAAATGATTAGCCCATGTAGAAGTAAGGCAATGGGAACCTTCAAGACTACAAAAAACAATAGCAGATGGGTCCAGGGTGTAACGATGTAAGGTTTAGGCAGAATTGATTCTATGCTTTTCTCTGATGTGATACCTGAATGACACTTCATTTTAGTTTTAAACATTTTTTTTAATATCTTTTTTTGTAATTAACCGCTGATAGATTATTTTTTTTATTTTTTTTTTATGCAAAACCTAGCTTTATGTCCAGATTGTATGCATTGAATTATATCATAAAGTTAGGAGTAGTGCTGTGTTAAGTGGTATTAGATTTCAGTTTTGCTCAGGTCTGATCAATTATATAGTGGTTCTAGGTGTTGCTTCACCTTGTATATTACACTTTTAGATGGAAGATGAACCCTAAACTATATTGAGGGACTCTTTCCTAAATTGATCTCCTGATCTGAAAAAAAAAAAAAATTCTGAACGACTGTTTTTGGAAAATGGTCTATGAAGTGCCTTGAATTTGTTAACTCTGACCTGTGAGGCTTTAAACAAGGAGTACTTGCAAATAGCTTGACTGGGGGGTAAAATGGATTATGTGATTTTTGATGAGCTGACTATAAGGCCTAAAACATCTGGTTCTTTTTTCAGTCAAGCTGGGATTATCTGAGATTTGCAGTTTTTAAATAGGTTTTACCAGATTTCAAAGTAAATATGCAATGCGACCATAATTAATAATATAAAACAGATTTAAATTCAGTCCTAAATCTTATCAAACTGTGATTAAAATACCGTTAACTATGGGGAGCATACCAGGTGCTTCCCTATGCCTTAACATGAAAAATAAGTTGTCATGAATCTGGTGCCTGTTGGATTTCCAGTTGTATGTCTCAAAGATTAAACAGTAATTTTGTCACGCATATTCAGCTATTTTTTTCAATAGTTATGTTCTAATGTAATAACATATGTGAACCTGATCAGTGTATAGACCACTAAAATTGTTCAGATAGTTTAACAGAGTGTACCCGCTATGGGTTTTGGGTTTCGGGGAGTTTGAATGTTTCTTTAGCAGTGCATGTCTAATAGGTTGTGTTGCAAATGTAACCACTTGCGCTCTGGAAGGTTTAAACCCTTTTGTAACCAGGCTTTTTTTTGCCATACGGCATGCGTTACTTTATCTGACAATTTCACGGTCATGCAACGCTCTACCCAAATAAAAATTTTCTTTTTTTTTTCTCCACAAATAGAGCTTTCTTTTGGTGATATTTGATCACCCCTGCGTTTGTTTGTTTTTGCGCTATAAAGAAAAAAAGACCGACAATTTTGGGGAAAATAAATATATTTTTTACTTTCTGCTACAAATCATATCCAATTAAAAAAACGCAAACAAATTTCTTCATATATTTAGGACAATATGTATTCTTCTATATATTTTTGGTAAATAATCCCAGTAAACGTATATTGATTTGTGCAAAAGTTAGTGTCTATAAATTATGGGATATATACTGGATTTTTTTTCATACTAGCAAAGGCGGCGATCAGCGACTTATAGCGGGACTGTGATATTGTGGCACACAATTTGACACTTTGTGGGAACATATCCCTGCTGACAGGCGGATCTCTGCCTTGTTTACATAAGCAAAGCTCCATACTGTGTCTTTCCTCGACCATCAGTGGGTGCTGGCTGACATCTATTGGCTGGCACCCGCTGATCGACTACTGCTGTGACTAATCGCAGCAGAAGCAGCGCATCCCCTACCCAGAAGTGCAGGTTTACGTATATAGATATATATCCATATATAGATATATATATATATCTATACATATATATATCCATATATATACATGAATCTGCACAACGCGGCCGCCATGTAGCAGTACATTTGTAATGGGGCGGTTAGCAAGTGGGTAATCTTTCAGTGTATAATGCCTTTTTATTCCACTGACAAAACCTCAGAACTAAACTCCTAGGGTTGCTTGAGGAATGTAAAACACAGCACAAGGAATAAAAGTTTGCACATAATTTAATAATTCGAATTTAATTGGTGGACCACACAGAACCAATTTCTGCTGCAGGATAACTAAATTCAAGTACAAATTAGGAAGTACAAATGATACCCTTTAATCTTGTCATAAATACTGTCCCTTGTCGCTTTCTGTGAGCTGAATTGAAAACCGAAACAATGTTATCTATCTTCTTTAATCTACTAATTTCCATACCCACCATGTAATGGAGATGAACAAAGGCAGACATGTATGTGGTCCATGAAAAAGCCAGCACTCCTTTCTAGACCTCAAAAATGTATTGAGAACAAAATGCATAACCAAAGTGGTGCATAAAACCTGCTCCACCAACATTTCAGGGCCTTGCTAAACCCCACACAGACATACAGTGAACAACTTCTCTTGTATATAGTATATACTGGTGTGTGTGTGTGTGTGTGTGTGTGTGTGTGTGTGTGTGTGTGTGTGTGTGTATACAGTAATGTGCAAAAACATTTTGCAGGTATGAAAAAATGCTGTAAATTTCGATGTTTTGAGAAATAGGAGTGTTAATAGTTTGGTTTGCTCAATTACAAAAATAGTACATAGCTGTTCCTGTTTCAGTTAATGACTGTGTTAATGATCTACATATGAAATTGATGATCACGAGCACCTGTATGGTATAGTTGGTTAATCATACACCTGAGACTAACCCTACAGAATCCTGGACTTTTTGTAAGAATTGATGGTTTGAAGCCAAAGAGTAGTCTCACCAAATATTGATTTTGCTTTAGATTTTTCTTCTGTTCACTTTGCATTTTGTAAATTGATCCAAAAAAAATAAACAAAATAATTATTTTTGAAAGCACTCTTACTTTACGGCATTTTTTTCTCCACACCTGTCAAACTTTTGCACACACCTCCTTGAGCAAACTCACTTCATACATTCCCTGCACTTCCGCCAAATGTCACCAGAACATGGGTTGCTTTTGGAAGATTTCCTTTTAACCTCCTTCCTAGGTGACAACTACAGCTGCATCTAATAAAATTGGAATATCATCAAAAAGTTAATTTATTTCAGTAATTCCAGTCAAAAAGTAAAACTCATATATTTTATATAGATGCACACAGAGTGATATAATTTAAGCATTTTTTTTTTTACATTTTGATGATTATGGCTTACAGCTAATAAAAACCCCAAATTCTTTATCTCAGAAATTTAGAATATTACATAAGACCAATAAAAAAAAAAAAAAGGATTTTCAATACAGAAATTTGAGCTTTCTGAAAAGTATGTCTATGTACAGTGTATAGTATGCACTCAATACTTGGTCGGAGCTCCTTTTGCATTAATTACTGCATCATTGCGGCGAGGCATGGGGGGCGATCAGCCTGTGACACTGCTGATGTGTTTTGGAAGCCCAGGTTGCTCAGATAGCGGTCTTCAGCTTGTCTGCATTGTTGAGTCTGGGGTGTCTCATCTTCCTCTTGACAATACCCCACAGATTCTCTATAGGGTTTAGGTCAGGCAAGTTTGCTGGCCAATCGAGCACAGTGATACCATGATCATTAAACCAGGTATTGGTAGTGTAGGCAGGTGCCAAGCCCTGCTGGAAAATGAAATCGGGGTAGAGAGGCAAGAAAAACATCCAAGCCTGGCTAAATTTTGCAAAAACACATCTGAAGTCTCCCAAAAGCATGTGGGAAAATATGTTGTGGTCTGATAAAACCAAGGTTGAACTTTTTGGCCATAATTCCAAAAGATATGTTTGGTGCAAAAACACTGCACATCACTAAGAGAACACCATACCCACCGTGAAGCACGGTGGTGGCAGGATCATGCTTTGGGGCTGTTTTTCTTCAGCTGGAACGGGAGCCTTATGACTGGTTTTAAATACCAGTCAATATTGGCACACAACCTTCAGGCTTATGCTGGAAAGCTGAACATGAAGAGGAACTTCAACTTTCAGCATGACAATGACCCAAAGAATACCCAAAGAATATATCCAAATCAAAAAGGAATGGCTTCACCAGAAGAAGACTAAAGTTTTAGAATGGTCCATCCAGAGCCCAGACCTGAATCCCATTGAAAGTCTGTGGGATGATCTGAAGAGGGCTGTGCACAGGAAATGCCCTCGCAATCTGATAGATTTGGAGTGTTTTTGCAAAGAAGAGTTGGCAAATATTGCCAAGTCATGATGTGCCATGCTGATGGACTCCTACCCAAAAAGACTGAGTGCTGTAATAAAATCAAAAGATGTTTTTGTCAAAAGATGCTTCAACAAAGTATTAGTTTAAGGGTTTGCACACTTATGCAACCATGTTATTTAATTTTTTTATTTTTATATCCCTCGACTTAAAAGATTTCAGTTTGTCGTTCAACTGAGCTGTACAGTTTATAGGTCACATTAAAGGTGGAAAAAGTACTGAAATGATTTGTCTTTGTCTAATTTTTTTACATCACAGCAACCTGGTGTTTTAACAGGGGTGTGTAGACTTTTTTTTTATATCCACTGTAGATTAGACACTGGGACACAAATTATATAACAGGGGATGGGATGAATAGATTAAAGTGGCTTAACAACCACTTTAACTATTTTTTATTTTTTGTGTGTGTGTACAATCATATTTGCATGTTACAAATATTCACACATGACTTCCTCCTTAGTAAAGCTGTGCATTGGCTGTGCTTTATTGTACCTGTAGGCTGAAAATACTAGATTTTAGTATGAACATACAAAAAAATCCTCATGAGTAAATGTAATAAGGCCATAATAGACCTGACAAGTGTTTCTCAGAGATACAGTTGTGCTCATAAGTTTACATACCCTGGCAGAGAATATGAATGATAACCCAAAAACATTTCTTTCACTCATGGTTAGTGTTTGGCTGAAGCCATTTATTCATTAAAATCATAATGACAACCGAAACTACCCAAATGACCCTGACCAAAAGTTTACATACCCTGGTGATTTTGGCCTGATAACATGTACACAAGTTGACACAAAGCGGTTTGAATGGCTATTAAAGGTAACCATTCTCACCTGTGATCTGTTTGCTTGTAACGTGTGTGTGTTTAAAAGGTCAGTGAGTTTATGGACTCCTGACAGACCCTTGAATATTTCATCCAGTGCTGCACTGACGTTTCTGGGTTCTGAGTCATGGGGAAAGCAAAAGAATTGTGAAAGGATCTGCGGGAAAAGGTAGTTGAGCTGTATAAAACAGGAAAGGGATATAAAAAGATATCCAAAGAATTGAGAATGCCAATCGGCAGTACTCAAATGAGTGGAAAATGAGGGGTTCTGTTGAAACCAAACCACGCTCAGGTAGACCAACTAAAATTTCAGCCACAACTGCCAGCAAAATATTTCAAGATGCAAAGAAAAACCCAAAAATAACTTTAGATGAAATACAGGATTCTCTGAAAACGTGGTGTGGCTGTTTCAAGATGCACAATAAGAAGGCACTTGAAGAAAGATGGGAGGCATGGTCGAGTCGCCAGAAGAAAGCCATTACTACCCAAATGCCACAAAGTATCCCACTTAAAATACGCCAAACAGCACAGAGACAAGCCTCAAACCTTCTGGCACAGTCATTTGGAATGATGAGACCAAAATTGAGCTTTTTGGCCACAACCATAAACGCTACATTTGGAGCGGAGTCAACAAGGCCTATGATGCAAGATACATCATTCCTACTGTGAAACATGGAGGTGGATCGCTGATGTTTTGGGTATGTGTGAGCTACAAAGGCACAGGAAATTTGGTCAAAATTGATGGCAGGATGAATAATGCATGTTTTCAAAATAATACTAGAGGAACATTTGCATTCATCAGCCAGGAAAGCTGTGCATTGGACGTACTTGGACATTTCATCATGACAATGGTTCAAAACACAAGACCAAGCCGACCTGTCATTGGCTACAGCAGAATAAAGTGAAGGTTCTGGAGTGGCCATCTCAGTCTCCTGACCTCAATATCATTAAGCCACTCTGGGGAGATCTCAAATGTGCAGTTCATGCAAGACAGCCCAAGAATTTACAGGAACTGGAGGCTTTGTGCCAAAAGGAATGGGCAGCTTTACCATCTGAGGAGATAAAGAGCCTCATCCACAAATACCACAAAAGACTTCAAGCTGTCATTGATGTTAAAGGGGGAAATACACGGTATTAAGAACTGGGGTATATAAACTTTTGATCAGGGTCATTTGGGTAGTTTTTGTTGTAAATATGATCTAAAGAGTAAACACAGTTGACTGATAATAATTGGCTTCAGCCAAACACTAACCATGAGTGAAAGAACATTTTTTGTGTTATTCATATTCTCTGGAAAATGACCAAGAAATCATAAATTCTGCCAGGGTGTGTAAACTTATGAGCACAAATGTACTTCAAAATTTAGTTTGCCTTTTACCATCAGATTTGGGAATAAATGGAATTTCTCGAACAAAAAACACATTCACTGTTCAAATCTGGTTTGTTCAAGAAACAAGTTTCATCTTGCTCCTCACTGTGGCCGAATATGATCATCAATGTGACCCTGTTATCTACTATAAAATTGAGCGAATGTTCCAAAACCTAAATTCCACCTATGTATGGCCATATTTCGGCTTCAATACATTTAGTTTGCTCAGGCTGAATTGAATAAAATACAGTAGACTTAATTCACAAGGCTTTAACACTAGCCTAAGGCACTCCTATTTCTATTTTTTTTTCTCAGCGGTATGGCTGTAATTTTCAAACTTCATTGAACTTGACTGAAAATGACTGTCCATTTAAAAAAATATATAGATACACACCTGATATATCAGATTTTGGGGTCCTGATTAAATTTGTTGAACAGCTATGCCTTTAGACCCCATTCACACGGGCGACTCGTCAGGCGTCTCAGCCGCCTGACGAGTCGCGTCCCATTCTGTACAATGGAACCGTTCTAAGTGGAGCGACTGAAGTCGCTCCGACTTAGAAAAAGGTTCCTGTACTACTTCAAGACGACTTCAAGGCGACTTCCATTGACTTCAATACAGAAGTCATTTTGGAAGTCTCCTTTTGAAGTCGTTTGCAAATCGCCCAGCACAGTTGCGGTGCGAGTCGTGCCGCCCCTGTGTGAATGGGCTCTTAGAAGCACTATTTACAGATTTGTAGCTGAAATACCTTGGATAATATAAAGCAGAAAGCAAATGTTAAAATTTTAGTTGGGCCAAAAATACATACGTTCAATGTTTAAACCATTTTATTGCAGTACAGTTTAATTGGACCTGGTTATGTGTGCATTGGAGTGAGAAAAAGAAAGATATGAGTGAGTTGTGCTTTTGCAGATGATCAGTCCCTGTCTAATACATTTGGACGTTGTATATGCAGATAGCAAAAGCTCCATTAGGCATGCACTACTGTAACAACAAATGCATTCCCTAAGCTGGCTGTATTTAACATTTTTAGAAATTGGGAAATGGTTCCTCACACACCGGCACTAAACAAAGCACCAACCTTGCTTCAATTTTTAAAAACCATACTATGTAGGTCCCCCACTATTACCAGTATTGATTCACAAAACCCCATGCACACATACAAAACTGGTTTGACTTGACTTCTATGAGTTCTGTGATAAATCCAGCCTGGCTCTCCTGTTCAGTGAGAGTAATTGTATTATGTATTCTTTTAAGAGGGAAGCTAGGACAACAAACATGATGTTATCCAGTATTAGCGAGCCAGAGACCATGCCTTGTCAGAATAAAATTATCCATATAGTATGCCATAAGATGAGGTGATCAAGTGACAATAAAATAAATCGTTGTCAAGAAATCAAGCCATCAAAACCTGCCACTTTTTCCACCATTTCCTGCAATTTTTATTATAAACAAGGGGGAGCAATGTAGGGTAGAACATTTGCCATGTACAGCAATAAGAGTTAGCTTTTTTTGGACACTGTTGCAATGCAGTTTCATTGAAAAGGGAATGACCAATGGAGCTTATTCCCAAGTCAAGGAAGTCAAGAAACAGAGTCAAAGGAAAGTAAGTCTTTAGTATCCAACTAAACTTCAGTATCTGTGTAGCTCTGAGATTTTCTACCCAAGATACTCTTAGGGAGGTGTTTAAGTTAAATGACTGACAAGTTTAGTTTAGGCTGAATTTTCACCACTTGCATTGCTTGCATGTTGACGCGTGTCATTGCATTGCTGTGAATTATTATTTTTTGTTTCGTTCTGTGCTTAAATGCCGCATGTTCCATTTTCAGCCGACACACACCAACACATCTTGTTGGTGTAGGCTTGGCCTATTCAAAACAATATTTTGGCCATTGTGAAAGCGATCCCTATGCCAGAGTGATAACATGATGCCATCTAGATCACGACACTGTAAGGATGCTGAAAATGAAGGACTTGCTGCTTACGTGCAGGTAAACCTAATGACCTTAAACTAAGAAAAAAAAAAGAAATGAACGTTTTTTTGGTTTTTTTTCTAATCACTTGGCTACTATACATAGATTGTATGTGAGCTCAACTGGGACAAAATGTAAAGCTGAACTCCAGGCACACAAACTTTCATTTTAAACCTATCCCTCCATTGCCACAAAGTATATTCACTTTGTGTACACCAAATGCCTTGTAGCCAATTAGCAATGACAGCATCACTGTGCCTCTGCAGAGAGCAGAACTATGGAAGGGGCCAGCAGGCCCCACCCACTATAGGCTGCCTGTGTTTTGCTTTTCAAATTCAACATCAAAACAGTGTCACGAATTTCTAAATACTGTATTTCACTATATCAGCTCAGTTTACTGGTAAAAAATAAGTGTGAGACTTCGGTGGGTGTAAAAAAATGTCTGCTTGCCGACTTCTGACTGTAGGCTTAATGCGGCTGAGTGCACAAATATGGCTGCAACGGAACATCACTTCCATTATTAAATCTAACAAGTTGCCGATTCTGACAGAACACCTGCAGAAGAAAACTACTGGAGGAGGCGGAAACAGACCAATCACTCTGCAGGAGGAGAGGGAGCAGCAGTAATTGGTCTTTATTACAGGAAGTTCCTGCACAGAAGGGAAGTTTCACACTGGATTACTGCACAGATCTGATGGAAATGCACACAGCACACCAGGATTCAAGAAAGAATTCACGTGTTTAGACAGTATTTGCTTATCTTGGCATTCAGTTTTAAATATGGCGTTTAGTTGTACTTGGTCAACTAAGAACAGTGACAATAAAGCCCAACTCTGGAAAGATATGAAATTATACTTTGTAGCAGGGCTATACCCACTCTGCAAGGATTAATGGCTCATTTTGTCTAGGGGAGAGGAGAAACCATTTCACTGATCTGATCCTCTGCTCCCCAGGCAGGTGACGCTCTCCCATCCGGCAGTCGACTGTTCCTCAGCCTTCTCATGTCTAGAGCAGGGCTATGGACACCACTCTTGTCTTTAAAGTCAGGACCCTAAACTGCTAGAGCGGGGAGGAACTGAGTATTGAGTACGCACAGTCAGGTCCATAAATATTGGGACATCGACACAATTCTAATCTTTTTGGCTCTATACACCACCACAATGGATTTGAAATGAAACTAACAAGGTGCGCCTTAACTGCAGACTTTCAGCTTTAATTTGAGGGTATTTACATCCAAATCAGGTCAACGGTGTAGGAATTACTATAGTTTGTATATGTGCCTCACACTTTTTAAGGGACCAAAAGTAATGGGACAGATTAACAATCATAAATCAAACTTTCACTTTTTAATACTTGGTTGCACATACTTTGCAGTCAATTACAGCCTGAAGTCTGGAACGCATAGACATCACCAGACGCTGGGTTTCATCCCTGGTGATGCTCTGCCAGGCCTCTACTGCAACTGTCTTCAGTTCCTGCTTGTTCTTGGGGCATTTTCCCTTTAGTTTTGTCTTCAAGTGAAATGCATGCTCAATCGGATTCAGGTCAGGTGATTGACTTGGCCATTGCATGACATTCAACTTCTTTCCCTTAAAAAAAAACTCTTTGGTTGCTTTCGCAGTATGCTTCGGGTCATTGTCCATCTGCACTGTGAAGCGCCGTCCAATGAGTTCTGAAGCATTTGGCTGAATATGAGCCGATAATATTGCCGAAACACTTCAGAATTCATCCTGCTGCTTTTGTCAGCAGTCGCATCAGCAATTAAATACAAGAGAACCAGTTACATTGGCAGTCATACATGCCCACGCCATGACACTACCACCACCATGCTTCACTGATGAGGTGGTATGCTTTGGATCATGAGCAGTTCCTTTCCTTCTCCATTCTCTTCCCATCACTCTGGTACAAGTTGATCTTGGTCTCATCTGTCCATGGGATGTTGTTCCAGAACTGTGAAGGCTTTTTTAGATGTTTGGCAAACTCTAATCTGGCCTTCCTGTTTTTGAGGCTCACCAATGGTTTACATCTTGTGGTGAACCCTCTGTATTCACTATGGTGAAGTCTTCTCTTGATTGTTGACTTTGATACACATACACTTACCTCCTGGTGAGTGTTCTTGATCTGGCCAACTGTTGTGAAGGGTGTTTTCTTCACCAGGGAAAGAATTCTTCGGTCATCCACCACAGTCTTTTGGTGTTGCTGAGCTCACCGGTGCGTTCTTTCTTTTTAAGGATGTTCCAAACTGTTGATTTGGCCACACCTAATGTTTTTGCCATCTCTCTGATGGGTTTGTTTTGTTTTTTCAGCCTAATGATGGCTTGTTTCACTGAAAGTGACAGCTTTTTGGATCTCATATTTGAGAGTTGACAGCAACAGATTCCAAATGTAAATAGCACACTTGAAATGAACTCTGGACCTTGTATCTGCTCCTTGTAAATTGAATAATGAGGGAATAACACACACCTGGCCATGGAACAGCTGAGCAGCCAATTGTCCCATTTACTTTTGGTCCTTAAAAAGTGGGAGGCACATATACAACCTGTTGTTGTTCCTACACCGTTCACCTGATTTGGATGTAAATACCCTCAAATTAAAGCTGACAGTCTGCAGTTAAAGCACACCTTGTTCGTTTAATTTCAAATCCATTGTGGTGGTGTATAGAGCCAAAAATATTAGAATTGTGTCGTTGTCCCAATATTTATGGACCTGACTGTCTTCTTTTATTGTTACCCTAGACATATGAGCAATTAACCTCTGCAAAGCAGACACAGCCCCACTGCAGGGGATATTTTTTTTTTCTTTTTTTTTTTTTTTTGCCTAGAGTCGGTCTTTACAGATATGCCCTACACATCAGTATTGGTTTCCTCTTCTCTGCATGTGTACAATACAACATTTCCTGAGAAAGTGAGAACAAAGTGATAATTAGTAATATAATGCAGTAGTTTTCTACAGATGTAGTCCAGATATCATTTTAAGTTCTTTTTTTACTGTTTTGCACATCATAATTAGCAACCTCTTGTTTACCATTACAAGCCATGATATGGTCATGGTTCTGTGCCTAAAGTCACATTATTCATAGTGCCAACTATTTCTACACAGCACAAGATCCTGAGTCTACTTTCCAAATTGGTGCTTTTTCTTGATTTCCCCACCCAGCTGCATGTTTCTTCACTCTATCGTGTCCTGGAGATGCTCAGTTGGGTGTAAATGATGTGCTCTGTGCCCACCCCCTCACCCCAAGGCCAGCGAGCATGTTAATCAGATGATCACATTGAGGACACGCTGTTGCACATTTACATATCATTGTTTTATGAACTTCTCCTGTTTCACATGAAGGGGCTTTGCTGGCGAGAGCTGGATCTCGTTTCGTCCAGACTTCTCTTGCATTGAACCGCTGCTTATTTTATATCTGTATGTGTTAAATATACATGAGTCTTCCTGAAAGGTTAAGCCAATGTCAGTCTGTGAGAGATGTGGAATATTGGGTCTGTTTCATCACTGAAGGTTCCATAAGAAGACTGAATTAGTCAAAGGCTTTAGTGTGTGTGTGTGTGTGTGTGTATATATATATATATATATATATATGTGTGTGTGTGTATATATATATATGTGTGTGTGTATATATATATATATATATATATATATATATATATATATATATATATATTACTGAAAGAGCTTTCTTTGGTGCACTTTTATAAAGACTCTGCATAGACTGACCGACCATATAACGTACAAAAAAATTCCTTTAAAAATAAAGGTTCGGGCAGTCAAGGAGAATACAAAGGGTAGATATTATTTAGCTGCATGCCATTGATTGGCCTGCTACAGTTCTAGACTTACTTTGATTGTGGGAGCTGTGGCTTGATGCTGCTGGTCTCAGGGAAGCCCTGAAAAAAGATAAATGAATCCCCACTTAATATAAGAGGTATGCTGAAAATCTGTGCTATCCTGGCAATGAAGCATACAGAAACTTGAAGCTAGCAGCCCGCGGTAAGAGGACCCTGCATGTCTTTACACCTTTACTTTCTTTAACTCCCAGTCCTGTATTGATTAGCAAGAAAATGTGAGATCTCCTTTTATTTA
Organism: Rana muscosa; assembly: GCA_029206835.1. Lineage (NCBI taxonomy): Eukaryota > Metazoa > Chordata > Amphibia > Anura > Ranidae > Rana > Rana muscosa. The sequence continues at coordinate 354,296,668 of CM055127.1, read as the reverse complement.
GAATATTTTGTAGAATGTTTGCAAAATATGTTAATACCTTCTTGGCAGTACTTTTTTATGGTATTCTTATGTATTTAAATCAAATTTCCTGTTGCCTAAATAGCAGTTTTAAAGGAAAACAAATGGTTTTTGGTAGAGGTCGACCGATTATCCGAGCGGCCGATTTATTAGGGGCAGATATTCAAAATTTTCAAATAATCGGCATCGGTCAGATTTTCTTCCCCTGTCCCCACGCGGTGCTTGCTGCAGTCTCTGCCAATCTCTGCATCGCATCACCGCTGTTCCGCCCTTACAGCAGGGCTGTGAAGGCAGCTCTTGACAAAGCTGCAGCCGCGGGTGAGCAGAGAGATAGTTGCGTCACCCGCATTTGGAAGTTTACCTGCTCGGACACCACTGGGGACAGGCTTCCAGAAGTAGTGTAAGTAGTGACAAAGCTGCATATGGGTGGCAGGTGACAGTGGCAAGTGACACGCTGCATATGGGTGGCAGGTGGCAGTGGCAAGTGATGCAATGCATATGGGTGGCAGGTGACACGCTGCATATGGGGGACAGTGGCAAGTGACCCGCTGCATCTAGTGGCAGGTGACGGTGATGGACAGAATATTGACACCTGATATTGGCCTGAAAGGCGGACGAAAAATCGGTATCGGCCCCGAAAAAACTATACCGGTCGAGTACTAGTTTTTGGTAAATGTGTGTAAACTGGATTAAATGTAAATTTTTGTACAATATTTATTTTTATTTTACAAAAAATAAAAATGTAGTTGGAGGGTGCTTCCATGTAGCTCAGTTTGCAAAGCATGCTGGGATTTCTAATGAACTGAATTATTAGGATGAGCTTTCTGTCTGACAGAGGTAGTGATGCGTGTCAGCTGTTCAGATATATACAATGCCTTGCAAATGTATAATTTTAGTAGTACGTTCAGAATCCTTGCCTTGCTGGATGGTCAACCTCCATCCCTGTCTCAAATCTAAGACAAGACAGACAAACAAGTTTTCTTTGATTTGGTTTTCTTCAATTGTGACCAGTTTTCCTGTTCCTGCTGATACAAAGTATCCCCACAGCATGATGCTGCCACCACCATCCTTCACTGTGGGAATGGTCTTCTCAGTGATGGGAAGTGCTGGTTTGTGCCATGCATAGCGTTTCCCATGATGACCAAAAAATTGAATATTAGTTTCATCTGACTGGAAGTACCCCAAATGTGTATTCTTATTTTGTACATTAATGCCCCTTATTTTTTTGCCAGTTCCCATAAAGCCCAGGTCTATGGGAGTGTACAGCTTAAAGTGGAATTCCTGTCTGTAACTAACGAAGCCTAGAACTGCTCACATCCGCCTTCTTACTCCTATTCTAACTATCCTGTAGAAGAAAGAGTTACTGTATATACTTGCCTATTCTCAGTCTGGTCACGTGATCTCCCCACTGGACAGCTTTGAATGCCGCTGTAGAAGGAAGAGGCAGGAGAGAGTGCTGACAACGGATGGAATGCCTGAGCTGTGATGTCACCCATAGGCTTTGCTGGATGTCCCTCCTCTCTCCTGAAGCCGCCACTGGGACCTGTTCATGTGACCAGACCAAAGTGAACTGAGAATAGGTAAGTATCTACATCTTGCTTCTACAATATAGAATAGGAGTTAGTAGGGAGTGGGAGCCGTTGTATTATATTTATGCTAAAAATATATGATGGATCATATGACACTTTATTTGCCCACTGGAGGACCTTGGGTAACCATCTAATTATGAGACTACTGAAGTATATTGATTTTTTTCCCCTGTTGCTAGTCAGATTATGGTCTTCTCTTTTAAATATCTGGGTATTCATGTTTTTTTATATCATTACATAATACTACTTTTAAATGTAGATCTATTATTTATAAAATGGAAGAGTAATCAGTGTCGTTTACCTATCTCTGTTGTGGGCAGGGTAAAACCTATAAAAAATATCATTATCTGTATCTAAATGTGACAAAGACAAAATAGCTGGTTGTGGATTTGAGAAGGCAGAAGGCACCAGTGACCCCCCCCCCCCTTCTCCATCCAAGGAATAGATGTGGATGTAGTAGAGAGTTGCAAGTATCTGGGGGTGCCCATAGATAATCAGCTGGACTGGAGCAAGAACACTGAGGTGCTCTATAGGAAGGACCAGAGCCGCCTCTATTTTTTGAGGAGACTAAGGTCTTTTAACATCTTCCAAACTATGCTGAAGATGTTATAGGAGTCTGTGGTGGCCAAGCACTCGCCTGTACGCAGTGGCGTGCTGAAGAAGCAGGCTTAGGGTGGTCGACACCAACAGACTCCACATACTGATTCACAAGGCCAGTGATTTTGTTGGATCGGAGTTGCAGTCTTTAACAGTGTTGGAGAGGAGAATGTTGTTCAAGGTATGTTCAATCTTGGATGATTCCTCCCACCCACTCCACGATACTCTGGTCAGTCAGAGTACCATCAGTGACAGATTATTACATCCATGATGCACCACAGAGCGACACAGGAAATGATTTTTGCCTGTGGCCATCAAATTAAATAATTATTCTCTTTGAGGGCTGGAGGTGAAGACTTAATCTGGTTTATGGTCTGAATTTTTATGTAGTTTTTATACTGTAGTATGTTGGTATTATGTTAATTATTATTTGGGGTAATGCTAGAGAAAGTGGTGTATTTGCATTTTGGTGGTTTGATTTTCTGTTATTTTTTAATCGGTGTTATTTATTCTATGTTGTATTTTAATAGTATGGCTGGTTTATTAGAGTATAGTTTTATGTTTTATTTAGTACTTATTGCTGTTATTGGGGATTTTGTTGTGTCATTGTGTCTCGTCTTCTGTTCATTATTGTGATCTTGTGTTGTCTTTGTTCAATGTAACTGTATCACAATACATTTTGCTTTTATTAATTCCAAAGGGATCTTAATCCAAAAAATGGTCTGTTTGCCGCAATTACTATACATCCTCCATAATGCTCCTTTTAGGAAGATTGATTCTTTGTTCAGACATCTCCTCTGAAAATGTTGACGGCCTAGGATCAAATTGGAGGCACTGCAACTCCCAAAGGATAGTGGCGAGTTGGCAGTTCCTAACGCCAAATTGTATTTTTTATTTTTTTGTCCTCCCTGGCTCAGCATTTTTTATTGGATGTGGAGAATTGGCTTTGCAGGACCCTATACAAAGGGTGGTGCTGTCTGAATTACTGCAAGATCCACTGGTCTCTATGTTGGATACAATTCCCCACCTTTTTGCTGAATCATAAGACTTGGAAAGCTATTCAAACAGTAGTGGGCCAATCGGGTTACTCTCAATATATGCCCATATGGGACAGCCCTGGATAAATTGGAAAAATTAGTTGACTTTAGACGTTGGAAGCAGGCAGGTGTAAAGTATCAGTTTGACAATAATACGCTGCTTTCTTATCAGACCCTCAATCAATTTCATCTTTCGCATATGTTTTTCTACCAATATCTGCAACTCTGCCGTGCTATACTAATGCAGTCTAGCCAATCCCTACTAGTGTATAACCCTCATACTTTGTATGGTAGCTTCTCCAAATGTTACTAAAACAATGTTGCTTGTATAACAGTGTAAATTTGCTGTCCCCTCAAAATAACTTGACACACAGCCATTAATGTCTAAACCGCTGGCAACAAAAGTGAGTACACACCTAAGTGAAAATGTCCAAATTGGGTCCAAAGTGTAAATATTTTGTGTGGCTACCATTATTTTCCAGCACTGCCTTAACCCTCTTGGGCATGGAGTTCACCAGAGCTTCACAGGTTGCCATTGAAGTACTCTTCTACTCCTCCATGATGACATCACGGAGCTGGTGGATGTTGGAGACCTTGCACCACTCCGCCTTCCCTTTTGAGAATGCCCCACATATGCTCAATAGGGTTTAGGTCTAGAGGCATACTTGGCCAGTCCATAACCTTTACCCTCATCTTCTTTAGCAAGGCAGCGGTAGTCTTGGAGGTGTGTTTGGGGTCGTTATGTTGGAATACTGCCCTGCGGCCCAGTCTCTGAAGAGAGGGGATCATGCTCTGCTTCAGTATGTCACAGTACATGTTGGCATTCATGGTTCCCTCAATGAACTGTAGCTCCCCAGTTCCGGCAGCACTCATGCAGCCCCAGACCGTGACACTCCCAACACCATGCTTGACTGTAGGCAAGACACACTTGTCTTTGTTGTACTCCTCACCTGGTTGCCACCACACACGCTTGACGCCATCTGAACCAAGTAAGTCTTGGTCTCATCAGACCACAGGACATGGTTCCACTAAATCATGTCCTTAGTCCGCTTGTCTAAAGCAAACTGTGAGCGGGCTTTCTTGTGCATCATCTTTATAAGAGGCTTCGTTCTGGGACGACAGCCATGCAGACCAATTTGATGCAGTGTGTGGCGTATGGTCTGAGCACTGACAGGCTGACCTCCCACCCCTTCAACCTCTGCAGCAATGCTGGCAGCACTCATATGTCTTTTCCCCAAAGACAACCTCTCGATATGACGCTGAGCACGAGCACTCAACTTCTTTTGTTGACCATGGCGAGGCCTGTTCTGAGTGGAACATGTCCTGTTAAACCGCTGTATGGTCTTGGCCACTGTGCTGCAGCTCAGTTTCAGGATCTTGGCAATCTTCTTATAGCCTAGGCCATCCTTATGTAGAGCAACAATTCTTTTTTTCAGATCCTCAGAGTTCTTTGCCATGGGGTGCCATGTTGAACTTCCAGTGACCAATATGAGAGAGTGGGAGCTATAACACCAAATGTAGCACACCTGCTCCCAATTCAAGCCTGAGACCTTGTAACACTAACGAGTCACATGACCCCGGGGAGGGAAAATGGCTAATTGGGCCCAATTTGGACATGTTCACATATGGGTGTGCTCCCTTTTGTTGCCAGCAGTTTAGACATTAATGTGTTATTTTGAGGAGCCAGCAAATTTACACTGTTATACAAGCTGTACACTCACTAATTTGTAGCAAAGTGTAATTTCTTCAGTGTTGTCACATGAAAAGATATAATAAAATATTTTTAAAAATATGAGGGGTGTACTCACTTTTGTGAGATACTGTATATTCCAGTCTTATTTTGGCTGCTCCTTCTAAGGTGCATATTCGTTATGGAGAGAAATGGAGACGAGACATAGGGGATTTTGGTGATAATCAAAGGACTATGGCAGTACCCACTGTATCTACATAACAAAATACAATTCCAGTATTTGTCCTGAAGGGGAAACAAACATTGGAAATTGGGGTTTTTGATGTGCCAAAAGCAACAACAAAATAGATCAATAAAAATATAAAAACCATATCCATCAATGACTGTCAGCAAAAAAATGTGCAAGCTGTAAAGCATGGTGCATCAACGCGTTTCGCCCAGAGTGAGCTTCCTCAGGATTCACTTTTCTTTCTTGCAGGATACGGTATCTGACAAAAAATTGTAACGGACAAAATATAACAAAGTACATTAGGAAAAACAAAACATGCCATAATACACAATATAATTAGATATGATCATAGCAACTGGTGGATTGGTAGAATGGAGAAGAGAAAAAAAAACACAACTTTCTCATGACCTCCAGGAGAGGCAGAAGTTGCACCTGTGGGGATAGATAACAGAAAACCACACACGCATTTGTTTGCCCACTGTATTTCCTCTTTGCAGAAATTTACTCAACTTTCTATATTATTTAGGGTCTATTATACCCACAGAAATTACATTCATGGGGCAGAATCGGTTCACCTTGCTGTCCGAGATGCTCTGGCACTGTCAGCTGTTTAGTACATATGCTTTGCCATAGACCGAAGCTTTATAGACACTGGACTAGTATTTTCGTTGCAGTTCAAGATCTATGCAGCATAACACTATCTGGGTATTGTTCCTGAGGCCTGATTTTGAGCATTAAAGTAAACCTGCCACCACTTGTGATGAGAAGTGTATTACAAAGTGTGGTAGTAGGCATGTACATCTTAAAATCTTTGCAGTCAAAGCCCCATTCCTTGCCCACCGGTCCCAGAGACACTGTACAGTATATCTCTGTTCATGCTCGTCTAGACTGTTTTAAGCAGATAACAACAGAAGGAGAGTGGGCTACATAGAAAGCTATATATGCAGCCATTCCCAGGCTGTGTATCATTGAAGTGTGCAATGCAGGGTTCAAACCCTTTATATCATTCAGTCAGTTGCCTATGTTTTGGGTGTTCCAGTGTATGCCAGGGTATCATTAAAGTGGTTGTAAACCCTTACAACACATTTTCACCTACAGGTAAGCCTGGATTGAGGCTTACCTGTAGGTGCAACAAATATCTCCTAAACCTACACGGTTTAGGAGATATTTGCAAAAGAAAGGCACCGTTGTCTACGGCGCATGCACCATAGACAACGGCGCCCAGGCGCACTGAGATAGTGAAGAAGACATAAGTGTCGGCGCGCATGCGCGGGATTGACGTCATCGCGGCTTTGGCCAGTCACAGCGCTGAAGCCGCGATATGCCTATACTATACTAGCTCATTATGCCTTTACCTTGCAGGGTGTCTTTTTAAGAAAAAAGAGGGTTTACTTCCTCTTTAATGCCTGTGTATTAGTGGTGTCAATTTCACTTTAATACAAACACAATGTGGCTATACTTATGTAGTGCAAGGGAGCAGAGCAAAGGCATCTGCCAACAAAACACATGCAGCTACATCTGACAGGCTTAGGGTAAGACCAGCTCATGAATGGCTGATATCATAAGCTGTGAAACATACTATACTATACACTGTCTCAATTCTAAGAATAGCACTTTTGTCTGTTGTTCAAAATTAACAGCAGCTAATCCCGTGTTTCTAAATAAGTATCCTGCATTTCATTTTAAGACTATGATGCCAATAAAGTGATTAATTGAAACAGCAGCAATGGAAGCAGCCCAGGAACCGCTGTCGCTCACCGCTTAATTAGCTATGAGTGGAACATAAAGCTGGATAAGTTCTACTTGATGTAATGCACTCATTGTGCACAGGCTTTAGAGAAATGTGCACATTAGACAGTGTTACATGGATGAATGCTCTCTTTATGACAAGCGTACAGTGTGCGGTAAAGCATGACTGCATCCATTAAATTACATTTTCACTGTTTTACAGATGAGAGTTATTACCAAGGCGGCAAGTTCCAGTTTGAAATTGAGGTTCCAGAAGCCTATAACATGGTGGTAAGCATATCAACCACGTTGTTTTATATTTTGTCTATTTGGATGTGGAAGTACAAGTTACAACATGACCTACTAGGCTTTGGCTAAGTGGGATTGCTCTGTAGCATTTAAAGAACTGCAGGTTTATTACCTATACTCTAGAAAAATAACAATCTTTCAGGGCCACTTTTATATATCGGCTTTGCATTTCCACATTGCTGTGTGAACCAACTATGCCTAAGTAGTGGGTGCCAAACCACCCATCCCCAACCTTGTGTGTTCAAAAGGTTAGAAAAACAGATCCGAAATAGAAAAGGCCATGTAAATCTGCATGACATTGATAATTTGGGAATTAGATCATCTGTGCTATTTGAGTCGCTGCAAAATACATTGTATGTGACTGTAGTGGACTCAAGTTTTCCATTGCTCTAGAGGTTGTTCGGGCATACATTTACAAAATATCCCAGAATGGTCATGTATGAGACAGGAAAAATAAAATCCACTGTATGCCGTTTGTATCCAAAATTGCTACTAAGAATAACAAAATGATTAGTTTAGAAACTCTGGAACCCTTATGTGAGGAAAGTTTTTTTGTGATCACAAGGTTTCTATTTACCAAGCAAATTAACAAAGTTTGCATTTAAAGTGGAAGTAAAGGAAAAACCTAACTAGCTCTACACCTACTCCCACTCCCATGTTAAGCCTAGTTTATCTAACCCTGTAAAGAAAAGATTGCTATACTTATTCTGCAGGTGCTCCGGTCCCAGGCTGAGCTGTCAGTGGCGGCTTCTGTGTGCAGGAGAGGCAGCCAACAACAGAAGCCCCATAGCAAGTCTATGCGTGACCTCACTTCCCAGGCATTTCCCAGCCGTTGTCGGCTTTCTTGTGCTTACAGAGGGCGCCGCTGGAGACCGGACTGGAGCGGCTTCAGATTAGGTAAGTATAGCTATCTTTTCTTTTACAGGGTTAGATAATTATGCTTAAAATGTGTGTGGGAGGTAGGTTTAGAGGTGGGTTTTGCCTTTACTTCCACTTTTAAGCCCCCATATGCAGCTACTCCTTTTCTTGTCGTAATTATGAATTGGGGACGGGGATTTCGCTTCTCTTTGATGCAGTAAGTGACTTCGCTCTACTACTCTTGCACAAACTGTACTTTTGATCAGTAGGAGGCACTGAAAGGATAGGCTTATACACAGCTTTTGTGGTTTCAGTTAATGGCTGCATTTTTTAAATTGTTAAAGCCAAGCTCTTTCCAGTTATCCCATGTATAGCAGGATTTAGGCTGAGAGGGGAAAGGCCAGTAGTCTCTCTAATGCAGCGCATCTCAATAGCTCTGGTGCTGATGTTGCACAGCAGAGCTAGTGACACAGGACCAGTGAAGTGCCTTCTCACCTACCCCAGACCAGCCATGCTCCCTTGCCGTCTCCCCACACGGCTAGTGCTTGGCTTCCAGGTATGTGGGAACATGTCGTCCTGGGTGTGACAGTGCTTGTACCTAAGTGACCAATCACTATGCCTATACACTAACACTTAGAAGGGATACCATAATATTGTCCCCAGTCTAAGCTCTGACACTTGTTAACACCGAAGCTTACGTGTTGCAGCAGGGAGGTGGCGAGGGAGCTTGGCTGGTAAAGTATACATGTCGGGGATGGGCAATGTGCCCAGATTGGGCAGAATGACAGTGTCTCTTTAAAGTAAAATTTCACATTTCATTTCACTTTAAATAGATTTTGGGCCAAGGGTAGTGCAAACAAGCTATTGTCATTACAGAGTGATGTGGCCTCTCTGTGTGCTGTAATGAACTGTAGTAGCATTGGCTATAATACAGTAAGCCGCACTGTGTTCCAGTAGCAGTACAGGCGACTTCCTGTCTGCAGCCAGAATTAAAGAGAGTCTGGCTGAGTGCCAGTCAGGAAAAGCTTTGTGTTTTTATCCATTGTCTGCAGTTTTCACCTGACACGTGTGAATGTAGGCAATATGTACATTGCCTGTGAGCATTTGTTCTAGCAAATACTAAATGGTTAAAAGATGAAAAGGTTTCCTTTTTTGTTAAGAGACATTCTTACTTTAAAAAAAAAAAAAACCCTGTACACTAAAAAATGCTGGTCCTTAAAGATAACCAGGGCGAGGAGGATTAATTGATGCAAGAAGATTTCAATGAATGCAGGAGCCAGCAATACAAGGGACACATTGAATTCAATAGTAACCCCTTGTGTTGATTTCTAGGTTTTTATTTTTTGTTTTGTTTTTTGACTAAACTTTGGCTTTTAATGTGGTTGTAAATTTCAGACATGAAATGTAAAAAAAACAGCACATACTTTTATACTGTGTACTCGCCTTTCTTTAAAGCTCTGAGTGTGATTTCTGTTATCAGTTTTGGCAGCTTTTCCTGACACCATCAGTTAAGATTGTGACGGGAAGGGAGCTGCAGCACTCAACCCGTGACTCCTATCCATTGCTGTCCTTTTTTTCTGTACTGTGTGAATGGGCGTGTCTCCCTTTCCTCCAATCAGGGCTCAGAGCTGTTGGCTGTGTGAAGACTTCAGATCCCCGCCCCCTGCTTTGTGTTGCTGAGCGAAGGAGAAATATTTTTTATATTTGTGTTTCAGAATAATCTACAGAAGAACTGGCTGCAGATAAACAGCTACAACTTATGTAGGAGGATTTGTTTCATTTTTGTGTATCCCCTAATTCTAGTCACTTTACTGGGTAAATGTGAGGGCTTACAACCACTTTAAAGATGCCTGCACATAGCTGGAACAACTTCAGAAAGTTTGCAGATGCAGCCTAGAGCTGAGTTGCACATCTTCACATCCCTATTGAAGCTTTTCCTATCGGAATGGAAAAACATTTGTCTGTATCTGCAGGGTTTCTGAAACAGTTCCCCGTTCCACACACTTTAAAAAATAAAAATAAAATTGAAAGTAATTACTAAGACTTGAGCAGACAGAATATGGAACAACTATGCATGGCAACCAATCAACATCTATCTTTCATTTTCAAAGCCTAAAGAGGAGTTCCACCCAAAAATAGAACTTTTGCTTTAAGGGAAGGTGACCCCCTGACTTGCCACATTTGGCATGTCATTTTTTTTTGGGGGGGGGGGAGTGAGGAAACCCTCTGCTGGGCAGAAAGGAAGTTCACCTCTCCGCCCTCCCTCTCGGCGATCATCTGGGACACGTTACAGGTCCCAGATGATTGTTCGGCCAGTCAGTGCGCAGCGTGGCTCGTGCATGCGCAGTGCGTGCCCGACTGTGAAGCCACAACCTGGCGCCCACAGTGACAATTCCAGCGGAGAGGAGGGGAAGATGAGCGGTTCTTCGTTCCCCCGCATCGCTGCACCCTGCGACAGGTAAGTGTCCGATTATTAAAAGTCAGCAGCTGCAGTATTTGTAGCTGCTGACTTAATATTTTTTTTTTTTTAGTAGGAACTCCGCTTTAGCTAAACATGCTGAAAATGGAAGCAGATTACTTACTAGCTGCTCGAGTTTCTGTCTGTTTCAGGTTTAGTACTTTTCTCCCATTATCACTTTGCCTATTCAAAATGAGTTTATTTACCAATAACCCTTTCCTAATGTATGCTTACCAGATCACATCCCTTGCAGCTGCACGAGTCTGCCCTGGGTAAATTTCTGTGTCGAAGCTTACCTGTGTGGTACGCAATAGTGTTTCTGAGAGGTGCAGTGGGATCACAAGAAAGTCGATGAACAAAATGTCAACAATTTATACGCCGTTAGATTGAAGTAGATTGTCACGTCCATATGCTAACAGGTTGCTTATAGACCTTAATAACCTAATATTGTATATTTCCCATATATTTTTAAATTCATATTTTCTCTTGCAACGAGTCAATGAAAATAGGAAGAATGTGCCTTTGTTCCTGCTGTGCCATTTCACTGCAATTTGTAGACCTTTGAGATAGACAGAGGGAAAAGGAATAGACCATATACAAAAACAAAGTGTCAGATGTAGCAGAGCAAAGCAGCTCTGTTCTTAGGTGTAGCAAATTCTAAGAAGAATAAATTCACATTCTGTTCTTTAATCTCATTTCTCATCCTACATTTTGGTTAAGAGCAGTGCTGCTGTTCTCTACAGACTATGGCTAGGTGCCACCATAGTGCACCTTTGATGTATATGTGATAAGTGTTCAAGTAGATTAACCACTTAACGACCGCTCACTGTATATATACATCGGCAAAATGGCACGGACAGGCACAATCACGTACCTGGTTGTGCCTGCCTTCGCATCGGTGGGGGGTCCGATCGGACCCCCCTCCGGTACAGTGAGCGGTCGGTATCGCTCCGGGAGCGATCCGTGATGAGGGGGCGGCCATTGGTTTCTGGCCACCCCCTCGCGATCGCTCCCGGCGAATCAAATGCTTCCTCTGCCTGTGTAATGTATACACAGGCAGGAGGAAGTGATGTCATCTCTCCTGCGGCGCTCACATAGTCCGGAGCGCCATGGAGAGAAGACATCAAGTAAGTGCACCAACAGCCCACTGACACATAGGCACACGATCACCCCCCCCAGTCAACCCCAGATCACCCCCCCAGTCACAGTGTCACTGATTGCAGTGATTTATTTACTGACATTTGTCACTGTAAAAGTGTCAGGGCAGTTAGTTTTAGGTCCAGGGCAGCCCCCTAACCCCCCCCCCCAATAAAGGTTTAACCCCTTGATCACCCCCCAGGTAACCCTTTCACCCCCTAGCACCACTGTCACTAAGCGGTCATTTTTCTGATCGCTGTATTCGTTATGCTGGTGCCGCTAGGTAGTCAGTTATTTTTTTAGGTTCGCCGCCAGGTTTTTATAGCGTCAGGTACCCCCATATATTACCTAATAAAGGTTTACCCCTTGATCGCCCCCCAGGTAACCCTTTCACCCCCTTTTGCCAGTGTCACTAAGCGATCGTTTTTTCTGATCGCTGTATTCGATATGCTGGTGCCGCTAGGTAGTCGGTTATTTTTTTAGGTTCGCCGCCAGGTTTTTATAGCGTCAGGTACCCCCATATATTACTTAATAAAGGTTTTAACCCCCTGATTGCCTTAGTTAACCCTTTCACCAGTGATCACCGTATAAGTGTTAGGGTGACGCTGGTTAGTTAGTTTGCTTTTTATAGTGTCAGGGCACCCGCCGTACTGTATATAACCCAATAAAGGTTTAACCCCCTGATCGCCCAGCGGGTGATATCAATTAGGTTTTAGCATCAGAGAGGGTCTGCGTCACACCCCAGGCAGCGTCAGGTAAGTGCCAGTAGTGCTAACACCCACGCGGGAAGCATACACCTCCCTTAGTGGTATAGTATCTGAACAGATCAATATCTGATCTGATCAGATCTATACTAGCGTCCCCAGCAGTTTAGGGTTCACAAAAAAGCAGTGTTAGCGGGATCAGCACAGATACCTGCTAGTACCTGCGTTTTGCCCCTCCGTCCAGCCCAGGCCACCCAAGTGCAGTATCGATCGATCACTGTCACTTACAAAACACAACACACATAACTGCAGCGTTCGCAGAGACAGGCCTGATCCCTGCGACTCCAGTGCTGTAGGAGGTGATTTCACCACCACAGTTAAAAAAAAGAGCATATATGCCGAAGCATGGGGGCTGCAGGGTGGAGGAGCGATTTTGCTTCTAATGCCGCGTACATACGGTCGAAATTCCGACGGAGGCTTGCCCGTGGAAAAGTCAGACCGTGTGTACGCGGCATAACTTTTGCGGGAGGATGCCCCCATGCTTCGGCATATATAAATGGTGCATGTATGTGCATCATTAGAAGTGGTGCATCATTAGAAGTGGGTGGATGAAGGGAGGTATTCTAATGGTGGGCATACCCACCGATCAATCTCTTTTTTTCTACCAGGCAACAGGCTGCATGAAAAAAAAAGATTACAATACATGTCCAACAAGGACCAGCAACGTACGGGTATGTTGCTGGACTTTGAATGGTTATACCAGAATGATGCCTGCGGGTTTAGGCATCATCTTGGTATCATTCTTTTCAGCCAGCGGCCGGCTTTCATGTAAAAGCAATCCTAGCGGTGGGAGGGAATGTTTCCCCCCCGGATATAAAAAGCGCCATTGGGAAAGCATTTTATCACACCGATCTTGGTGTGGTCAGATGGTCAGATGCTTTGAGGGCAGAAGAAAGATCTAGGGTCTAAAAGACCCCAGTTTTTTTTTTTAAAAAGAGTACCTGTCACTACCTATTGCTATCATAAGGGATACTTACATTCCCTGAGATAACAATAAAAATGATAAAAAAAAATATGGAAGGAACAGTTTAAAAATAAAAAAGCTAAATTAATAATAAAAAAATAAAAAAAGCACCCCTGTCCCGCCCTGCTCTTGCGCAAAGGCGAACGCAAGCGTCGGTCTGGCGTCATATGTAAACAGCAATTGCATCATGCATGTGAGGTATCACCGCAAAGGTCAGATCGAGGGCAGTAATTTTAGCAGTAGACCTCTGTAAATCAAATGTGGTAACCTGTAAAGGCTTTTAAAAATGTATGTAGTTTGTCGCCACTGCGCGTTTGTGCAAAATTTTAAAACATGTCGTGTTTGGTATCCATGTACTCGGCCTAAGATCATCTTTTTTATTTCATCAAACATTTGGGCAATATAGTGTGTTTTACTGCATTCAAATTAAAAAAGTGTATTTTTTCCCCAAAAAATGCGTTTGAAAAATCGCTGTGCAAATACTGTGTGGAAAAAAAAAATGCAACACCCACCATTTTAATCTGTAGGGCCTTTGCTTTAAAAAATATATATAATGTTTGGGGGTTCAACGTAATTTTCTTGCAAAAAAAATTATTTTTCATGTAAACAAAGTGTCAGAAAAAGGGCTTTGTCTTCAAGTGGTTAGAAGAGTGGATGATGTGTGACATAAGCTTCCTAATGTTGTGTATAAAATGCCAGGACAGTTCAACCCCCCCCCCCCCCCCAAATGCCCATTTTTTGGAAAGTAGACACCCAAAGCTATTTGCTGAGAGGCATGTCGAGTCCATGGAATATTTTATATGTTGACACAAGTTGCGGAAAAAATTATTTATTTATTTTGCACAAAGTTGTCACTAAATGATATATTGCTCAAACATGCCATGGGCATATGTGAAATTACACCCCAAAATACATTCTGTTGCTTCTCCTGAGTACGGGGATACCACATGTGAGACTTTTTGGGAGCCTAGCTGCGTATGTGACCCCAAAAACCAAGCACCGCCTTCAGGCTTTCTAAGGGTGTAAATTTTTGATTTCACTCCTCACTGCCTATCACAGTTTCGGAGGCCATGGAATGCCCAGATGGCAAAAAATAAATAAAAAAAAATGACCCCATTTTGGAAAGTTCACACCCCAAGCTATTTGCTGAGAGGTATGGTGAGTATTTTGCAGATCTCGCTTTTTGTCACAAAGTTTTGAAAATTGAAAAAATAAAACAAAAATAAAAAATTATTTTCTTTCTTCATTTTCAAAAACAAATGAGAGCTGTAAAATACTCGCCATGCCTCTCAGCAAACAGCTTGGGGTGTCTACTTTCCAAAATGGGGTCATTTGGGGGGGGGGGGGGGTTTGTGCGATTTTGGCATTTTATGGCCTTCGAAACTGTGATAGGTAGTGAGGAGTGAAATCAAAAATTTACGCCCTTAGAAATCCTGAAGGCAGTGCTTGGTTTTCGGGGTCCCATAACGCGGCTAGGCTCCTAAAAAGTCCCACACATGTGGTATCCTCGTACTCAGGAGAAGCAGCCAAATGTATTTTGGGGTGCAATTTCACATATAACCATGGCGTGTGTGAGCAATATTTAATTTAGTGACAACTTTTTGTAATTTTTTTTTTGTCATTATTCAATCACTTGGGACAAAAACAAATATTCAATGGGCTCAACATGCCTCTCAGCAATTTCCTCGGGGTGTCTACTTTCCAAAATGGGGTCATTTGGGGGGGTTTTGTACTGTCCTGCCATTTTAGCACCTCAAGAATTTAGAAAGGCAGTCATAAATTAAAAGCTGTGTAAATTCCAGAAAATGTACCCTAGTTTGTAAACGCTATAACTTTTGCGCAAACCAATAAATATACGCTTATTGACATTTTTTTGACTAAAGACATGTGGCTGAATACATTTTGGCCTAAATGTATGACTAAAATTGAGTTTATTCGATTTTTCTTATAACAAAAAGTAGAAAATATCATTTATACTAAATTTTTGGTATTTTTCAGTTTTTAAATCGCAAAAAAAAAAAAACGCAGAGGCAATCAAATACCATTAAAAGAAAGCTCTATTTGTGGGAAGAAAAGTACGCAAATTTTGTTTGGGTACAACATTGCATGTCTGCACAATTTCCAATTAAAGCAGCGCAGTGCAAAATTGTAAAATCAGCTCTGGTCTTTATGCTGCGTATTGGTCCAGGGCTTAAAGGGTTTGTAAAGGTTTGTTTTTTATTTTCTAAATAGGTTCCTTTAAGCTAGTGCATTGTTGGTTCACTTACCTTTTCCTTTGATTTCCCTTCTAAATGTTTTTTTTTTCTTTGTCTGAATTTCTCACTTCCTGTTTCTCCTCCGTAAACTTCACACCATCATCCGAGTGGTGTTGAGTCAGCCAGAACAGCTTACTGAACAGCTTACTGAGGAGGAACAGGAAGTGAGAAATTCAGACAAAGAAAACAAAGAAAAAAAATATTTAGAAGGGAAATCTAAGGCAAAGGTAAGTGAACCAACAATGCACTAGCTTAAAGGAACCTATTTAGAAAATAAAAAACAAACCTTTACAACCCCTTTAAGTGGTTAAAGACTTTCTGAATGTCTTGAAAGTGAGCAATTTTATTGCTTTCTTTGAAGGGTTTTCTGTTGCATTGTCTGCCGCCTTTCATTAAGTACTTTCAGACAGGTGTCCATGCAAATGAGATATTTTAGCTAAAGTCATAAAATCAGTAAAAATACCATACTTTGATACTAACATTTTAACATCCTCAAGTGTCTACTACATACACTTGCAATAGTTTTGTATTCTGCCTTATTAAGTTTGTGTTATTAGCAGAAGACCAGAGCTATAGAGAACCATTGCTTTCATTAAACCTGAAGTTTACTTTACTTAACTTGACTTCCAGCACCTTTAACCTCTATAAACCCCCTTGAATCCCAAGTCCTTTTCAGGTTTTGGACCTGTGATAGATTCTTACAATTGCTACTTTATTTTGCAGTCAACTTAGCCAATCTTGGTTTTGTTTTTTAGGAACCGATCTTACTTTTGAAAAGAAAAATCTAATTTAAATACAACATTTTTAACAAAAGTGTAAATTCAGTGATGGGTTTTGAAAACAAAGTGAGGGCATATAAAAAAAAATTGCATCCAGCAATATGTTCATCTACCTCATCTGTGTACAAGGATACCGTACGACTTGATGGGAAACTGCCATGTTCGTTTTTCGACACCATGTTGCATTTAATGTGATTCAGAAGTGGTAGGACACTGTTTCGGCAATGTTTCAATATCGCACGTTGTAGTTTTTAGGTTTCTAGTCAATCTAGTATTAAACAGGACTTTAATTTGGTAGCATATTTGGCTATATGTTTTATTTATTTTTCATTGAGAATACATAGTAAAAAATATTTAAAAAATTGCATTTTCTTGTAATTTTTCCCAACTCAACATTTACATAATTTGCAGCCCCTCATAAATGTATCCCCAAAATATAATCAACAAAGTCTACTAATTAAAATATCACAATAGTGCAATGTTTATGTAACATGGGAAAGTGATAAAGCTCAAAGAAGATGTAAAACCCCTTGAATCCCAATGAGTTTTAGCGATGTCTATCCTAAAGGGGTTGTTCACATGTGCGCCAAAACCGTTTATGCCCCATTTATTCAGCATTTTTAAAGCCTTCTAACCTCCCTTCAATGCCTGCAACAAATATTTCAATGGCACCACACAGTGTTGTTCACACAGGAGCAGTAGCCTTTGTCAGTTTAAAAATTAAGCAGCTTGTCGCTTTCAGAGGGATCGATGCTTGCCAGCCATCTCCATTGATTTCAATAGTAATACTCTGTAACTGCACCATAACAGCACCTATAGCATTTATGGTGTTAGTGATGCATTAGTGAAGTGTTAACTGGGCACAGGGGAAGAGACAGTGGAGGCTCCTGTATCCCAGAATGCACTGGGAAATAATAACTTAGACAGAGCCTCTTCAGCACTTCCATATTATACAGAACAGCTATGTGCAGGCAAAGGCATCAACCAGACAGCAATACTAACAGTACCAGGTAGGAGGCATTAAGCATTGTAAGTGGCAAGACATTTTGTGTCCGCAAAGTTGAGCTGGCCCAAGTCAAGTGTCAAAGAGTTCAAAGTATATATGAATCCATCTTGCAAAGAATTCACAAACATCTCTGCTATCACACCACAACATAACCACGCCTCAAAGTAAATCATCATTACAGCACTTCCCACTAGGAAGGCAATACTTTCATGGGCAGTTATCAAGCGTGCTTAAAGCTTTTTCAATGCTTTATAAACACAATGAAAGCACATCATAAATGCTAATAGGGAAGAGGAGGCTTCCAAACTCACAGTTCAGGGAAAATGGTCACTTAGGGAAGCCAAACTCTCATGAACACCCCAGATTTTAGAGAGCTAAAACTAGCTCTGAAACGCTGGACTCTGCTTCTTTAAGGTCACTCAATCAAGATACAATCGAACATCAACCACTAGGGGGGTACCAGAAGTCAGGCAGAAATAAGTCTGATGGGTGGAGAAATGCTATCCTGCTCTCTGCTGTTTACATGCCACAAAGTGGACAATTGAAGGCAGATTGCCTTAGTCATCAACATGTGGACATCCTGGCCTCCAGGTTCAACAAGATGTTACCCCTGTTAGTGACCAGGACTAAGGGTCCTCTAGTACTGGCATTGGATGCTTTGGTAATTTCCCCCTTTGGGGAGAGGGGAATGTTAAATGTGCTGTCAGATTTAAATACATTAACAAATTGAAGCCAAACTCCAGCTAATACTTTATAAGCAGTTACAGCAAACATTTTTTATTTATTTTTTGGATAAAGATTTTACATAAAACTGATCATTGTAAGTACCCCTGTCAGTGGTAAATGGTTTGTCTCATCCCTGTAACGAATAACATCTGCAGGGCAGCTTGGTCTTTTGAAAAACAGACATCTGGCCAGACCACCAGATGAAAATAGAAGAAAGCAAGCCTAAAATAGAAAAGGAATGCGGCCATCGCATACTGTATGAAAACTGGTAAACTGCAATACAATAAATGTTTGCTTTTGGGTTTAATGGCACTTGAGGTCCAGCACTTAACAGAGATAATGTGTTTGTCATAAAATCCACTGGCCAAGAGGCAACAAGAATCTTAAAATGTGAATACAGTATCTACTATAAATATACAAAGTATGTGTCATACAGTTCAAATTAGCCTCCAAACAAATATTGAAGGATGCTGCCTGTCATTTGGTATACTCTTGATGTAATAACAGAACACCATGGGGACATCAGGGTTGGCTCCCTTTTCCAAATGAGAAGGGGTTCTCCCTTTAGGCGCTGACCTGCATTTTGCAAATGTTGTTTGTTGGCTACTTTGGACTGTGTGACACATACGTTGCCTATTTACATCAAATGCTGCATTCACATTTTAAGGTTCTGTTGCCTCCCCCCTTGGCCTGTGGAGTTTGACATAAAATGATAAAATTATATCACCTCTGTTGAGTGCTTGACCTCAGTGTATAGCTCTTTCAACATGGTGGTGGATGCAATGGCTTTCTGACCTCCAGCAATATTTAGATAGCAATGTCAGGCCGCTTCTATCATCACATTATTGGGACCTTTCCTCTTAATCAACAGATGTGACTGCTCTCAACTCTCTCCCGCTAGACATGTGATGGAGGTGGTTTCTAGCACCGCAGCACATCCCTTAAGATTATACTGTACATCTCATCCTCACACCTGAAGTAGCAGAACATGATTCCAGGAAACATGTTGGAGGGACAATCCCACTCCTAGTGTGATATTGCTATAGTGCACATATTGTTTACCGTTGCCATTAGGTTTTCAGTGCTGGCAATATTAAATAATATTAGGGGTGCATTATGCCTTCTGGATTTGTTCTAGCCGATATTTCAACATTATGGTGCTGTATTTTTTATTTAGCTTTTAACATTATATATTTTAAAAAAAAATGTTTTCGTACTATATACTGTCTAAGTAACTTAAAAAATTCTTAGTGCTTTTTGTTTTTTTCATTTTTACAATTGGTATTTGACCAGAATTTAGCCTTAAATACTCTTTAAAGGACAGGTTTTGGCCTTGTCCATCTTGTTCCAAAAACATCTGACTTCATGTACCCCTAATTGTTATAAAACCCTTAAACTAAATACGTGTAAAAAGATTTTAAGGCGCATACCCTCAATGATAACTTGTTATAAGTTTTTAAAAACATGATTTTTTTATTCATTGCAAAAATGTTTGTTTATAAAATCAAGACATAAAGTATCCATCAATTGTACAAGGTTGCATGCTATACATCACTATACGTTCATCATGTCTTTGTGTATCAACTCCAATATTTCACTCAGACTTCATTCATGTGGCATAGCAATCATATGCATAGCTCATATACTGGGAATGGTTCAGTTCAAGGCGTTTTGCAGTTAAGCTTCTTCAGGAACTCTGAGGTATTATATAAACATCTCACATCAAGCACATGGAAGAAAATATGATTTACAGGCCTGAAAAATTACCCCAACACTTAGAAGTGGTCCCAGGGAGGAGAGAAGGGATCAAGGACACCCCCCGGGTGAGAGAGGCAAGAGAAGTGGGGAAGACCAAAGGGAAAAAAGCCTGTCTACTCTAACAAAAAGGGGAGCAATAAAAGTCAAAGGTCTAAAAGCTCTGACCACAATCTTTCAAACATTTGCAGTTAGAAGTGAATATCCGGTCTTTTCCAAACACTCTCCTTTTCCAGTTCCAAAATGTCTCCAAGCATGCAGTTTAACATTGAAATAAATGTGATTTAAAAAAAAAAAAAATAGATGCATTTGTGGAAATTGTTTGTCCCTGCTCATATGTCATCACGTCTTGAACTATCCATAGCTAGCAAAATTATAAGGAGTAGATGTTTTTCAGAATCCGCTTACATTAGATTCCAAAGCATATGGCTGGTTATAGTTATTAGTATTATACACATGGTGTTGCATATTAATAATCATCACTCATATCACCCTGGGCTTGTTCCAACACTTTTCTCAAACTAAAATGGATTGCACAGTACGCAAAATAAGTGTGCTGTGCAATTCAGTGTTTTATGTGTCTGCACTTTATTTCAGTGTGCGTTTTTCAAGTGATCCCTTACCAGATGGCTCTTCATCTAAAACATTTAATACTTAATTTATTGAGTAGTTAGAAAAAATTGATGCTTAAAAATGAACCGCTGTTCCTCAGATTCTACAGCTGCTGCCAGTGGCTGAGTTATTATGAAATGTCCCATAAATTATATGCTTTGTCGCAAATGTTCAAAATGCAGCAGCAAACTATTTAGACTATTGCAGCCGTCACTAAATGGCGGCCCGCGGTCCGAGTCCGGCCCGCGTGACACTTCTCTCCGGACCGCCAGTATAATAACAAATATCAGCGCTGGTTTGCTGGGACCGCGGGTTTCCCCAGCAACCAGTGACGCTGCGCCTGCCCCCTGCTCACCGCAGGTCTCGGAGTTTAGCAGCACGCACTCGCGGGCCGTGAGTAGGGGCGTGACATCACATGCGTGCCCCGCCCCCTGCTGCTCGCCGTTCCCGGGTCCACTCCTGGCTCTCCTTGCATGTAGGGGGTGTGACGTGCCGCTCCCTGCTACTCGCGGTTCCCGGGTCCACTCCTGGCTCTCCTTGTGAGTAGGGGTGTGGTGTCATGTGCGCGCCCCGCCCCCTGCTGCTCGCGGGTCCACTCCTGGCTCTCCTTGCGAGTAGGGGGCGTGACGTCCCGCCCCCTGCTACTCGCGGTCCCGGGCTCTCATTATCTCGCAGCATCCGCCCCTCTTGCATTCAAGGTATGTGACATCACGTTAATAATTAGTGATCACTAATGAGCATATTTTTTATCGTGCACACTGATGGGCATATTTTGTTAAGAGGCACACTGATGGACACATAAGAGTGCCCCTTAACATAAAATATGACCATCAGCGTACACATTAAAAATATACCCATCAGCGTGCCCCTTAAAATAAAATTTGTCCATCAGCGTGCCCCTTAAAATAAAATGTGCCCATCAGAGTGTCCCTTATTTTATGTTAAGGGGCACTCTGATGGGCAAATCTTATTTTAAGGGGCACGCTGATGGACAAATTTTATTTTAAGGGGCACGCTGATGGACAAATTTTAATTTAAGGGGCACGCTGATGGGTATATTTTTAATGTGTACGATGATGGGCATATTTTATGTTAAGGGGCACTCTGATGGGCAAATTTTATGTTAAGGGGCACTCTGGGCAAATTTTATGTTAAGGGGCACGCTGATGGGCACAACAAAACGTGCCCCTTAACATAAAATATGTCTAACAGTGTGCCCCTTATTTTATGTTAGGGGGCACGCTGATGGGCACATTTTATGTTAAGGGGGACACTGATGGGGACATCTGATGTAAGGAGGCACTCTGACCGGAATGCCTGATGTAAAGGGGCACTGTGATGGGCACACCTGATGTAAATGAGTGCTGTATTGGGACCCCTGATGTAAAGGGGCATTGTGATGGGGACATCTGATGTAAATGAGTGCTGTGTTGGAGACCCCTGATGTAAAGGGGTGCTGTGATGGGGACCCCTGATGTAAAGGAGTGGTGTGATTGGGACACCTGATTTAAAGGGGCGCTGTGATGGGGACCCCTGATGTAAAGGGGCGCTGTGATGGGGACCCCTGATGTAAAGGGGCGCTGTGATGGGGACACCAGATTTAAAGGAGCGCTGTGATGGGGACATCTGAGGTAAAGGAGCGCTGTGATGGGGACATCTGAGGTAAAGGAGCGCTGTGATGGGGACATCTGAGGTAAAGGAGCGCTGTGATGGGGACACCTGATGTAAAGGGGAACTCTGATGAACAAACCTAATTTAAAGTGCACTCTGATGGGCACACCTGATGTGGTGGGGATACCTGATGTGGTGGGGACACCTGATGTGGTGGGGACACCTGATGTAAGGAGGCACACTTATGGTGACACCCAATGTAAGGGGGCACTCTGATGAGGACACGCTATGTAAGGGGGGCACTGAGGGGGAACCTTATATAATGGGTCAGATGATATAAGGGGGCACACTGATGGGAGTAACCAGCTGTAAGGGGGCCTTCCATTGCAGAAACCTGATGTAAGTGGGCACTCTGACATGAATACCTGATGTAAGGGAGTACTCTTACGTTGGCAACTGATTTTTGGGGTTAGTCTGATGGGGCACCCAATGTAATGAATTACTCTGATAGGGGCAACTGATGTAAGGGGGAACACTAATGGGGACATTTACATTTACAGAGTATTACCAAAGTGTGTGGAGGAAAGCGTAGGAAAAGCACCAGAAAGCATGGCTTGTGCCAAGAAAAGGAAGGTAGATGCTGAAAACCGAGTCTTCAAAGATGAATGGACAGACCAATATATGTTCATTCTTCCCATGGGAAGTTTAAAACCAATTTGTCTCATTTGTTGCGAAACCGTGGCATTAATAAAAAGTAGCAATGTGAAGCGTCACTACGAAACAAAACACAGTTCTTTTGCGCAAACATATCCACAGCATTCCGAGGTGAGGGCGCGTAAAATTATGGAACTGAAAGCCCAGTATGATAGATCCACCAAAGTCCTCTCACATTCATTTACAGCCCAGCAGCGTGCAAATGAATGCTCACTTAAAGTAGCATGGATTTTGGGGCAACACAAAAGACCATTTACCAATGGTACATTTGTAAAGGAGTGTTTGAATGCTGTTGCTGAAACTTTACTCGAGGGTAAACAAAAAGATGAGCTGTGTGGAAAAATCAACCAGATCCCACTGTCAGCGTCAACAGCAACTAAAAAGACTGAAATATTAACAGAGGATGTATTGGCACAACTTGATGCAGCTATTCAGAGTGCAGCATGCATTTCTTTAGCCATTGATGAATCAACAGATATAACGGATAATGCCCAGCTTTTGGTGTATGTAAGATTTTTGCACAAAGAAACAAAAGAACTCTGTGAGGACCTGTTAGGTGTAACACCACTTGAGACACACACAAGAGGACAAGACATATATGAGGCCATTAAGGAGATTTTGAGAAAGAGGAAGATAGATCTGAAAAAAGTGGTCTCGGTTACCACAGATGGTGCCCCTGCCATGGTAGGAAAGGAGAGAGGAGCCGTGGCATGACTGAAAGAGGACAACCCTGACCTTATTTCTTACCATTGCATCATTCACCAGACCGTCCTGTGTGCCATTCTATCAGACCGGTTTGCAGAAATCATGGACACGATGATGAAACTCATCAATTTCCTCAGAGTATCCTCATCCCATCAACATCGTTTACTAAGAGAGTTTCTTAAAGAAGTTGAGGCAAATGCAAATGACCTTTTACTTCACAACAATGTTAGATGGCTGAGTAAAGGCAATGTATTGGAACGCTTTTGGTCCATTCGAACAGAAGTAGCAGCTTTCTTAGTGCAACTCAAAAGTCAGAAAGCAAGACCATTTTGACTGTTTTTACAAGATGAGAGCACAATGGATAATATCGCTTTCCTAGTGGACATAACATCACACCTTAATGAACTCAATTTAAAGCTCCAGGGCAAGAACAATTCCATCTGTGATTTGATGACTGCAGTCCGCTCCTTCCAGAGAAAACTGGATTTGTTCAAGGAAGATCTGCAAGGAGAGTGCTTGCATTTCACAAAGGTGAAAGAACAGATTGAAGGAAAGAGAGATGTTTCTCCTTTTGTTGACTTCATAAATAAACTCATTGGAAACTTCAGTAAAAGGTTTGATGGCTTCAGTCTTGGACAGCAGATCCTCCTGTTCATCCACAATCCATTCCTTATTAAAGATGTCAGAGTGTTTTCAAAAGAGGTGACACAGACCTTCAAGTGGGCACATGAGGGATCTCTACAGACAGAGATGATTGACCTGCAAACAAATGTTGCACTAAGAGAGCACTTTGGAGGAACTGATCCTGCTAACTTCTGGCTACAGACTGTTCCTGGGACTGATTTCCCTTGTCTAACCAAGGTAGCACTACACACCTTGACCATGTTTGGATCTACATACAGCTGTGAGTCAGCTTTCTCCACTATGAACATTATTAAAACTAAGTATCGTTCCAGGCTCACCAATGAGCACCTACATATGTGCATGAGAATGGCAGTAACTCAATTTAAGCCAAGATTCAAACTACTGGCAGCACAAGCAAAAGCCCATTTTTCTCACTAGACAGGGAAGGTTTTTGCATGGTAAAACTGAGGAGAATGTGTGCACTTTTTGAAATTGACACCTTTAGTTTAAGTCAGAAGGTGCTTATTTCTATTACTTGAAAAATGGATGTGCTTTTTATGTTTTATTAAATAGTTATTGATTTATTTCCATATTTTTGTTAAAAATAGTTGTTTGTTTTCCATACAAAGACAAGAGCAAATGTAAAGCTATGCTAGTTCTAACTGTCCACATGTTTAATGTTGTAACTGAAACGTGACAATAAAGATTGTTGAAATGCTAAGGAAATTGTACATTTCTCATGTTTTGATAGACATACAGTGACTACAATCTTTTTGAGTGATGGCACAGACTTGAGGTTCGGACCTCGGCCCAAAGAAAATTTTGGCGACCGGACCTCCTTGAATTTTAATTCAGTACCCCTGGACTATTGGCTTGAAGCTGCTAGATTTAAAGGGGTTGTAAAGGAAAATGTTTTTTCACCTTAATGCATCCTATGCATTAAGGTGAAAAAACATCCGACAATACCGCCCCCCCCCCCCCGAGCCCCCGTTTTACTTACCTGAGCTTTCGAAAGTCCCACACTCACCCCCCGACATCCTGCTCTTTTCTCTGCCTGGCCGTTGATTGGCTACACTGGATGGATTGAAAGCAGCGCAGCCATAGGCTCACGCTGCTGTCAATCACATCCAAAGACGCGGCGCGCCGGGGGGCGGGGCCGAGTGATGCAGTGAGCGGCAATAGCCGCTGGCTGTATCATGGGAGCGCGCCCGCAAGAACTCATCACCATGCCTAGTCGCTCGCATGAAGGTGGTGAGTGCTTGCGGGGAGAAGCCGAGACAGCCCTAGAGGGTCCCCGGAAGACACCGTTCGAGCCACTCTGTGCAAAACGAGCTGCACAGTGGAGGTAAGTATAACATGTTTGTTATTTAAAAAAATAAAATAACATTTCTTTACAATCCCTTTAAGTAGCTGTAATTCCTAACATGTCCATCTTGGTTCTTTTAGACAATTATTCATGTTCCAGTCTCTTCCTGTAGATATTGGATGGTTTAACTAGTTAGTTTTTTTTACCCAGATGGTAAGTGCCCGTTCACACTACCGCGACTTGGGATCCGACTTGTGTCGCCCCAAGTCGCGCGACATGAGAATTTACATTAAAGTGAATGAGAGCCGTCTTAATGCACACTACTGAAGTCGCTCCGACTTCAGAAAAGGTTCCTGTACTACTTCAAGGCGACTTCTAGGCGACTTGTACCTATTGATTTCAATAGAAGTCGCCTCCAAAGTCGGATCAGTGTCTTAACTGAAGCAACTTTACAGGAAGAGAAAATAGTTTTCTCAGGCAAACCCCTCCCTCCCACAGAGATGATTATTGTTTGATTGGCCACTGGCAAAGTTGCCTGTCCTGGAGGCGGCTTGAAGTTGCCTCGAAGTTGCCTCGCAAATTCGTGATGACTTTCATGTCGCTGTAGTGTGAACCGGCACTAAAGGTGCATTTGCAAAGCGATACAGATGCGAGATGCACTTCAGTTGCCATTTCTTAGTTCTGTTTTTGAAATTGCTAGTTGTCATGGCCATCTTGTTGTTTCTCTGCCTTTTTAGTACTTTTGAGTTGCTGACAAATATGCTGCAAAAATCTCACTCCACTAAGTTTGGCTGCATCCATTTTAGCTGTGGGCAGCTGAAGCTGTTGCCTGTTTACTTCCTAGATTTACACAGCCCTGCAGCTCTGATTGGCCCTCTTAGGACTCACCCCCCCCCCCTTCCTGGCAAACTCTCACGAGTGTGAGAAAGAGAGCTGTGCATGATGTTATAAGCCTAGGCTTAGGAGAGGAACATGCTCTTCTTAGTATGTCACAGTACATGTTGGCATTAATGGTTACCTCAATGAACTGTAGCTCCCCAGTGTCGGCAGCACTCATGGAGCCCCAGACCATGACACTCCCTCCACCATGCTTGACTGTAGGCAAGACACACTTGTCTTTGTACTGCTCACCTGTTTGCCGCCACACACACTTGACACCATCTGAACCAAAGAAGTTTATCTTGGTCTCATCATACCACAGGACATAGTTCCAGTAATCCATGTCCTTAGTCTGCTTGTCTTCAGCAAACTGTTTGCGGGTTTTCTTGTGCAGCATCTTTAGAAGAGGCTTCGTTCTGGGACGACAGCCATGCAGACCAATTTGATGCAGTGTGCGGCGTATGGTCTGAGCACTGACAGGCTGACCCCCCCACCCCTTCAACCTCTGCAGCACTCATACATCTATTTCCCAAAGACAACCTCTGGATATGACGCTGAGCATGTGCACTCAACTTCTTTGGTTCGACCATGGCGAGGCCTGTTCTGAGTGGAACCTGTCCTGTTAACCACTTCAGCCCCGGAAAGCTGCGTCGCTTTAACTGACAATTGCGCGGTCATGCGACGCTGTACCCAAACAAAATTGACGTCCTTTTTCTCTCACAAATAGAGCTTTCTTTTGGTGGTATTTGATCACCTCTTTGGTTTTTATTTTTTGCGCTATAAACAAAAAAAGAGCGACAATTAAAAAAAAAAACAATATTTTTTACTTTTTGCTATAATATCCCACTTTTAAAAAATAAATAAAAATTTTCCTCAGTTTATGCCGATATGTTTTCTTCTACATATTTTTGGTAAAAAATTAGCAATAAGCGTATATTGGTTTGCGCAAAAGTTATAGCGTCTACAAAATAGGGGGTAGTTTTATGGAATTTTTATTTATTTTTTTACTAGTAATGGCGGCGTTCTGCAATTTTTATCGGGACTGCGACATGGCGTTTAGATCGGACACTTTTGACACATTTTTGGGACCATTGACAATTTTACAGCGATCAGTGCTATAAAATGCAGTGATTACTGTAAAAATGTCACTGGCAGGGAAGGGGTTAACACTAATGGGCGATCAAGGGATTAACTGGTTCCCTCTCTGTGTTATAACTGAAGGGGGGATGGGACTTACTAGGGGAAATGACAGATCGCCGTTCATACTTTGTATGAAAACACGCTATCAGTCCTTTCTCCCCTGAAAGAACCGGGATCTGTGTTTACACACACTGATCCCGGTTCTTGCTCTGTCACGAGCGATCGCGGGTGCCCGACGGTCATCGCGTTTGCCGGGCACTCGGATCAGCTTCGGCTGCGAGCCACGGATGCCCCTAGTGGCCACAATGGAAAGCGACGTAAGGTAACGCTGATTTGCCCAGCCGAGCCAACCCTGCCGCAGTAAAACTGCGGCGGCTGGTCGGCAAGTGGTTAAACCACTGTATGGTCTTTGCCAACATGCTGCAGCTCAGTTTCAGGGTCTAGGCAATCTTCTTATAGCCTAGGCCATCTTTATGTAGAGCAACAATTTTTTTTTTTCAGATCCTCAGAGTTCTTTGCCATTACTGTACAAAGTAAGGTCCGTTGGCATGGACCATAGGGGTAGTACATGGATTAAAAACCGGCTACAGGGACAAGTTCAGAGGTTAGTGATAAATGGGGAGTACTCGGAATGGTCCGGGGTGGAAAGTGGGGTCCCTAAGGGTTCTGTCCTGAGACGACTTCTAATTAATTTATTCATAAATGACCTGGAGAATGGAATAAACAGCTCAATCTCTATTTGCGGATGTTACTAAGCTAAGCAGGGCAACAACTTCTCCGCAGGATGTGGAAACCTTGCAAGAAGATCTGAACAAATTAATGGGGTGGGCAACTACATGGCAAATGAGGTTTAATGTAGAAAAAGGTAAAATAATGCATGTGGGTGGCAAAAATTTGAATGCAATCTACTCACTAGGGGGAGAACCTCTGGGGGGAATTTAGGATGGAAGAGGACCTGGGGTTCTAGTAGATGACAGGCTTGGCAATGCCAAGCTGCTGCAAGCAAAGCAAACAGAATATTGGCATGCATTAAAAAGGGGTTTAACTCCAGAGATAAAACCATAATTCTCACTCTACGAGACTTTGGTCCAGCCACACCGTGAGTATGCCACCCAGTTCTGGGCTCCAGTCCTCAGGAAAGATGTACTGGAACTGGAGAGTGTCCAGAGAAGGGCAACAAAACGAATAAAGGGACTGGAGGACCTTGGTTGTGAGGATAGGTTATGAGCACTGAACTTGTTCTCTCTGGAGAAGAGACGCTTGAGAGGGGATATGATTTCAATGTATAAATACCGTACTGGAGACCCCACAATAGGGATAAAACTTTTCCGCGTAAGGGATTTTAATAAGACATGTGGCCATTCACTAAAATTTGTGTGAATGAATGTGTAGCGCTACGTATTAGTGTAATGTGAAAAAACACCAAATAATGTATACTCAACAGGGTATAACCATAAAAAAATAATGTACATGGAAACAATCAGTCCATGTAAAACTTCAACGTGATAAATTGTCCATCGTGGGTAAATAACATAGTGAAGATGTCATGAGATTGAATGAACCAACCCAACGAGAATCTTCAGATGAGAGATGTAATTATGAATGTGCTTACCGGAACCATTGGACCTGACTGTCGTACGACAACAGGTCAATCGAGCTTAGGGTATCCAACCGGCTGTTCAACGGGACTGTCAGGACAGCAAGGATCCAAGAAGTGGAATGCACCTCCCTGGTGTCCAGAAGATGTCAACCCGAGGTAAGGTCGATGAGCCCGATATTCCTCAGCCGAAGGTAACTCCAATGAAGGTATCTCAACCATGGAGTAGGTAGAGAAATCATGGAGATCCACCAAACATCTGAAAACAGCTCGATTCAGGCAAGCAACAACCCTTAGGGTAATGGGGACCAACTGGAGACACTCAAAAAATGTATCCTCCACAGAGCATGCAAAGAAAAGAAAAAATAGAGGCTCCGATGGTGCAAGTCAACAAAAGGTTTTAATGATATTTTTTATTTTCTTTGCATGTTCTGTGGAGGAAAAGTTTTTTGAGTGTCTCCAGTTGGTAGCGCTACACATTCACCCACACTCCTTTTGAATTTTGTCACATTCTTGTGCAGCTGCTTCACCTCCCTCCCCCCCTTTTCTTAGGGTTTTTGTTTTGGGGTAGCAAAATATTTTTACATTCACATTCTCTAAGGTTAAACCTCTTTTCTTCTAATTTTAAACTGTGTAGAGGGTTCTTTACTGTAAGAGCGGTAAGGATGTGGAATTCCCTTCCACAGGCAGTGGTTTCAGCGGGGAGCATCGATAAAAAACTTTCTTTATCGTACACCACGGGACACAGAGCTAGTCATTACATAATGGGTTAAGGGTCACCAGCGGTGATTGGACACTGGCACAACCAATGGAAGACAGTTCCCCTCCATATAACCCCTCCCATCAGGGAAGTACCTCAGTTTTTTCGCCAGTGTCGAAAGGTGTTGGACAAGCGTTAGGAGGTGCTAAAGGAAAGCTCTACCAAAGAGACCCTCTGGGGGTAAAAGAGCTATGCTTTCGGATCCATCCAAGACGCCTACAAAGGAGCTGAATCTGGATGGGATCCGGGCCTCATCCATGAGGCGTCGCCTGTAATGTCTCTCTTCGGAGGACTGGGCTCTAAGATCCAGCACTTTCGCTATTTCGCTATAAAGTCCTGGTAAGAGTCTTGTACAAGGCCCAGGGGAGAGGTATCCTTTAAATAGGAACCCATATCCCTGAAGGTTGGCACACATAGCCCACCGTGAAGGGTGAAGTTTGGTATCTGTCTGAAATCTTTCAGCAGAAAAACCTGCGGCGTGGATAAGGTGAGATTAGAAGGTCCATAACTAGGTTGGGACCTTTTTTTTTCAAAAAGTGGATGTCTTCTTTTTTTCCACCACTGGGGGGAGTAAAGAGCTGAATATACTCACCTCACTCTGTTCAGTGTCGGCTTCGGCAAAGTACACTGCTCGTCACCTCCGCTGCTGAGCTTGCTGGGGCACCCCGATCCTCCTTTCGGTGGCCGACCAGACACCTGCAGATGCAGGTAAGTGGGAAAAAGGGCTGATGAGAGTCCTCTCTCACTATGGCCACCGCCATAGCGCTAAGGGCCGCGCGCGCGGGAGCGCGCTTTATCGGAGGGGGGGGGCGAAGGCGTGCGCGGGCACGTGGCGCGCGCAGGCACAGAAACGGCGCCAAATTTAAAAGACTGTCAGTGTGAGAAGCACTGCAGCAGCAAGCAAGCTCGTTAGTTCTCTTGTTCCTGGCAGAGAAACACAGCAGCTATACAGGGACGTAAGACTCCATGTGGTTGGATTGGGTACTTCCTAGAAGACATCCATGTTATGCATAGTTATGTGTTAAAAGTTGCATACTTAATGTATTTGCTAAACTGAACACGGTAGTATATGCATTTAGGTACCTTGTATTTTGTCTAAACAGTAAGCCTTCCAGGGGAAGTAATGCGGACAAAAAGAGATAAGAAAGCACCACCGCCTGAGAGGAGGCTCTATCTGTGCTGACTCGGTACCTTTCTCTCCTGTGTTGCTAAATGCACCTGTTCAGGATGAGCCATTACCTCTGTCAGGTATGGCGGCTCCCCAGTGAAGCCTGGGCCTGTATATGTCACTGAGGACACTTTATCAGCTGCCCTAAATAATCTGGAGGAAAAAATTGCTACCTTAATCGCTAAGTCCTCTAAAAAGGGACAATAAGCGAAGCAGGTCTCTTCCAGTATTGGACCTCCCTTCAGAAGTACCTGAGGGAGGAGGATGAGGAGGAGGAGGCTACATCAGCAGAGGATGAGGAGCCAGATTTTAAGGTCACAGGTACAATGCTATAGCAGTGCATTTAAGTTAACCTCTGCGGAGGTAACGGAATTACCTGTCTCCTCCCGAGGGTCATTAAGATCCCTGCAAGGTGCATGCTCCTTCCCGGTTCATCCGTTACTAGAGGATCTAATATACGCAAACTGGCAACATCCAGATAAGCATTTCTCACCTCCAAAAAGGTTTAACATTCTTTATCCTATGGGGGAAAATATTTTTTTTTAAAGAAATGGAGCCTGCCTGCGGTAGATGCGGCTATTTCTTGTGTAAATAAAAACCTGACATGTCCGGTGGATAATGTACAAGGGTTTAAAAGATCCTTCTGAGAGGAAGTTGAAATCCTCCTTCCTTTTGGCCGGCTCAATTACCCAACCTGCAGTAGCAGCAGTCGGTATGTGTCAGGTCATCAGCCAACAGGTAAAGCAGGGGCCGAAGGAACTGCCTTCAGAGCAGGCTTGAAATTGGGAAAATTTGCCTAAAGCCTTATGCTTCACAGTGGATGCCATGAGAGATTCTATCATACAGGCATCACGCCTTACACTCCAGCTGGTACAGATGCGCAGAGTACTTTGACTTAAGCATTGGTCAGCGGAAACCCCATGCAAAAAGCTGTTGGCAAGTTCCCGTTCCATGGCGAACGCCTATTTGGGGAAGATTTAGAAAAATATATACAAAAGATATCAAGTGGTAAAACGACTTTTACCTGAGAGAAAGAAAAACAAGAGACCTTGTTTTAAACGCTCTCTCTCCCCAGCTCCCGGGAAATCTGACTCCAACCAGTGGCGGCAGCCTGTTTTAGCCGCCCACAAAAGCCAAGGGGCAAGCTCAGAAGAACAAGAAGCCGTGGGGTGCAAGAGCTAATAAGCAAGCCCCCAAAACCTCTCAGTGAAGGGGCGCCCCCGCTCGGCCGAGTGGGAGGAAGGCTTTGTCAGTTCTCAGCGACTTGGCGGTCAGAAATCCAGGACAATTGGGTGGTATCCACAATATCCTCAGGGTACAAACTGGAATTTCGAGAGATCCCACCTTCTCAATTCCGAGGTTCAAGACTCTCCAAGGATCCACAAAAAAGAGAATCCTTCTTCAAAGGTTTGAATCACTTAATGGCTCAAGGGGTAGTTACAGACGTACCCCAAAAAGAGCGAGGTGCAGGTTTTTACTCAAACCTCTTTGTGATTCCAAAGCCAAATGGAGATGTCAGACCCATCCTGGATCTAAAATCCCTAAATCGGTTCCTGAACGTTCGCCATTTTCGAATGGAAACGATCCGATCCGTGGCCGCCACTTTAAAGGGCGGAAAATTCATGGCGCCCATAGATATCAAGGACGCACATTTACACATACCCATCCTCCCCGCTCACCAAAGATTCCTAAGGTTTGCGGTAGAAGATCGCCACTTTCAATTTGTGGCTCTGCCGTTTGGTGTAGCCACCGCGCCCATAGTATTCACAAAGGTGCTAGCTCCTCTGTTAGCAAACCTAAGAACACGGGGCAGTGCGGTAACAGCCTATCTGGACGATCTACTAGTAATAGATCAGTCAAAGGAGGGATTGGGTCACGCTGTACACACTACAGTAGGATACCTGGAGCATTTAGGATGGATTATAAATTTACAAAAATCCTCTCCAGGCCCAAAGAAGGATAGTGTACCTGGGCATGATCATAGATACAGCCCAAAACAGGGTATACCTGCCAGAGCCAAAGATACAGTCTCTGAAAGACCTGATCCACAAGGTCAAAGCAAACAAGAGGCCGTCTATTCGCCTTTGCATGAGACTATTGGGAAAGATGGTAGCCTCTTTCGAGGCGGTCCCTTACGCCCAGTTTCATTCGAGACTACTTCAAGGCAATATTTTAGCTTCCTGGAACAGGAAGAGCCAAGCTCTGGATATACCCATGCGCCTGTCCTCACAAGTACGCCACAGCTTCGATTGGTGGCTAGAAGCCAGGAATTTACGGAAGGGAAAGTCCTTCCTCCCAGTGGCCTGGAAGGTGGTATCTACGGATGCCAGCCTATCGGGCTGGGGTGCAGTATTCGAGGAGGCTTCTACCCAGGGAATCTGGGCCAAGACTCAGGGGATCCTGCCCATCAATGTGCTAGAGATCCGGGCGGTATATCTAGCCCTCAAAACCTGGACATACAGGTTACAGGGCTACCCAGTTCGGGTTCAATCCGACAATGCTACTGCAGTAGCTTACATCAATCACCAAGGAGGCACCCGCAGTCAGGCAGCCCAAAGAGAGGTGAACCGGATCCTGGCATGGGCAGAAGAGCATGTACCTTGCCTTTCTGCA
Organism: Rana muscosa; assembly: GCA_029206835.1. Lineage (NCBI taxonomy): Eukaryota > Metazoa > Chordata > Amphibia > Anura > Ranidae > Rana > Rana muscosa. The sequence continues at coordinate 354,263,040 of CM055127.1, read as the reverse complement.
ATCTTCATTCCAGGGATAGAAAATTGGCAAGCAGACTACCTGAGTCGTCAGCAGCTGCTACCAGGAGAGTGGTCTCTTCACCCCGAGATCTTTCAGGCCATATGTCTGAGATGGGGAAACCCAGATGTAGACCTGCTAGCTGCCAGGTTCAACAAGAAATTGGACAACTTTGTGTCCAGAACGAGAGATCCTCTAGCCTACGGGACAGACGCTCTAATAATACAGACGCTCTAATAACTCCATGGAATCAGTTCTCACTGATCTATGCATTCCCTCCGATCCCTCTTCTACAAAGACTGCTTCGCAGGATCAAGGAGGAGGGAATACCAGTAATCCTAGTGGCCCCAAACTGGCCCAGGAGGCTTTGGTACGCCGAGATTGTAAAAATGGCGATAGGAAGGCCCTGGAAGTTTCCACTTCGACACGACCTGCTGTCACAGGGTCCAGTATTCCACCCTTCCTTACAAAGGCTAAAGTTGACGGCCTGGCTGCTGAGACCCACATATTTAAAAAGAGAGGGGTCTCTGGTCCGGCTCTTTCTACGCTCATTAATGCTAGAAAGCCAGCCTCCAGACTCATCTATCATAGAGTCTGGAGAGCATACGTTTCCTGGTGTGAATCCAGATGTTGGAATCCTCAGAAATATGAAATAAGTAGGATTCTTGCTTTTTGCCAGTTAGGAGTGGATATGAATTTAGCCCTTAGCACCATCAAAGGGCAAATATCGGCTCTATCAGTCTTCTTTCAGAGACCATTGGCATCTCACTCCCTAGTTCGGACATTCATTAAGGGGGTACTGAGGATAAATCCTCCAGTTAGGACTCCCTTGTGTCCATGGGATTTGAATTTGGTATTGTCAGTGTTGCAAAAGCAACCTTTTGAACCTATTCGCCATATTCCTTTAATTATATTGAGTAGGAAGTTGGCCTTTCTGATTCCTATAGCTTCTGCTAGGAGAGTATCAGAGCTAGCAGCTCTTTCTTGTAAAGAGTCTTATCTAATTTGTCACAAGGACAAAGTCGTACTACGACCCCATCCGGCTTTTCTACCTAAGGTGGGGTCGGCTTTTCACTTGAATCAAGACATTGTTCTGCCTTCCTTTTTTCCAAACCCGCGGACGGCGGGGGAAAAATTATTACACTCTCTAGATCTAGTGAGAGCGGTAAAGGTGTATCTGCAAGCAACCGCTCAGATACGTAAAACAGATGTTTTGTTTATTTTACCAGATGGGCCCAAGAAGGGCCAAGCGGTATCAAAATCCACCATTTCCAGGTGGATTAGACAAGTAATTATTCAAGCTTATGGTTTAAAGAACAGGACTCCTCCTTTTCCTGTTAAGGCGCACTCTACCAGGGCGATAGGTGCTTCATGGGCAGTGCACCACCAGGCTTCGATGGCTCAGATCTGTAAAGCTGCAACTTTGTCTTCAGTCCATACATTTTCCAAATTCTATCAAATAGATGTGAAAGGACATGAGGATTCCGCCTTTGGGCGAAGTGTGCTGCAGGCAGCAATATAGGGCTTCTGGTCCGCAAGCGGCCTGTTTTGATCTGTGTCTCCCCCCCTTCATATGAGCATTGCTCTGGGACGTCCCATTATGTAATGACTAGCTCTGTGTCCCGTGGTGTACGATAAAGAAAATAGGATTTTTATAACAGCTTACCTGTAAAATCCTTTTCTTGGAGTACACCACGGGACACAGAGGTCCCCCCCTTCTTATGGGAACCTTACTGCTTTGCTACAAAACTGAGGTACTTCCCTGATGGGAGGGGTTATATGGAGGGGAACTGTCTTCCATTGGTTGTGCCAGTGTCCAATCACCGCTGGTGACCCTTAACCCATTATGTAATGACTAGCTCTGTGTCCCGTGGTGTACTCCAAGAAAAGGATTTTACAGGTAAGCTGTTATAAAAATCCTATTATTAGGCACCTGAACGACCACAACATACAGGGATATATAATGGAATACTGACATAAAATCACACATAGGTTAGACTTAATGGTCTTTTTTCAGCCTCGCCTACTGTGTAACTGTGAGGTGCCATGTTGAACTTCCAGTGACCGGTATGAGAGAGTGAGCGCGATAACACCAAATTTAACACACCTGCTCCCCATTCACACCTGAGACCTTGTAACACTAACGAGTCACATGATATCGGGAGGGAAAATGGCTAATTGGGCCCAATTTGGATATTTTCACTTAGGGGTGTACTCACTTTTGTTACTAGCGGTTTAGACATTAATGGCTGGCTGTTGAGTTATTTTTATTTTTTTTAACAGAAAAGTTTTTATTGAACAAATCAGCATTACAATACAGTCAGCTTTCGACAATCAAATATTGCATAGTACAGTATCAATTTGAAATCACCATATTGAGCATCCTACTAATACATACAAAATATAATTTCTACCATTTCTCAACCGGCGAGAGGTCACAAGTATATATCCATCTAGGTCTGGGCCATGGTAACCTTAGGGTACTCGATCTCCCTCCACTGGGGGGGGGCCCCATCAGCCACCCAGCCCATGTATAAAAAAATAGTAGTTTTTATTTAGTATGGTCGGGTGCCACCCGGTGGGAAGGGGTGAGTGATTTACCCCCATCCGGAAAAGGGGGGGAATCCATCAGTTGGTCCCCCACCTCTCTGGCTCATCACCCACTCGCGTCCACCCATGCAGCCCGCACCTTATCAAATTTAGCCGGGCATTGCCTGTTCTCATATGTGAGCTTGTACAGAGGAAGTACTAAATCAACCGCCTTTTGCCAGGCTTTCAATGTAGGGGGTTCGGCCAACTTCCAGTGGAGCATTATCTCCCTTCTGGCATAGAATAGTGAGAATGTAATGCAGAGTTTAGCATACCTGTCCTTATTAACGTCTCCCAAATAGCTCAGGAGGAGCACCATAGGTTCGCTTGGCACCAAAGTTCCCAAGAGTTCGCTCAGTTTCCCAGCTACGTGGTCCCAGTATGTTTGGATTTTAGGGCAGGCCCACACCATATGCCAGAATGTGCCAATTTCCGTGTGGCATCTGGGGCATGAAGGGTCTAAGTTCGGGTAGATGCTGGCCAGCCTATGTGGGGTGTAGTACGCCCTGTGAATAAACTTCAACTCGATAAATCTATCCTTGGCCGCTATCATGGATGGGATATAGGTTGATATACAGTCCTCCCATTCGTCTTCTCCAAGGGCCGGAATGTCCTCCCTCCATTTGTCGAATGTGTGCGTAGGTTTGGTGTCATAGGCTGGCTGTTGAGTTATTTTGAGGGAACAGCAAATTTACACTGTTATACAAGCTGTACTCTCACTACTTTAAATTGTAGCAAAGTGTCATTTATTCAGTGTTGTCACATGAAAAGATATAATAAAATATTTTCAAAAATGTGAGGTGGTGTACTCACTTTTGTGAGATACCGTATATACAGGTTAGACAAGATAGGTAGGAGGAGTGGGGAGAGAACATTTTAAGGAATAGTTAAAGGTAGGGTTTTCTTTTATGATTAATACCTCATTAAATGTATTTTTAAATGCAAGCAGTGCAAGTACCCAAATTTGTATCTGTTGTGCAGTCTGTTTTGCAGTCTCTACAGTAGCACTGAGGAAGGTGGAGATAGAAGCAGCACAAGGATTCATTCAGGTGTACGGAAGTGCAGAAAGCATCTTGCTGATTGGAGAAGAGTGCCAAGAGATGGAGGAAAGAGCTCATCAGCAATCTGCTTCTCCTTTCGCTGTACAAAGGTGGGGAGAAGATGACCTGTATGTGAAAATAAAGCTAAAGCAGAGAAAGATCAGGTCTTCTTCAAGTCTGGGCTATGCTGTTGGACAGGGAAAATCTCAGGACTGGGTAAAGAAAAATTCAAATCCATTGGCAGGTAAACCCGCTGTCATGTATTTAGCTGGTTTTCTATTTATTTATTTTTTTAATCTCATTACTGTAGGCAGGAAGTTTGAAATATTTGCCAGTCACTGATTCATAGCCTGATATGACTTGGTTGGTGCTTAACAAAAATATGTGAATTGTTTTGCATCTTGTCTTGATTTTGTGGTTAACTTGGTATTTACTGCACCATTTAAGCTGTGAGCTCCATATTTGTTCCATCTCTACCTGTTTAGAAATGTTATGCCACAGCTATATGCGATGTGCCATTCAGAGCCAAGTGTTCTCCACCAATAGCCAGCTTGTTTCTGCTCTGGATGAAACAATATTATTGGATGAAACTATATTATTTTCCCTTATATTTCTTTGCAATAAATTGTAGCATATGCTCTGCCAGCTTGTACTTTGAGCAGCCAACACGTCTGCCAGCACAGAAAGGAGGTATAATTTAAGTTTATTAAGCCATGTCAAAATCAATTTGTGCACATATTAAAATTATGTATTTATATGTCTCCAGAACTCAGTGTCACACTCTAAATAGGTTAAAATCTACAGTGAAGCACAGCTACTCTCTTTAAATTAGCCATGATTATACCTTTTTGAAATTTGATTCACTTTATCATTCCATAACTAACCCTTTGTTTTCCATAGATTGGGTGTTGCATTGTGCCGTTCTTTCTTTTACAAAGAAACATTAAATTTTAATTTCGAGATATATCCAACTAATCTTAACCACTTTAAGACCAGGCCTTGTCAGACATTTTTAGTTTACATGTAAAAATTAAGCTTTTTTTGGCTTGAAATTTACTTTGATACCCAAACATTTCATATATAAAATTTATAATTTAGCAGAGGCCCTAGATATTCCAGGTGGTATGGTGACTTCACCTGCTCCACATTGGCCCAGAGGCCTTCTCTTGAATGCTCCCACAAGAGTAGAACGTTCAGATACCCTATAATGGGTTTCCCCCTGGCAGAAATGCCAAAACCAGGGTCAAAACCTTGGTGAACACCTGCAATGCTGTGCCTAGGCCAAAGGGCAGAGACACAGAATTAATTTTTTAATTTTTTTTATATAATGTAAGTATCCTTGATGTCCACCAAAGCCGTGGAATTCCATGGATGAAGAAAGAAACCACTGGCTTTACAGATTCCATATGAACTTTTTAACATGTAGGACCTTGTTGAAGTGCTTAAGGTTCAGAAATTTGATTCTAGCCCCGGTATTGGCAAGGTGAAGGGTCCAAGGTATTGCGATTATGGCATATCTAGACGACCTATTGCTTGTGGATCAGTCGGCTGCAGGACTAGACCAGAATGTGTCCAGCACGGTTCAGTACACTTGAAAGAAAAGGTATTTTTGCCTCAGACAATGATCAGTGCCATAAAGGATCTTGTTCAGGTGGTCTTTCGATTCGCCTTTGTATGAGATTGCTAGGGAAGATGGTAGCCTCATTCGAAGCAGTTCCCTACGCCCAGTTTCACTCAAGGCCTTTGCAGAACAGCATTCTGTCCACTTGGAACAAGAAGATTCAAGCTTTAGATTAACAGATGTACCTGTCCCCAAGAGTGCGGCAGAGTCTCAATTGGTGGTTGATAGCTGAAAATTTGCAGAGGGGCAAACCCTTCCCACCTGCAGCTTGGAAGTTTGTAACAGATGCCAGCCTCCTGGGCTGGGGGGCAGTTATAGAGGAATCCACTGTCCAGGAGAAGTGGTCAGAAATCGAGAAGACCCTGCCCATCAATATCTTAGAGATTTGGGCAGCTCGGCTGGCTTTGATATCATGTACTGTCAGATTACAGGGTTGTCCCGTCAGGATCCAATCCGACAATGCCACAGCTGTGGCTTACTTTAATCACCAAGGGGGCACCAGGAGTCAGGCGGCCCAGAAGGAAACGGACCATATCCTGACATGGGCATAGAAACATGTACCGTTTCTATCTGCTGTTTTCATTCCAGGTGTAGATAATTGGCAGGCAGACTACTTGAGCCGCGGAGTGGTCTCTGCATCCCGAGGTTTTCTCAACCATTTTCCAGAGATTGGGTACACCAGACATAGATCTATTGGCATCCAGGTTCAACAAGAAGTTTGACAGGTTTGTGTCAAGGACAAAAGATCCGCTCGCATTCGGAACAGATGCATTAGTGATTTCTTGGTACCGGTTTTCACTGATTTATGCCTTCCCTCCAATTCAGCTTCTACCGCGGCTATTGTGCATCATCAGGGAGGAAGGGAAGCCAGTAATTTTAGTATCCCCAGCGTGGCCCAGAAGGTCCTGGTACGCAGAGATTGTAAAATTGGCAGTGGGGGGGGGGGGGTCCGTGGTCGCTTCCACTTCGGCCAGACCTGCTCTCGCAAGGACCAGTATTCCATCCTGCCTTACCCTCACTAAATTTAAGGGTTTGGCTATTGAGGCTCAGATTTTGAAGAATCGAGGGCTTTCTGGCTCAGTGGTGACCACCCTGATAAATGCAAGGAAACCAGCTTTTAGGGCTATTTTATTATAGAATTTGGAAGTCCTATATTTCTTGGTGTGAGGCCAAAGGATGGCACCCCCGAAAGTATGTCATAGGAAGAATTCTCTTTCTTGCAGTTGGGGGTAGAAATGAAGCTGGCCTTAAAGCGGAGTTTCGCCCAAAAAAATTTAATAATTAAAAGTCGGCAGCTACAAGTACTGCAGCTGCTGACTTTTAATATATGGACACTTACCTGTCCTGTGCGCCCGCAATGTCGGCACCTGAAGCCGATCTGTCACTCGGCTCTCGGCTGCTGCCGCCACCATCTTCGGTAAGGTGGAACCTTCTTCCTTAAACCATAAGATACTCTCCTTGCCGAAGTCACTGCGACCAAAAAAACTAATTTCCTAGTCAAAAGGATTAAAGGAATATGCCAAATAGGCTCAAAAGGCTGTCTTTGCAAAGTGGCCAAGACCAGCTTAAAATCCCAAGGACATAAGGGCGGCCTAACAGGCGGAGTTACACAAACTACCCCTTGTATAAAGGCCCGGACTAAAGAATGTGACGCAATCGGTCTTTGAAAAAATACTGATAAGGCCGAGATTTGACCCTTGATTGTACTTAAAGTGGAGCTCCACCCTAAATAGCAACTTTTGCTATTTGGAACCCTCCCCCCCTCCGGTGTCACAATTGACACCTTTCAGGGGGGAGGGGGGTGAAGATACCTGTCTAAGACAGGTATTTTCACCCACATCCGGGAGTCCTGTCTCCGGGAATCTGCGGGACTTACGTCACTTCCCGCAGACTTCCCTTGGTGTTCTGGGAGACACTCGGCTCCCAGAACACAGGAGCACCAATCAGAACGGCGCAGCGCGACTCGCGCATGCGCCGTAGGGAACCGGGTTCCTGGTTCCCTCAGCGAGGATGGCGGAGGGAGCAGCAGAGCGACGAGCGGTCGCTAGTCCTCTGCTGCGGAAGTCGCTGGACTCCAGGACAGGTAAGTGTCCAAATATTAAAAGCCAGCAGCTGCTGTAGCTGCTGGCTTTTATTTATTTTTTTCCGGTGGAGCAACCCCTTTAAAGCGGAGTTCCACCCAAAAATGTAACTTCCGCTTTTTGGAATCCCCCCCCCCCCCCATTTGGCACCTTTCAGGGGGGAGGAGGGAGCACATATACCTGTGTAATCCAGGTATTTGCTCCCACTTCCGGGCATAGATCACCACGGTGACATACGCCACGTCCAGCGCCTACTCTGCCCCCCCCCCCGCTGTCTTCTGGAAGACAGCAGGGACCAGTGGGATCGCGCAGCGCGACTCGTGCAGGCACAGTAGGCCGCTACTTGGTCTTCACTATATACATTTACTAAATTTTATCCGATAGATGTAAGGCGGCAGGAGGCTGGTGCATTTGGGCCCTGTGTGCTGCGGGCAGCAATATAGGTCTTCTTGCCTGTTGGTGGTCTGCTTTTTATGTGTCCCCCTCCCCTCAGGGGCATTGCGCTGGGACGTCCCAGATGGTAATTACTATAGCTGCTCTGTGTTCCGTGATGTACGATAAAGAAAATAGGATTTTTTCTACAGCTTACCTGTAAAATCCTTTTCTTGGAGCACGTCACTGGACACAGAGGTCCCTCCCCTCTTTACTGGGATATTCATTGCTTTGCTACAAAACTGAGGTACTTCCCATATGGGAGGGGTTATAAAGAGGGGGACTTCCTGTTTTTTGGTGTGCCAGTGTCCATTCACCTATAGGTGGCGTATAACCCAGATAGTAATTACTATAGCTGCTCTGTGTCCCTTGATGTACTCCAAGAAAAGGATTTTACAGGTAAGCTGTAAGAAAAAATCATTTTTTAACCACTTAAGCCCCGGACCATTTTGTAGCTAAAGGACCAGAGCTGTTTTCAGAATTTTGCACTGCGCTGCTTTAACTGGAAATTGTGCGGACATGCAATGTTGTACCGAAACAAAATTTGCGTCCTTTTCTTCCCACAAATAGAGCTTTCTTTTAATGGTATTTGATTGCCTCTGCGATTTTTATTTTTTGCGATATAAACGGAAAAAGACCGAAAATTTTGAAAAAAAAGATATTTTCTACTTTTTGTTATAAGAAAAATCGAATAAACTCAATTTTAGTCATACATTTAGGCCAAAATGTATTCAGCCACATGTCTTTAGTAAAAAAAATGTCAATAAGCATATATTTATTGGTTTGCGCAAAAGTTATAGCGTCTACAAACTAGGGTACATTTTCTGGAATTTACACAGCTTTTAATTTATGACTGCCTATCTCATTTCTTGAGGTGCTAAAATGGCAGGGCAGTACAAAACCCCCCCAAATTACCCAATTTTGGAAAGTAGACACCCCAAGGAATTTGCTGAGAGGCATGTTGAGCCCATTGAATATTTTTTTTTTTTTGTCGCAAGTGATTGAATAATGACTAAAAAAAAAATTACAAAAAGTTGTCACTAAATGATGTATTGCTCACACATGCCATGGTTATATGTGGAATTGCACCCCAAAATACATTTTGCTGCTGCTCCTGAGTACGGGGATACCACATGTGTGGGACTTTTTGGGAGCCTAGCCGCGTACGGGCCCCCGAAAACCAAGCACCGCCTTCAGGATTTCTAAGGGCGCAAATTTTTGATTTCACTCCTCACTACCTATCACAGTTTCGAAGGCCATAAAATGCCAAAATAGCACAAATCCCCCCCCCCAAATGACCCCATTTTGGAAAGTAGACACCCCAAGCTATTTGCTGAGATGCATGGTGAGTATTTTACAGCTCTCATTTGTTTTTGAACATGAAGAAAAAAATGTTATTTTTTTTTTATTTTTTTTTCATTTTCAAAACTTTGTGACAAAAAGCGAGATCTGCAAAATACTCACCATACCTCTCAGCAAATAGCTTGGGGTGTCTACTTTCCAAAATGGGGTCATTTGGGGGGGTTTTGTGCCATCTGGGCATTCCATGGCCTCAAACTGTGATAGGCAGTGAGAAGTGAAATCAAAAATTTACACCCTTAGAAAGCCTGAAGGCGGTGATTGGTTTTTGGGGTCCCGTACGCGGCTAGGCTCCCAAAAAGTCTCACACATGTGGTATTCCCGTACTCAGGAGAAGCAACAGAATGTATTTTGGGGTGTAATTCCACATATGCCCATGACATGTTTTGAGCAATATATCATTTAGTGACAACTTTGTGCAAAAAATAAAAAAATAAATTGTCTATTTTCCGCAACTTGTGTCAACATATAAAATATTCCATGGACTCGACATGCCTCTCAGTATATAGCTTGGGGTGTCTACTTTCCAAAATGGGGTCATTTGGGGGGGTTTTGAACTGTTCTGGCATTTTATACACAACATTAGGAAGCTTACATCCACTCTTCTAACCACTTGAAGGCAAAGCCCTTTTTCACACTTTTTATTTACATGAAAACATATTTTTTTTTTGCAAGAAAATTATGTTGAACCCCCAAACATTATATATATTTTTAAAGCAAAGGCCCTACAGATTAAAATGGTGGGTGTTGCAATTTTTTTTTCTACACAGCATTTGCGCAGCGATTTTTCAAACGCATTTTTTGGGGAAAAAATACACTTTTTTTAATTTTAATGCACTAAAACACACTATATTGCCCAAATGTTTGATGAAATAAAAAAGATGATCTTAGGCCGAGTACATAGATACCAAACACGACAAGCTTTAAAATTTCGCACAAACGCGCATTGGCGACAAACTACATACATTTTTAAAAGCCTTTACAGGTTACGCCGTTAGATTTACAGAGGAGGTCTACTGCTAAAATTACTGCCCTCGATCTGACCTTTGCGGTGATACCTCACATGCATGGTGCAATTTCTGTTTACATATGACGCCAGACCGACGCTTGCGTTCGCCATTGGGCAAGAGCAGGGCAGGACAGGGGTGCTTTTTTTTTTTTTTTTTATATATTATTAATTTTGCTTTTTTCTTTTATTTTTAAACTGTTGCTTCCATATTTTTTTTTTATCATTTTTATTGTTATCTCAGGGAATGTAAATATCCCCTATGATAGCAATAGGTAATGACAGGTACTCTTTTTTGAAAAAACTGGGGTCTATTGGACCCTAGATCTTTCCTCTGCCCTCACAGCATCTGACCACACCAAGATCGGTGTGATAAAATGCTTTCCCAATTTCCCAATGGCGCTTTTTATATCCGGGGGGGGGTGACATTCCCTCCCACTGCTTGTAAAAGCAGTCCAGAGGCTAATTAGCCACTAGGATTGCTTTTACATGAAAGCCGGCCGCTGGCTGAAAAGAATGATACCAAGATGATACCTAAACCCACAGGCATCATTCTGGTATAAACATTCAAAGTCCAGCAACATACCAGTACGTTGCTGGTCCTTGTTGGACATGTATTGTAATCTTTTTTTTCATGCAGCCTGTTGGCTGAACGAAAAAAAAAAGATTGATCGGTGGGTATGCCCACCATTAGAATACCGCCCTTCATCCACCCACTTCTAATGATGGGCATACATGCACCATTTATATATGCCGAAGCATGGGGGCATCTTCCCGCAAAAGTTATGCCACGTATGCATGGTCAGACTTTTCCACGGGCAAGCCTCCGTCGGAATTTCGACCGTATGTACGCGGCATTAGGAGCAAAATCGCTCCTCTGCCCCTGCTGCCCCAATGCTTCGGCATATATGCTTTTTTTTTTTTTAACTGTGGTGGTGAAATCACCTCCTACAGCACTGGAGTCGCAGGGATCAGGCCTGTCTCTGCGAACGCTGCAGTTATGTGTGTTGTGTTTTGCAAGTGACAGTGATCGATCGATACTGCACTTGGGTGGCCTGGGCTGGACGGAGGGGCAAAACGCAGGTGCTAGCAGGTATCTGGGCTGATCCCGCTAACACTGCGTTTTTGGGAACCCTAAACTGCTGGGGACGCTAGTATAGATCTGATCAGATCAGATATTGATCTGTTCAGATACTATACCACTAAGGGGGGTGTATGATTAACGCGTGGGTGTTAGCGCTACTGGCACTAACCTGACGCTGCCTGGGGTGTGACGCAGACCCTCTCTGACGCTAAAACCTAATTGATATCACCCGCCGGGCGATCAGGGGGTTAAACCTTTATTGGGTTATATATGGCGGGTGCCCTGACACTATAAAAAGCAAACTAACCAGCGTCACCCGTAACACTTATATGGCGATTACTGGTGAAAGGGTTAACTAGGGGCAATTAGGGGGTTAAAACCTTTATTAGGTAATATATGGGGGTACCTGACGCTATATAAAAACCTGACGGCGAACCTAAAAAAAACTACTGGCTACCGATCTGCATCACCGACGCTAAGACAACGATCATAAAAACGATCGCTTAGCGACAGTGGTGATAGGGGGTGAAAGGGTTACCTGGGGGGCGATCAGGGGGTTAAACCTTTATTAGATAATATATGGGGGTACCTGACGCTATAAAAACCTGCGGCGAACCTAAAAAAAATTACTGGCTACCGATCTGCATCACCGACGCTAAGACAGCGATCAGAAAAATGATCGCTTAGCGACAGTGGTGATAGGGGGTGAAAGGGTTACCTGGGGGGCGATCAAGGGGGTTAAACCTTTATTAGGTAATATATCGGGGTACCTGACGCTATAAAAACCTGCGGCGAACCTAAAAAAAATTACTGGCTACCGATCTGCATCACCGACGCTAAGACAGCGATCAGAAAAATTATCGCTTAGTGACAGTGGTGATAGGGGGTGAAAGGGTTACCTGGGGGGCGATCAAGGGGGTTAAACCTTTATTAGGTAATATATGGGGGTACCCGACGCTCTAAAAACCTGTGGCGAACCTAAAAAAAATTACTGGCTACCGATCAGCATCACCGACGCTAAGACATCGATCAGAAAAATGATCGCTTAGCGACGGCGGTGCTAGGGGGTGAAAGGGTTACCTGGGGGGTGATCAGGGGATTAAACCATTATTAGGGGGGTTAGGGGGCTACACTGGACCTAAAACTAAATGTAGTGACACTTTTACAGTCACAAATGTCACTGATTGCAGTGATCACTAAATAAATGGTCACTGCAATCAGTGACACTGTGACTGGGGGGTGGTCTGGGGGGGGGGGCGATTTATGTGCCTATGTGTCCTGGTGTCAGTGTGCTGTTTTGTGCACTAACATGCATCTTCTCCTGTACGGCGCTCGGTATATGTGAGCGCCGCAGGAGAGATGACATCACTTCCTCCTGCCTGTGTAAACAGTACACAGGCAGGGGAAGCTCTCTCATTCGCCAGGAGCGATCGAGAGGGGGGGGCCGGAATCGAACGGCCGTCCCCTCATGCCGGATCGCTCCCGAAGGTTAAACGACCACCCACTATACAAAGGCAATCACGTATATGTACGTGATTCTGCCTGTCGGTGCCATTCTGCCAACGTATATTTACAGTGGGCGGTCGTTAAGTGGTTAAAAAAAATGATCCCAAAAAAGAAAAGACCAAAAATGTTGTAAAAATTTTTCTCTTAGTTTCTGTCAGTAAATTTTGTAAATAAGTAATTTTTTCTCCTTAACTGATGTGCGCTGATGAGGCAGCACTGATGGGCACTAATATGCGGCACTAATATGCGGCACTAATATGCTGCACTGATAGTGGGCACTGATAGGTGGCACTGACGGGCCCTGATAGATGGACACAGCCGATCACATGATTGAGCCGCGTGATTGTTGTGCTGTGCACCCCCTGCGGGCGCGCAGGAACGGCCGTTTAGGTGCGCCGTCATATGACGTCCACCCAGAACGAGAGCCGCACTGTCCCGCCGCCATTTGATGGTGGGCGGGGGTGGCAAGTGGTTAAGGTTTTCTTTGCTTTATTCTATTCTACCATATTCATTCCGATATACATACAGTGAGGGAAAAAAACGATTTGTTCGCCTGCAGATTTTGTGCATATGCCCACTGACAAAGAAATGATCAATCTATAATTTTAATGGTAGGCTTATTTTAACAGTGAGAGACAGAATAACAACAAAAATTCCAGAAAAATGCATTTCAAATAAGTTATAAATTGATTTGCATTTTAATGAGTGGAATAAGTATTTGATCCCCCATCAATCGGCAAGATTTCTGGCTCCGAAGTGTCTTCTATACAGATTCCAATCTCTCCACCATGGCCAAGACCAAAAAGCTATCTAAGCATGTCAGGGACAGGATTTTAGACCTACACAAGGCTGGAATGTGCTACAAGACCATCACCAAGCAGCTTGGTAAGAGGGTGAAAAAGTTGGTGCGATTATTCGCAAATGGAAGAAACACAAAACGGTCAATCTCCCTCGGTCTGGGGCTCCATGCAAGATCTCACCTTGTGGCATTTAAATTATCATGAGTACGGTGAGGAATTCGCCCAGAACTACATGGGAGAATCTTGTCAATAATGTCAAGGCCGCTGGGACCATAGTCAATAAGAAAACAATTGGTAACACACTACACCGTAAAGGACTGAAATCCTGCAGCGCATGCAAGGTCCCCCTGCTCAAGAAAGTACATGTACAGGCCTGTCTGAAGTTTGTGAATGAACATCTGAATGATTCGGAGGAGAACTGGGTGAAAGTGTTGTGGTCAGATGAGACCAAAATCAAGCTCTTTAGCATCTCCACTGTCAAACATGGAGGTGGAAATACAGGTCCTTCTCAAAAAATTAGCATATTGTGATAAAGTTCATTATTTTCTGTAATGTACTGATAAACATTAGACTTTCATATATTTTAGATTCATTACACACAACTGAAGTAGTTCAAGGCTTTTCTTGTTTTAATATTGATGATTTTGGCATACAGCTCATGACAACCCAAAAATCCTATCTCAAAAAATTAGCATATCATAAAAAGGTTCTCTAAACGAGCTATTAACCTAATCATCTGAATCAACTATTTAACTCTAAACACCTGCAAAAGATTCCTGAGGCTTTTAAAAACTCCCAGCCTGGTTCATTACTCAAAACCGCAATCATGGGTAAGACTGCCGACCTGACTGCCTTCCAGAAGGCCATCATTGACACCCTCAAGCAAGAGGGTAAGACACAGAAAGAAATTTCAGAACGAATAGGCTGTTCCCAGAGTGCTGTATCAAGGCACCTCAGTGGGAAGTCTGTGGGAAGGAAAAAGTGTGGCAGAAAACGCTGCACAACGAGAAGAGGTGACCGGACCCTGAAGAAGATTGTGGAGAAGGACCGATTCCAGACCTTGGAGGACCTGCGGAAGCAGTGGACTGAGTCTGGAGTAGAAACATCCAGAGCCACCGTGAACAGGCGTGTGCAGGAAATGGGCTACAGGTGCCGCATTCCCCAGGTCAAGCCACTTTTGAACCAGAAACAGCGGCAGAAGCGCCTGACCTGGGCTACAGAGAAGCAGCACTGGACTGTTGCTCAGTGGTCCAAAGTACTTTTTTCGGATGAAAGCAAATTTTGCATGTCATTCGGAAATCAAGGTGCCAGAGTCTGGAGGAAGACTGGGGAGAGGGAAATGCCAAAATGCCTGAAGTCCAGTGTCAAGTACCCACAGTCAGTGATGGTCTGGGGTGCCATGTCAGCTGCTGGTGTTGGTCCACTGTGTTTTATCAAGGGCAGGGTCAATGCAGCTAGCTATCAGGAGATTTTGGAGCACTTCATGCTTCCATCTGCTGAAAAGCTTTATGGAGATGAAGATTTCATTTTTCAGCACGACCTGGCACCTGCTCACAGTGCCAAAACCACTGGTAAATGGTTTACTGACCATGGTATTACTGTGCTCAATTGGCCTGCCAACTCTTCTGACCTGAACCCCATAGAGAATCTGTGGGATATTGGGAAGAGAAAGTTGAGAGACGCAAGACCCAACACTCTGGATGAGCTTAAGGCCGCTATCGAAGCATCCTGGGCCTCCATAACACCTCAGCAGTGCCACAGGCTGGTTGCCTCCATGCCACGCCGCATTGAAGCAGTCATTTCTGCAAAAGGATTCCCGACCAAGTATTGAGTGCATAACTGAACATAATTATTTGAAGGTTGACTTTTTTTGTATTAAAAACACTTTTCTTTTATTGGTCGGATGAAATATGCTAATTTTTTGAGATAGGATTTTTGGGTTTTCATGAGCTGTATGCCAAAATCATCAATATTAAAACAAGAAAAGGCTTGAACTACTTCAGTTGTGTGTAATAAATCTAAAATATATGAAAGTCTAATGTTTATCAGTACATTACAGAAAATAATGAACTTTATCACAATATGCTAATTTTTTGAGAAGGACCTGTATTATGCTTTGGGGGTGTTTTTCTTCTGCTAAGGGGACAGGACAGTTTCACCGCATCAAAGGAACGATGGACGGGGCATGTACCATCAAATCTTGGGTGAGAACCTTCTTCCCTCAGCCAGAGCATTGAAAATGGGCCAACTTTGAAGCGTGACATGTTTGGTATCGATTTACTCGGCGTAACATCTTTCACAATATAAAAAAAATTGGGCTAACTTTACTGTTGTCTTCTTTTTTTTATTCAAAAAAGTACACTTGAAAGACCGCTGCACAAATACGGTGTGACAAAAAGTATTGCAACGACAGCCATTTTATTCTCTAGGGTGTTAGAAGCTCCAAACATTATATATTTTTTTCTAAGTAATTTTCTAGCAAAAGAAAATATTTTTAACTTGTAAACACCAAATTTCAGAGGCTCGGTCACCTTAAGTGGTTAAAGGTGAACTTGTGCTTTAATGCACAATTAGGGAGGTGATTTCCCCTTTGTTAATTGGTATAGTTTTGAAGTAATTGTAGCTTAAAGTAGATGTAAACCCGATTCATGAAATTTGAGCTGGGCACATTCAGTCAGGTCCATAAATATTGGGACATCAACACAATTATAATCTTTTTTGGCTCTATACACCACCACAATGGATTTGAAATGAAACAAACAAGATGTGCTTTAACTGCAGACGTTCAGCTTTAATTTGAGGGTAATTACATCCAAAACAGGTGAACGGTGTAGGAATTACAACAGTTTGTATATGTGCCTCACACTTTTTAGGAGACCAAAAGTAATGGGACAATTGGCTGCTCATCTGTTCTAGGGCCAGGTGTGCGTTATTCCCTCATTATCACATTTACAAGGAGCAGATAAAAGGTCCAGAGTTAATTTCAAGTGTGCTATTTGCATTTGGAATCTGTCACTGTCAACTCTCAATATGAGATCCAAAGAGCTGTCACTATCAGTGAAGCAAGCCATCATTAGGCTGAAAAAACAAAACAAACCCATCAGAGAGATGGCAAAAACATTAGGTGTGACCAAATCAACTGTTTGGAACATCCTTAAAAAGAAAGAACGCAGCGGTGAGCTCAGCAACACCAAAAGACCCAGAAGACCATGGAAAACAACTGTGGTGGATGAAAAAAGCCTTCACAGTTCTGAAACAACATCCTATGGACAGATGAGACCAAGATCAACTTGTACCTGAGTGATGGGAAGAGAAGAGTATGGAGAAGGAAAGGAACTGCTCATGATCCAAAGCATACCACCTCATCAGTGAAGCATGGTGGTGGTAGTGTCATAGCGTGGGCATGTATGGCTGACAATGGAACTGGTTCTATTGTATTTATTGATGATGTGACTGCTGACAAAAGCATCAGGATGAATTCTGAAGTATTTCTGGCAATATCTGCTCATATTCAGCCAAATGCTTCAGAACTCATTGGACGGCGCTTCACAGTGCAGATGGACAATGACCCTAAGCATACTGCGAAAGCAACCAAAGAGTTTTTTAAGGGAAAGAAGTGGAATGTTATGCAATGGCCAAGTCAATCACTTGACCTGAATCCGATTGAGCATGCATGTCACTTGCTGAAGACAAAACTGAAGGGAAAATGCCCCAAGAACAAGCAGGAACTGAAGACAGTTGCAGTAGAGGCCCGGCAGAGCATCACCAGGGATGAAACCCAGCGTCTGATGATGTCTATTCGTTCCAGACTTCAGGCTGTAATTGACTGCAAGGGATTTGCAACCAAGTATTAAAAAGTGAAAGTTTGATTTATGATTGTTAATCTGTCCCATTACTTTTGGTCCCTTTAAAAAGTGTGAGGCACATATACAAACTGTTGTAATTCCTACACCATTCACCTGATTTCGATGTAAATGCCCTCAAATTAAAGCTGAAAGTCTGCAGTTAAAGCACGTGTTTGTTTCATTTCAAATCCATTGTGGTGGTGTATAGAGCCAAAAAGATTAGAATTATGTCAATGTCCCAATATTTATGGACCTGACTGTATATCTGCAGTGTTTTCTTATCTCTCTTCAAAGCACTATGTCCCGTGGCTGTCTCCTGCCCCGTTCTGCTATCAGCCTGATAACTCCTGACAAGTTCTCTAACACAGGAGATAAAAGCAGGCTTAGTTTTTTTGTTGGGGAGGATGCTTTAACCACTTAACAACCACCTGCCGACAAATAACGTCGACAAGGTGGTTGCTTAACTCTGGGAGGACGTTATATAACGTCCTCCCAGAATCGCGCTCCCGCGCGCCCCCTGGGGCGCGCACACGGGAAACTCCGTGACCGCCGGGTCCTCTGGATCACGAATCGCGGTAAATCGCCGCTGATAGCGGCCGTTTACCACGTGATCGCTCCGTCAAATGACAGAGCAATCACTTGTAAACAGACCGGCGTCATTTGATGACGCCGGTTCCTCCCTCCCCTCTCTGTACCGATCGGTACAGTGTGAGAGGGGAGGGGGAGGGAGCGGATGGCAGCAGCACTGTGGGCTGGATCTGTGACAATTGCAGTCACAGATCCAGCCATCCATCCATCCCTGCTCAGCCATCCCTGTGCTATACCCTGCCAATACTCTGCAATACACCCTGCCAATACTCTGCAAAATACCCTGCCAATACTCTGCAAAATACCCTGCCAATACCTTGGTGCAATACTCTGCAATACCCTGGTGCAATACTCTGCAATACCCTGGTGCAATACTCTGCAATACCCTGCGCAATACTCTGCAATACCCTGCAAAATACTCTGCAATACCCTGCGCAATACTCTGCAATACCCTGCGCAATACTCTGCAATACCCTGCGCAATACTCTGCAATACCCTGCGCAATACTCTGCAATACCCTGCGCAATACCCTGCAAAATACTCTGCAATACCCTGCGCAATGCCCTGCAAAATACTCTGCAATACTCTGGTGCAATACTCTGCAATACTCTGGTGCAATACTCTGCAATACTCTGGTGCAATACTCTGCAATACCCTGCGCAATACTCTGCAATACCCTGCGCAATACTCTGCAATACCCTGCGCAATACTCTGCAATACCCTGCGCAATATTCTGCACAATACTCTGCAATACCCTGCACAATACTCTGCAATACCCTCCGCAATACTCTGCAATACCCTCCGCAATACTCTGCAATACCCTCCACAATACTCTGCAATACCCTCCACAATACTCTGCAATACCCTCCACAATACTCTGCAATACCCTCCACAATACTCTGCAATACCCTCCACAATACCCTGTACAATACCCTCCACAATACCCTGCCATACACCGCAATACCCTGCCATAGTCCGCAATACTCCGCAATGCCCTGCAATACTCCGCAATGCCCAGCAATACTCTGCAATAACCACTTCCCGCCCTCCGGCCGTCATATGACGTCCTTGACTTTGTGCGGGGATATCTGAATGATGGGAGCAGCTACAGGCATCATTCAGATATTAGCTTTTTCAGCCGGCGATTCCCTACACCATAAGAACAATCATAGCGGCTGTTCCACCGCTTGATCATTCTTACGGGAGGCGAGAGGGGATGTGTCCCCCCCCCCCCCCGCCGCCCTCCGGTGCTTCTACCGACTCACCGCTACGATCAAAGCCAGGATTGTTGTTTTTTTTTTTGTATTTTTTTCAGGCTTCCCAGCCTAGAGGTGAGATGTGGGGTCTTATTGACACCCCCCCCCCCATATCTCACTGTAAAGAGGACCTCTCATGCCATATTCCTATTACAAGGGATGTTTACGTTCCTTGTAATAGGTATGAAAGTGATCAAAAAAATGTTTAGGGCGGAAAAACATGTCAAACTAAAATAAATAAAGTAAAATGAAGAATAAAATTTTTTTTTTTTTTTAAAGCGCCCCTGTCCCCGTGAGCTCGCATACAGAAGCGAACGCATACGTAAGTCCCGCCCACATATGAAAACGGTTTTCAAACCACACATGTGAGGTATCTCTGCGAACGTTAGAGCGAGAGCAATCATTTTGGCCCTAGACCTCCTCTGTAACTCAAAACATGTAACCAGTAAAAATATTTAAAGCGTCGCCTATGGGGATTTTTTAAGTAGCGAAGTTTGGCGCCATTCCACAAGTGTGTGCAATTTTTAAGGGCGACATGTTAGGTATCTATTTACTCGGCGTAACTTCATCTTTCACATTATGCAAAAACATTGGGCTAACTTTACTGTTTTTTTTTTTTTTTAAGCACAAAACATTTTTTTTCCGTAAAAAACGCGTTAAAAAAATTGCTGCGCAAATATCGTGCGAGATAAAAAGTTGCAACAACCACCATTATATTCTCTAAGGTCTTTGCTAAAAAAACATATATAATGTTTTGGGGTTCCATGTAATTTTCTAGCAAACAAATGATGATTTTTACATGTAGGAGAGAAATGTCCGAATTGGCCTGGGTGCTCCAGAACGCCTGAAGGTGCTCCCTGCATGTTGGGCCTCTGTATGTGGCCACGCTGTGTAAAAGTCTCACACATGTGGTATCGCCATACTCATAATAGCAGAATGTGTTTTGGGGTGTAATTTGTGGAATGCATATGCTGTGTGTGAGAAATAACCTGCTAATATGACAATTTTGTGAAAAAAAAAAAAAAGAAAAAAAAAATCTTGATTTTGCAAAGAATTGTGGGAAAAAATGACAACTTCAAAAAACTCACAATGACTCTTTCTAAATACCTTGGAATGTCTTCTTTCCAAAAAGGGGTCATTTGGGGGGTATTTGTACTTTTCTGGCATGTTAGGGTCTCAAGAATTGAGATAGGCCGTCAGTACTTCAGGTGTGATCAATTTTCAGATATTGGCACCATAGCTTGTGGACTCTATAACTTTCACAAAGACCAAATAATATGCACCAATTTGTACTTATTTTTACCAAAGATATGTAGCAGTATAAATTTTGGCCAAAATTTATGAAGAAAAAATAGTAATTTGCAAAATTTTATAACAGAAACGAAAAAAAATCATTTTTTTACAAAATTTTCAGTCTTTTTTCTCTTATAGCGCAAAAAATAAAAAACCCAACAGTGATTAAATACCACCAAAAGAAAGCTCTATTTGTGTGAAAAAAAGGACAAAAATTTCATATGGGTACAGTGTTGTATGACTGAGTAATTGTCATTCAAAATGTGAGAGCACCGAAAGCTGAAAATTGGTCTGGTTATTAAGGGGGTTTAAGTGCCCAGTGGTCAAGTGGTTAAATAGATTAGCAGAGTGCTGAACGATTCAACAAACAGAACTGAAAGTCTCTACCTATGAGGAAGGGGGGGGGGTGCCATTCCTCCAATCAGCTGTCTTGGCTATATGCCCAGGCTTCACTGCAGTGCTAACAAGGAAGAGAAAATCTAACACAATCTGCACTTTCTAAAGAATATATAAAGCTGAAGACAGCAGATGTACATTTAAAACTTATATAGGGAGATTTGTTTCATCCCTGTGTATCATCTGAGGCTGTTCACTTCACTGGGTATATGCAGGGCCGGTGCAAGGATTTTTGTGTGCATTTTGGTGACCCCCCATTAATCCTTCCACCACCCCGACCACAGACAGCAGCTCTGCCAGTAGGATGGGACTCAAACAAAGAAAAACATCCGTCATATAAGTGTGAACCACAATAAAGTGCAATGTGATAGATATGAAGAATCATTATTACATGTACATTCCAAAGTGCTAGTGCAATAAATAATATGCATAAAACATACATTTCATATAAAAAGTCCAATAAAATTGTGCTGTGATAAACTTGTGCAGAGCCACTGCAAGCTATTTGCACCGACCTCCATGTAACATCACCAAGACAGAGCAGATACCATCTACTTACCAAAAAATGTGACTTTATAAAATTATGAGATCATGTGTACTTTGTCATCTGCCGGATATTTGCAGCCACTTCACTCAAAGCAACAATGCAGGTATGATGGCTTTCTCCTAAAAGTGTCCTTTTACCACTCCGTCCAGTCCAGTACCAACCACAGGAAACCCCATATATGCCAAGAATAAAGCACAGTATAATGCATTAGCAGGACATACTGTGCTTTATTAAAGTAATGTACTTACAGCAAACTTTACTAGGATAAAGAGACAAAATGTTTAATTGGCTTGGTAATGCATTATAGTTTGCTTTATTCTTTGCATATACAGGATTTCCTGTGGTTGCTACTGGACTGGACGGAGTGGTGAAAGGCCACTTTTGGGAGAAATCTATTATACCTGCATTGTTGCATTTTTTAGTGAAGTGGCTGCAAATATCCGGCAGATAAGCACACATGACCTTGTCTGTATACATTTTTTGGTATGCATATAGTATGTGCGCTTGCGTCTTGGTGATATTACACTGAAATCGGTGCAAACAGCTTGCAGTGGATCTTCACAAGTTTATCATGACACAATTTTATAATTTATTTTTGTATGAAATTTATATCCTGCACTAGCACTTTGGATGTACATATATTATTAATTCTCACTATCTATTACATTGCACTTTAGGCACTTTTACATGAGAAGTCCAATTGGATCCGCCTGTCTGTTTTTCAGGCGCACCCAATTGGACCCTTCTATTCTCTTGGAGCAGCGGGTGTAATCTCCAATCCAATCTATTAAAAACAATTGGAAGGAAATCTGTTCCCCTTCCGTTGATCGGATCAAATCACAGTTGGGTGTAAATGGACAACAAAGTCTGTTTACATCTGACCACCCCATACAGCAGAGCGGGCTCCATCCATCAGCTCAAAGATCCCCCACTGTGCAAAGCAGAGTCCCCCCTCCGCCCACATGTCTTCTGTTCTGCACTTACCCTGTTCATCTCCTATGCCATCTGACGCTGTGCAGCTTCTGCCTCCCCATGTCTCCATCTCTCTTTCCCCTTGCTCTATCTTTCCTTCTCTGTCTCCTCTTCCTCATGTGTTCACCCTACAAAGGGTCCCCATGTACATGCAGGGGGCTGTATAATAAAAGCACACATAAAGACATTTAATCCTTGCCTTACCTTCCACACAGGATCTTCATCTGTACCGTTCCTGTGTATGCTGGCCCCACCCCCTGATCTCACTTGGCCCCTCCCCCTCGTCTGCTGGGCTCCTTCTCATGTGAATCACCTCCAGTTCAGCAGCGATGGTCTCTGTGCTCAGTGCCGGACTGGAGGTGGGAGTGCATGGCAGGGGATTGTTCATAGGGCAAGCAGGAGGGGGAGAAATAAAGAGAGGCCGGGAGGTGGCAGCTCTGATGTTCACAGTGCCCGGTTCTGTGCTGCCTGTCACTATACGCTGCTACGCTGAGCGAGGTAAACGCGAGAGCGGGGGTGGCGACAGCATAAGCTTTTTTTTATATAGAGAAGCCTTGGCTTTAGCCCCCCCCTCTCCTGGCACCCTTAGGTGGCCGCTTGGGCTGCCTTATCCTAGCGCCGGCCCTGGGTATATGTGAGGGTTTACATCCACTTTAAATATCACCAGAAAAGTCCTGTGGTTATTAGTGCATCAGCTAGCAAGTTACCTTACATGTTCCTCCTTTTATTTTTTATTTAATCTTAATCAAGGATCCTCAAACAGTATCCAGCTCAGCCCTGTGGCTCTGTTTGTTTTGCTTTAATTGAATGAGCGTACGAGATATTCAGTTAGCAGCTCCTCACTGATCATGGCAATTACGCCCTCCATCCCTGCCTGACTTCTTTGAGGGTTTCTCACCTCTGCTATTAAAGCGGAGCTCCGCCGGAAAAAAAAAATATTAAAAGCCAGCAGCTACAGCAGCTGCTGGCTTTTAATATTTGGACACTTACCTGTCCTGTAGTCCAGCGACGTCCGCAGCAGAGGACGAGCGATCGCTCGTCGCTCTGCTGCTCCCTCCGCCATCCTCGCTGAGGGAACCAGGAAGTGAAGCCCTGCGGCTTCATGCCCGGTTCCCTACGGCGCATGCGCGAGTCGCGCTGCGCCGTTCTGATTCGTCCTCCTGTGTTCTGGGAGCCGAGTGTCTCCCAGAACACTACGGGAAGTCTGGGGGAAGTGACATCACTCCCGCAGATTCCCGGAGAGAGGACTCCCGGATGTGGGTGAAAATACCTGTCTTAGACAGGTATCTTCACCCCCCTCCCCACTGAAAGGTGTCAATTGTGACACCGGAGGGGGGGGAGGGTTCCGATGAGAGGAACTTGTAATTTAGGGTGGAGCTCCACTTTATCTGCTCTAAACCATTAATCCAATTGAAAATGTACAGTGAATATAAAGAGACAACCCATGGCTAACAAAATTGGTTCTCTTTTAGTCTATGTGTACACAGGCTTCATATCTGTTCAATAATGGAATGCAAAACTAAAATGATCATATATTTAGATATTCATGCCTCGGTCTTTAAATTATTCTTTTTTCCATTATTGTTTTTCATTCCATAATGATTTAGCATCAGCATATTCTTAGGAATATACTTTTTTAGTGGTGTGAAATGTAACCAGTGTTTTGCCAAAGAAAATGCAAAATGAACAGATGGAAAAGGTAGGCATAGATCTTAGATCATTTTAATGGTGAGAGAAAGTCGATTATTCAGAGCGGATTTTCCTGGCCAACCACTGCTGTGCTGTCAAAATTAATCTGGGAGTCGGAATATCTGTTCAGTGGATAAAAAAACACTAACTGCTACTATATTTAGCTGCATTTTTAACCAATTTAAGAAGATTTTTTGGAGATTGGATCTTAAATGCCCTAGTGTTTTCCTAAGCCAATGTAGCCTTTATAGATTTGTTGTTGATCAGTTATACAAGGTACAACCCAGCAAAGATAGATGCGCCCATCAGGGCTTTATAGACCATTTATGCCAGTCCCTGCTCCCAGTAAGTAAATAGACAATTGTGTCTTTAGTACAAACACAACTTTGTTGGTTTAGATTGAGGGCAATTCACACCAGAACGCAGTGCAGGAAACCCGCATTCTGTGCGCATTTCCTCGCACAGCGGTCAAAACACACTATACTTGTGATCTGCTGCGGGTGTCAGTGTAATGCTAAAGTCACTCCAAACGCAGGCTGCATGCGCCAGATTGCATATTACAGAAGTACCACGTGATCGGATTGCTCTGCATTTGTAAAGTAGGGCATGCCCTTCTGTTGCTGCGGTTCAGAGCCATGTCAGCCAATTCAAATAGGCTGAAATCGCACTGCACCCGAATCTAGTTGCCATCACATCTGTCAGAGTTTTCAAAGTTAGCGGCTTTCTCTTCTACGGAGCAATTCCTCATTCTTCATAAAGATAAGTTAGTCTTATGACCAAATCCATCTTTTCTTCCTAAAGTGGTATCAATCTTCCATTGCAGTGAAGACATGGGGGGTTATTTACGAAAGACAAATCCACTTTGCACTACAAGTGCAAATTGCACTTGTTAGTGCAGTCGCTGTAGATTCGAGGGGGACATGCAAGGAGAATAAAAAACAGCATTTTAGTTTGCAAATGATTGGATGAAAAAAAATCAGCAGAGCTTCCCCTCATTTTAGATCTACCCCTCAGATTTACAGCGACTGCACTTCCAAGTGCAATTTCAAGTGCACTTTGCACTTTGCACTTGTAGTGCAAAGTGGATTTGCCTTTTGTAAATAACCCCCATGGTCTTGCCTTTAAGGACCTTTTAAGTAGTTGGAGTGTATGAACTGTTTTTGAAGTATAAGGTATTGTTTAGTGTCCCTTGAAGTTACTGACACGGAATACACTTGCAGCATTAGAAGTTGGAGCACAGTCAGAACTTCAGGTTACTATACTTTCCAAGTAAGTTGTGTAAATAGTTTCCAGGCTGACTAGCTTTTATACAAGCAGAGGTCAAAAATGGCAACATACGGGTATTTTCAAGTACAAGTTCTTTTGAATGTGATACCTTAAACTGATTTCCCCCCCCCCCCAGAATTCCTCTTTAACCACCTATGAGATTCTGCAATAACTTTGCTTGAAATATTAACATTTTTCTTAGTAACATCTTAACTGATATTAAGTACATTTTCATGTCTTGTAGGATCGAAATATATAAAGATAAGATCTTGAAGTTCGTGAAAAGTCTATGGACTAAAGCTTGAGCTATATTAGCTGGACAAATTGCTTTGTTTCTTCATGGGTGTTTGAACAGTTCTAATCATATCTTTGCTATATATATACAGTGCCTTGCGAAAGTATTCGGCCCCCTTGAACTTTTCATCCTTTTGCCACATTTCAGGCTTCAAACATAAAGATATAAAATTTAAATTTTTTGTGAAGAATCACCAACAAGTGGGACACAATTGTGAAGTGGAACGAAATCAATTGGATATTTTAAACTTTTTTAACTAAGAAAAAAATGAAAAGTGGGGCATGCAAAATTATTCGGCCCCTTTACTTTCAGTGCAGCAAACTCACTCCAGAAGTTCAGCGAGGATCTCTTAATGATCCAATGTTGTCCTAAATGACTGATGGTGATAAATAGAATCCACCTGTGTGTAATCATGTCTCTGTATAAATGCACCTGCTCTGTGATAGTCTCAGGCTGGGTTCACACTGGTCCGACAAACGCTCCAACATTGGGAGCTCATGTCGCATGACGTGTGAAAATCAATGTTTCCCTATGAGAGCCATCTTATCTGGTCCGACACATGTCGGTCCGACTTTGAAAATGCTCCCCGTACTACTTTGGTCCGACTTTTGTCCTACTTCAGCCCATTGAATATCATTGAAGTCGGATCAAAGTAGGATCCTTGTCCTAACCATCCGACATTTGACATCCGACATGGTGATTACAGCAGCAGTAAAAGGAATTTATCTCACCCTGGGATTGTTTTGATTGGTCAAAGGACAAGTCAGACTAGCACAAAGTCGGATCAAAGTAGTATCCTGTTCATGAAAGTCGGATGGATGTCGGACCGATGTAGGATCAATGTAGGACTGATGTCGCAGAGCAAAGTAGGATGAAAGTTGTATGACTGTCGTGTCGTACCAGTGTGAACCCAGCCTCAGGGTTCTGTTGAAAGCGCAGAGAGCATCATGAAGACCAAGGAACAGACCAGGCAGGTCTGTAATACTGTTGTGGAGAAGTTTAAAGCCGGATTTGGATACAAAAAGATTTCCCAAGCTTTAAACATCCCAAGGAGCACTGTGCAAGCGATCATTTTGAAATGGAAGGAGTATCGGACCACTGCAAATCTACCAAGACCTGGCTGTCCCTCTAAACTTTCAGCTCAGACAAGGAGAAGACTGATCAGAGATGCAGCCAAGAGGCCCATGATCACTCTGGATGAACTGCAGAGAACTACAGCTGAGGTGGGAGAGTCTGTCCACAGGACAACAATCAGTCGTACACTGCACAAATCTGGCCTTTATGGAAGAGTGGCAAGAAGAAAGCCATTTCTCAAAGATATCCATAAAAAGTCTCGTCTAAAGTTTGCCACAAGCCACCTGGGAGACACACCAAACATGTGGAAGAAGGTGCTCTGGTCCGATAAACCCAAAATCGAACTTTTTGGTCACAATGCAAAACGATATGTTTGGCGTAAAAGCAACACAGCTCATCACCCTCAACACACCATCCCCACTGTCAAACATGGTGGTGGCAGCATCATGGTTTGGGCCTGCTTTTCTTCAGCAGGGACAGGGAAGATGGTTAAAATTGAGGGGAAGATGGATGCAGCCAAATACAGGACCATTCTGGATGAAAACCTGTTGGAGTCTGCAAAAGACCTGAGACTGGGACGGAGATTTATCTTCCAACAAGACAATGATCCCAAACATACAGCAAAATCTACAAAGGAATGGTTCACAAATAAACGTATCCAGGTGTTAGAATGGCCAAGTCAAAGTCCAGACCTGAATCCAATCGAGAATCTGTGGAAAGAGCTGAAAACTGCTGTTCACAAACGCTCTCCATCCAACCTCACTGAGCTCGAGCTGTTTTGCAAGGAAGAATGGGCAAGAATTTCAGTCTCTCGATGTGCAAAACTGATAGAGACATACCCCAAGCGACTTGCAGCTGTAATCGCAGCAAAAGGTGGCTCTACAAAGTATTAACGCAAGGGGGCCGAATAATTTTGCATGTCCCACTTTTCATTTTTTTCTTAGTTAAAAAAGTTTAAAATATCCAATAGATTTCGTTCCACTTCACAATTGTGTCCCACTTGTTGGTGATTCTTCACAAAAAATTAAAATGTTATATCTTTATGTTTGAAGCCTGAAATGTGGCAAAAGGATGAAAAGTTCAAGGGGGCCGAATACTTTCGCAAGGCACTGTGTGTGTGTGTGTGTGTGTGTGTGTGTGTGTGTATATATATATATATATATATATATATATATATATATATATATATATATATATATATATATATATATTTTTTATTATTATTATTCCTTGATGATGCTGCAGAAAATTATGATGTGTTTTTTGGAGTATTCTCTAAAAGCTATTGTTATAACCACAGTTGAGTTCTTTCTGCTGTAATTTGACATTCAGTTCTGGCCTCCTTGAGCTTTATAAAAGCAGCTAAAGCTATTCCCTTGTTACCTCTAAAGATAAGTCTGGTGGCTGCTGGTTCAGGAAATAAATGAGCCGTCCGTTTTCCTTTGTTGTTCTGTGAAATGCACAACTAAGGTCTTTTTCATTTCCTACTGCTGTACAGTTCACAGATGCTGTCACTGCCTTTCCTGCCTTACTATGAAGGATAAGGGCATCTCATTTAAGCTGCAAGATGAGAGCGCCCAATGGCATGCATTAATAACTTAACCTTTAAGCTTCATTAAGCCTTCATTATAGGATGGGCAGGAGCTTATTTGGTGGTGTATTCCAGGCTGTCACTGTGTGAAGGGCTTTTTAATGCAATGGTTTCTACCTACCATATTATTGTAAATATATGTTGAATTCTTATCACACTCAGAATATTTTAGTACTTTTTAGATAAAGTGCCTCAAATAGGCAAAGATTTTCTGATTTAAATGAAACCTTTTCCTTTTACATTTCCGTTAAAGTGGTACTAAACCCATCAATTTAAGTTTCCCAAATTAGTTACATTCAAGGCATGCTGTGAATGCTAAGGCTGCATTCACACCTGAACGTTTTTTCCATACTTTTTTCACCCAATTTTAGCGCGTTTTTGGCACATTTTTATACAGAGTTTTTGAGCTTTGGCATTGTTTTATTAGCTTATAAAGAAAACTCATCTGTTGCATCATTTGTTTCTAGGTTTTAAAGTTTTCTTTTAGCTTTTCCATCAGCTTTTATTTTTTTTATTCACTTTTTTTGTTAGGGTAAGGGGTTAGAGTTAAGGCTAGGTTAGAAAAAGAAATAAAAAATATTACTGCGCAGGTGATGGCCTAAGTGAAAATAAAGCTGCTTGCAATATCACAACAGAACCAATTGTGCAAAAACATACATAATAATTGCAGTGCTAAATAAATGAAGTTCAAGGTAAATCATTAAAAATAGTACATATAGTGCTTGATCACTAAAGTGCATAGTGACAGATGAAAAGAAAGTCCATTCAAGTCATATGTCCAAAGAAATTTGATTGTTTAAATGAATATCCACCCGGTGCACCCTCCACCATGATAATAAACAGGATGTGAGCTTACCAGATCCACATAGTGTAAAACCGTAAAAACTTATTTGAGAAAAGGTTACTAAACACTTGCAGTAATCCAGTTAATAGTCAGCGGTTAAAATGGTAGTTCCCAGGATAAAAACGACTTGTATACAAGCTCAATTAGCATGGTTAGTTCAGACATGGGCTACATCCTGCATGTTTTGTCCTATGTGACATAATCGGGGACATGGAGTCTATGTCCACTTCCACGCCATTATATAGTGTCCTGGTCAGGGAGAGCGCAGCTGTCTTCATTAGACAAATTCCATGTGTTATCAATATGACCACCGTTCTGCCAAGCCTCTTTCCGTGAAAGAGCTCTTTTTAAAAAAAAAAAATGCGGCCTCAAGGAACGAACCAAGCCTTGTTTTGAAATCAAAATGGCCGCTACAAGATCTATATAAATGGCTAAGCCTTGTTTTGAAAACAAGATGGTCCCATCAAAATTTGAGTAGAAAACCAAGCCTTGGTTTGGTGACTAGTGGATGGCCAAGCCTCGTTTTAAAAACAAGGGCCACATCAAAATTCCAAGTAGGAAACCAAGCCTCGGTTTGGCGACCTGGCCAAACCTCATTCTCAAGACCGCAAATGTTGGCTTTATTACTGGGTCCTTCCTAGAGAAACGGTCATTGCATAAAACAAAATGGCAAAAAAAGGAGATAAAAAAAATTATATAAAAGGCAAAAGTGCCAAATATTGTATAAAAAACAATCTCTGTATTTTAAATTTATAAAAAAGATAATGTGGCTTCCCTCTTCTGGCCATAGACTGTATTGTAATACGTAATAGGCAATACAGTAATCATGCAATGAGACTGGAATAATTAAGGGTAACTAGAAAACAATGAACAGTAACCACCTGCTTAAATTAAATGAATAAACATAAAAATGAAAACGTCCAATGAATAGGAACTCATTATTATGAATTATTACTAAAGCAATTATGTCCCAATCTGCATTCATATCATGAGGGACAAATGACTTTAATTCATAGATCCATTTGGACACGCCCCTTCTGCTGGATCCTCCCCTCCAAGGTGGTAAGTATTGCCAGAAAAGAGGTTACCCGAGGGTCCATATTATGGCAATGAGAGAAGTGTTTTGGCACTGTATGTTCTTTCTTATCCTTTCTAAAAAAAAAAAAAATTGTTAATAGGTTCATTTGTTCGTATTGAGAATGTTCTTGTCCTACCCACATACTGCTTCCCACATGGACAAGTGATGAGATAAACCACATTCTTTGTGGTACATGTGATGAAGTGTTTTTGATCCGATAAGTCCTACCAAGTACAGTGGAAGAGAGAGTGCAACTCTTTCGTTTGCTATCTTTATTAATCTTAGGTCATGAAGGTTGCCTCTATCATGTAAATAGGATAGGGGGGTTGCCATCATCCCGAAATTGGACTATAGAAGGGGGGATGGGGATGTATTGAGGGACTACTCCTAAGACCCTAACCACCCGAGATAATGAGAAATTTCCATTGGCGGCCATTTTGTCGTGGCCGCGCCTTGGCGCAAGTCGGTATTGCGGGCGGCCATTTTCTTGTGGTCCGTTCCCTTTTTATCAGAGGTGTCTGGCGGCCATTTTGGAGTGGGTTTTGGCCTCTAGCACTGGCTTTCTGAACGGTGCACAGCTCATTCTCAGTTTTTTTCCTCACACACACGCTGTGTATACAGGGAAGGCGGGCAGCGGTGCTGAGCAGTTTCCCTCCGAGTGGTGAGTCCCCTGGTTTACCCCCCCGGTCGGTGCAGCAAGGAGGGTGGACTTAAGTGTTTTTCACTTGGTCCCTGAGGGCTGTCGGGTGTTAATGGAGTCAGTATCTGGCCTTTCTTCCCCTAAATTGCCAGAGGCAGCTAACGGTGCCTCTGCACCTGCGGTTTCCATGGATTCACTGTCGGCAGTCCTGGTATCATTTGTTGCCAGGGTAGAAGCGGCATGCGGGAGTAAGGGAGGTAAAAAGTGCCCTCTCCCCCCGCCATCTTCTGGGGAGTGCAAGACAGGGCACTTGTGAGTGCACTTCTTGATGCTGTGAGGGACACTCTCAAGCTGGTAGATGCAGCTGATTCTTCCACAGAGGAGTCTGTCTCACAAATCTAACCGCTTTGTGAAAGTTTTTCCTTGTGTTACTTTATTTAATAAGTTCATAAATAAGGAATGGGAATGGCCGCAGAGGTCCTTTTGTGGTCCCTCAGCGCATGGCGGTCCGTTATCCTTTTGGGGAGAGCCTTTTAAAAAAAAAAAAAAGATGGGCCTCTCCTCTGGTCGTGGACACCCCAGTCTCTCGGCTAAATAAGGTATCCACTCTCCCGGCAGAGTGAACCCCTGCCTTTTAAGAACCCTACTTATAGGAGGTCCGAAGCGGTGACCCGCTCCAGGTTCACCATACTAGGGTCAGCGTTGCGACCTATATTGACTGCGACTTTGGTGTCTCAGACATTCACTGAATGGGCAAGGTTTTTGCGACAGGCAGTAGAGGAGCATCAGCTTCCTCCAGAGTGCGTAAGGCTGGCTGACCAATTGGTACAGGGCTTTGTGTATTACTGTGATGCCACTCTGGATGCGGCCCCCTTGATTTCCAGGGCCTCTGTATCTGCGGCGGTACTGCACCGCCTGATTTGGCTGAAATACTGGTCCGCTGACCAAGCATCCAAAAGAGCTCTGGCAGATTGCCTTTTTCAGAGGCTTTTTGGTACCTCGCTGGATGACATTATTAAGGATGTCACTGGAGGTAAGTGCACACTTCTCCCGCAGTACTCTAAGGGGAAGAAGCCGCGCCGTTGGCCGGGGCCCTCCTATTCCGTGCAGAAGCGGTATTTTCGTCAGTCAGGGTCAGCCGGCAGATCCTCCCAGACTGACAAGGCTCC
The DNA here is from genome assembly GCA_029206835.1 of Rana muscosa. Lineage (NCBI taxonomy): Eukaryota > Metazoa > Chordata > Amphibia > Anura > Ranidae > Rana > Rana muscosa. The sequence goes on along the minus strand of CM055127.1, from coordinate 354,230,982 downwards.
AGCTGGGGGACAGAAGCGTCCCTGGGTGCGTAAGCCGAAAAAGCCGGCTAACAAGCATGCTACCGCATGAAGTTTTGCCCCCGCCCGACTCAAGGGTGGGGGGACGGCTTAGCGAGTTAGCAGCTCGGTGGACCTCCCTGCTCTCCTGCCAGTGGGTCTGCAAGGTGGTCACTTCGGGGTACAAGATAGTTTCTTGTCCACCAAACAGATCTTTCCCTCAAATCTTCCTCTCCTTCCGGCTCATCGGTCTGCTTTGATGGGAGCAGTACAAGACTTGCTCAGGTGTGGAGTAATTTTACCTGTGCCCCTGGAGGAACGTTTTCAGGGATTCTATTTGAATCTGTTTGTAGTCCCAAAGAAGGACGGTGTCCGTCCAATCTTGGACCTCAGGGCCCTAAATACCTTTGTGAGGGTGCGAAAGTTCAGGATGGAATCCATTCGTTCGGTGATTGCTGCGCATACTTGCATGTCCCCATCTGCAACAGCCATCAGAGGTTTCTGCGCTTTGCGATTTGGCATAGCATCAGCACCAAGAGTTTTTAACAAGGTCCCCCCCCCCCCCCCCGATCTGGCTTTGCTGAGACAGCGAGGCACTGCTTTCGTGGGCTACTTAGACGATTTTCTTCTGAGAGCTGCTTCTGGCTCAGAATTAGGAGGACATGTCTATAGCCAGTCACACCCCTTGGGAAATTGGTTGGGTACTGAACATACAGAAGTCGATGTTGGTACTGACTCAGCATCTGGAGTACCTAGGCTTGATCCTGGACTCCTCAGAGGCGAAGGTATTCCTACCTTTGGAGCAGTTGCAGACGCTCCAGTCGGCGGTGAAATTGTTAGCATCCCGCAAATGGTCGTCTCTCCATTTTTGCATGCGAGTTCTGGGCCTCATGGTGGCCTCCTTTGAGGCAGTACCATATGCCCAATTCCACACTCGAGTATTGCAGAAGGAGATCCTGTCCAAATGGAACAGATCTCCATTGTCCTTTGGATTCAGGTAAGTCACCTGGTCAAGGCATCCCTGAGTTGGTGGCTGAGATCCCCGGCTCTTCAGTCCGGGAGGTAGTTCCTTCCTTTCCATTGGACTGTGATCACGACGGACGCCAGCCTCACAGGTTGGGGGGGAGTCTGGGGGGGTCCAGTCGGCCCAGGGTTGCTGGACTCCGGACGAATCTCGCCTGCCGATCAATGTCCTCGAACTTCGAGCGATCAGACTGTGCCTCTCCAAGTGGTCGCAGAGACTTCAAGGGCGTCCTGTCAGAATCCAGTCGGACAACGCCACGGCGGTGGCTTCTGTCAACCATCAGGGAGGAACAAGGAGCTCGGCCGCAGCGTCGGAAGTCATTCACATCCTAAGATGGGCCGAAAGGAGCATGCCGGCTCTATCGGCTGTTTACATTCCGGGCGTAGAAAAGTGGCAGGCGGACTATCTGAGTCTCCAGATGCTGGACCAAGGGGAATGGTCGTTACACCCGGAGGTGTTTCAACTTCTTTGTTAGAAATGGGGCACACCAGTTGTGGATCTCCTGGCCTCTCGACTTAATCGCAAGGTGTCGAGGTTTGTGGCCAGGTCCAGGGATCCCTGGTCAGACGCGTTGGTGGCTCCATGGGGTCAGTATCGGCTAATTTATGCCTTTCCCCCAATGAAATTGCTTCCTCGTCTGCTCTGCAGAGTGGAGGCAGAGCGAATTCTGGTGATTCTAATCACCCCAGACTGGCCCCGGTGACCCTGGTACGCCGACCTCGTGAGACTGGTAGCAGACGCTCCCTGGCGACTGCCAATGCGGGAGGACCTTCTGTCTCAAGGTCCCATACTTCATCCTGCTTTACAGTCGTTGGCTTTTAACGGCATGGGTATTGAAAGCCAGGTACTAAGGGACCGTGGTCTGTCAGATTCGATAATCTCCATGTTGAGGGCCCGGAAATCTTCCCGGAAGATCTACCATCGCATTTGAAGGCCTACGTCTTTATGTGTGAAGAGATGGCTTGGCGCCCACGGGCATATTCGGTTTCTCGGATCCTGCTGTTCTCACAGCGCAGAGTTGATCTGAAACTTGCCTTAAGCACTATTAAGGGGCAGATTTCAGCCTTGGCTGTCTTCTTCCAACGATCCCTGGTGGCTCAGTCACTGGAAGGTACGTTTGTACAGGGGGTGCGACACATGGTTCCCCCGATTAGACACCCGCTTCCTCCGTGGGAGTTGAATCTGGTGCTCTCGGTACTTCAGGTACCTCCCTTTGAGAACATCAGGGAGATTCCTCTCAACGCTTTCTCAGAAAGTTGCCTTTCTAGTTGCCATTACATCGGTCGGAAGGGTTTCTGAATTGGCGGCCTTGTCTTGCAAGTAACCTTACTTGGTCCTCCATAAGGATAAAGCGGTACTACGCCCGCAGCCTTCATTCCTTCCTTAAGGTAGTTTCGGCCTTTCACCTAAACAAGGACATTGTACTTCCATCCTTGTGTCCTCGGCCGTCGCATCCCAAGGAGGTTGTGCTACATACTTTAGACGTGGTACGTGCCCTACAGGTGTACCTGTCTGCTACGGCTCTGTAGATCTGACTCACTGTTTGTGTCTGTGGTCCACAGAAGGGCCTGGAGGTCTCGTCGGCCACCATTTCTAGGTGGATCAGGCAGACCGTAATTCAGGCCTATGCCCTTAAGGGGCGGGCGCCTCCCTTTCCTGTCACGGCGCATTCAACCAGGGAAATTGTCTCCTGGGCTTTCCGACATCAAGCATCTGTCTCACAGGTGTGTAAGGCGGCGACCTGGTCGTCTGTTTACACTTTCTCAAAGTTTTTTAAGGTTGATGTGAGTGCATCTTCAAATGCTTCCTTTGGCCGCAAGGTTTTGCAGGCGGCTGTTTGAGGTTGCAACTCCTCCGTTGAGGAGCTCTGTTTGTTTGGGGTGAAGTTAAGTCTTCTTTTGCTGTTCCCACCCCTTGTTTTTTCTGACACTGCTTGGGGACGTCCCACATGTCAAGATTTAAGGAGCTGTGTCCGTCCATGGATGAAAAGAGAAAATAGGATTTTTTGTACTCACCGTAAAATCCTTTTCTCTGTCGTCCATGAACGGACACAGCACCCAACCCTCCTTTTTAAGTTTGTACTGCTTTTTGACGAACTAAGCTGCAGGGTTAGGGGTTATGACCGGAGGGACCGCCCCCTGGGCGGGGCTGTTCAACTCTGTTAAAGTTACATATTTTAAGATAACTAACCTGTTCTGCCTAGTCCTCTCCTATGAACAGGAACATAACCCACATGTCAAGATTTAAGGAGCTGTGTCCGTCCATGGACGACAGAGAAAAGGATTTTACGGTGAGTACAAAAAATTCAAATTTTCCTTCCTTTTTGAGCAATAATATTATTTTAGAATTATTAAACTTAAATTCTGACGTACGTGCCTGAACCTGTATGGTGTGTCTAAGTTGCAGATACTGGAAGAACCTTTGTCTTGGTATCTCAAATTCCTCAGATAGTTGAGCAAATGATTTTATGTTGTCCTTCCAAAACAATTGCTCCACATATCCGAGTCCCTGGGTTTGCCAAAATTCAAACTCCTCCAATTTCTGAACTTCTACATAGTTTCTATTATTCCAAATTGGAGTTTGAGAGGTATATCCTGTAACATTTGTAATAACTTTCATTTCCTGCCATACTTTAGTGAATAATTTTTTTTATCCTTTTGCATGATTTTTGCCTCTAATGTAGACTGCAATGTATGTCCCCTACCCAACGGCAAGAGTAGTCCCTGTATGGGATCTGCTTCCACCTTCACCGAACAGCCAGAAAACTCCTGTATTTGAGATGCTAAAAAATAGTTCTTTGGTTGTGCGATAGCGAGTCCCCCCCTCATCTTTAGCCAGCATTAATATTATTAATTTTATCCGAGGGTGTTTTTTCCTCCAGATGAGTTCCCGGAAGAGAGACTCTATCCTACGAAACCAAAACATTGCTATCCACATCAAACAACTATGAAAAATATATTATAGTTGTGGGGCCCAAATAATTTTTACCAGGTTAGCTCTTCCGATCACCGTTAAAAATTGTGCTCCTACTAAGCCTATTGTTCTCTACCCTGATTTCAAGATTCAAGAAATTAATCTTACTCTTTCGTCCATGGACCGACACAGCTTCTCTATTGACAAAGTGGGTATTATCCGTTAATTAGGAGTGACTAGGCAGAAAAACTTGTAAAAAGTGTTGCATCACACCTTCTACAGTACCGCCCAGGGGGCGGACCCCCTCTGGGTATACCCTCTCAGTCTGCATCTTCGCAGATCAGTTTTTTTCTGTCTAGCAAGGAGTAGGACATGGCTCCCTTCGGGCCCATTGGTCCGGGGAAAAAAAAAGATATATATATTTTTATTTTTTTTGCTACATTTGTTGTTTCCTGCGATCTTCGATCAACTGCCGACTGGGTGACAGGCTGGATCCTTGATCCTTGTAGTCTCCCCAGTTTCGGCCATCGAGCGTGTGCCGACCCTAGCTACGTGCTGGGTTTTCCACGACATGCCCGTCGCTCCACGGGTGGCCGGTGAGCTTACGCTCCAGGGCCTGCATCGGACCGCTCAGCTTCGGCTGACCTTACGGCCGAGTCGCAGCAGCCTGGCCGGTGAGCTTACGCTCCAAGGCTTGCATCGGACCGCTCAGCTTCGGCTGACCTTACGGCCGAGTCGCAGCAGCCTGTCCGGTGAGCGTCATGCTCCAGGGCATACATATGATCGTCCCTCCTGGGTCCAATCACAGCATGCCTGGCCAACAGTCACCTTCCGTGCGCGGACGATGATCTGTTTGGAATGTCTTCCAGCAGAATACATGCAGGATAGGTAAGTAAAACTCCCCTGCCTCGGCTGGGTGATTTAGCTGGACATTTCTGGAGAGATCAAGTAAGTGGTTGTGGCCCCTTTCTTCCCTCTCTCCCTGCCTTTCCCTCCTCCCTGGGCTTCTAGCTAAAGGTTGCTGGGTGCTGGGGGTCACCTAGGGGGTCCCACTGGAGCGGGGCTGGCTGTAACTAACATTTAAAGGAAATGTCATTTTTTCTTACCTGTGTTTGTGTCCTTCCTCCTCCATGCTGTCGGCGGCCATTTTGAGGTGGTCCATGCCAAGTTTGGCCTCTTGTGACTGCCCGGCGGCCATATTCCTGTGGTTTGGCCACACCCACTGGCCCCTATCAGCTGATCGGCGGCCATGTTTGTCCACCCTGTATGCAGATATTGCCGTTCGGCGGCCATCTTTTTGTGGGCTATGGCTGCTTGACCTCTATCTTCTGTCGGCGGCCATTTTCTTAGAGCCCACATTATCTTCCATACAGACGTTTTTGGCAACCATTTTTCGAGAGCCTCCGGCCTCTAGGGTGCATTACACTGGCGCGAAAATTCACACAGGAAGTGCTGATAAAAGAAGCAGACTGACACAGCAGCAGGGGGGACAGCATCACAGGCGCAGCATAGCAGTACCTATCCAGGGTGGTGAGTCCTCTGTGTGACCCGGCCTCTCTGCAGCACAGGAGGGTGGCCTATTGATATCTTGCCTGGAGCCCTGTGAGTGTCAGCGTGTGGTCAGCATGGCATCTGAGCCAGATGTCTTCTCCCCTGAAACACCAGATTTAGCAGCTGGTGCCCCTGAGGTGTCTATGAACGCTATGACTGCAATCCTAGAGGCGTTTGCTGCCAGGGTGGAAGCAGCACACGGGAATACAGGGGGTAGTAAACGCCCCATCCCCTGCAAGCTTCTGGGGATAATTCTGGTGCAGAACCAGGTCCAGCTACGGCTCGGGGCCCAGATTCTGACGCATCAGAGACTGCAGACCGTGACCAGACAGTGAGAATGACTCAAAGTCCAGGTCAGTACGCGAGACGGCTTTGGTATCTGACCTTATTACTGCAGTGCGGGATATGCTAAAATTGCAAAATACTGCAGAAGCAGCAGAGACTCCGGTCCACATGGGTTTCATAGACCTGCCCGCACTGCTAAGGTGTTTCCTTGTGTGTCTTTTGATAAACTCTTATACAAGGAATGGGAGAACCCACTGAGGGTCTTTACAGCCCCAAAGAGGTTTGCGGTACGGTACCCCTTTTGAGGAGAGTTTTCTGAAGAAATGGACCTCTCCCCCCTATAGTGGACCCTCCGGTGTCCAGACTTAATAGAGCCACCACAATTCCTGTAGAAGGGGCTCCTGTTTTCTAGGACCCTGTGGATAAGAAGGCTGAAGCACTCGCTTGCTACCTATACTCAGTGGTAGGCTCGGCAGTACGCCCGGCATTGGCGGGGGCCCTAGTGTCTCACACACTTACTGAATGGGCAAGATTGCTACTCCAGGGGTTAAGGAGCGAGATGCTCCTCCTGATGAGATAACATTGGCCGACCAGTTGGTCCAGGGCCTTAGGTTTGTCTGCGAGTCAGACATGAATACTATTCCCCTGCTGTCTAAAACTTCGGTTTATGCAGTAGCAATACGCCGCCTGATCTGGCTAAAAGGCTGGTCTGCGGACCAGACTTCCAAGAAAGCCCTGTTGGATCTGCCTTTTAAGGGCGACGGACTTTTTGGGGCTTCTCTGGATGACATCATCAAGGATGCCACAGGAAGTAAAAGCACTTTGCTTCCCCAAATTAGCAAGGGTAAGGGGCCACGCCAAGGGCAAGAGCCCTCCTTTACTGCACACAAGTGGTTTTTTTCGTCCCCCTAGGGCGACAGGGAAAAGACCCCAGGCCGATAAAGCGCCTGCCCAAGGACAAAAGCGTCCCTGGTCCCGCATACCCAATAAGCCTGCGGACAAATTTGCGTCCGCATGAAGGTCCACCCCCACCCAGCTCTCGGGTGGGGAGACGTCTTCGCAAATTCGCGACTCAGTGGACAGCACTAATCTCCGACAGGTGGGTTTGCGAAGTAATCTCCTCAGGCTACAAGATAGAGTTTCTCTCTTGTCCACCGGACAGATTCAACACCTCCAATCTCCAGCTACTACCGACCCGTCGGGAGGCCCTGTATGGGGCGGTCCAGAGTCTACTGGAACGTGGGGTAGTTATTCCAGTTCCAGAACTGGAATGGGGTTTTTACTCAAATCTGTTCATTGTGCCGAAGAAGGAGGGGGTTCGTCCAAGCTTGGATCTCAGAGCCCTCAATTGCTTTGTGAAGGTACAAAGATTTCGGATGGAGTCGGTTCGATCTGTAGTCACGGCTCTCCATCCGGGGGACTTTCTGGCCTCCTTGGACATCAAGGACGCATACCTGCATGTCCCCATATACTCCAGACACCAGAGGTTTCTGCGATTTGCTATCGGGAAGGACCACTACCAGTTTGTGGCCCTCCCGTTGGGCCTTGCCTCAGCACCCAGGACGTTCACCAAGGTGCTCGCTCCGATTCTGGCACTTCTAAGACAGCGGGGTATCGCTATCACAGGCTACTTATACGACCTTCTGCTGAAGGCCCCTTCAAGCTCAGAATTAGAGGTAAGCGTGTCCATTACCTGTCAGACTCTTCGAGACTGTGGTTGGATACTAAACACGCAAAAGTCAGTATTGGTGCCCACTCAACGCCTAGGGTACCTGGGGTTGATTCTGGATTCTTCAGAGGCAAAGGTATTCCTCCCTGTGGAGAAGTTGCAGACCCTCCGGGCTGCAGTACGGCAGCTGACTTCCAGGAATTGGTCGTCACTCTGTTTTTTGCATGCGAGTGTTGGGCCTCAGGGTAGCCTCCTTCGAGGCGGTTCCATATGCTCAATACAACACTCGAGTGTTACAGAAGGAAGTTCTGTCCAGATGGAACAGATGCCCTTCATCTCTGGATTATCAAATCCGAGTGAGCCACATAGTCAGGAGATCCCTGGTATGGTGGCTGACAGCACCGGCTCTAATGGCCGGGAAGTAATTTCTTCCGGTTTACTGGATAGTGATCACGACGGACGCCAGCCTTACAGGTTGGGGGGGAGTCTGGGGTGTTCAGTCGGCGCAAGGTTGCTGGACCCCAGAGGAAGCCCTCCTGCCGATCAATGTCCTGGTAATCCGGGCGATCAGGCTGTGCCTCTTCAAATGGTCTCAGAGGCTGCAAGGGCGTCCAGTCAGGATCCAGTCAGACAACGCCACAGCAGTGGCATATGTCAATCATCAAGGAGGAACAAGAAGCTCAGCTGCAACATCGGAGATCGCTCGCATCCTGAAGTGGGCAGAGAGGAGCGTACCGGCACTGTCGGCCGTGTACATTCCGGGTGTGGAAAACTGGCAGGCGGACTACCTGAGCCGCCAGATGCTGGACCAGGGAGAGGGGTCCTTACACCCGGAGGTGTTCCAACTCCTCTGCCAAAGATGGGGCACACCAGACGTAGATCTTCTGGCTTCCCGACTCAATCGGAAGGTATTGAGATTTGTGGCCCGGTCAAGAGACCCATGGGCAGACGCAACGGACGCGTTGGTAGCATCGTGGGGTCAGTATCGGCTAATCTATGCCTTCCCTCCCTTAAGGCTTCTTCCTCGTCTGCTCCGCAGAGTGGAGGCAGAGGGAATTCCAATGATCCTAATCGCTCCAGATTGGCCTCAGCGTCCTTGGTACGCCGATCTAGTACGTCTGGTAGCAGACGTCCCCTGGCGCCTACCACTACAGAAGGACCTGCTATCGCAAGGTCCCATATTCCATCCTGCTTTACAGTCATTGGCTTTAACGGCATGGCTGTTGAGAACCAGGTACTGAGAGACCGGGGCCTGTCAGATTCAGTAATCTCTACTATGAGAAGTGCTCGAAAACCGTCCTCTAGGAAGGTCTATCACCGCACTTGGTGGGCCTACATCTCCATGTGTGAGGAAATGAAATGGCATCCGCGTACCTATTTGGTTTCCAGAATCCTGCTGTTTTTACAGCATGGGGTGGACCAAGGGCTTGCCCTAAGTACGATTTAAGGGACAGATATCTGCCCTGGCTGTCTTTTTTCAGCGACCCCTGGCGACTCACTCTCTCGTGAGTACATTTGTGCAGGGGGTCCGACAGGTGGCCCCTCCGGTCCGTCCCCCGTTACCTCCGTGGGACTTGAACCTGGTCCTCTCGGTGCTTCAGAAGGCACCGTTTGAGAATATTAGAGATATTCCCCTGTTGACACTTTCTCAGAAAGTGGTCTTTTTGGTGGCTGTTACGTCAGTTAGACGAGTCTCTGAGCTGGCAGCCTTGTCCTGCAAGGCTCCCTATTTGATTTTCCACAAGGATAAGGTGGTGCCGCAGCCTTCCTTTCTTCCGAAAGTCGTTTCGGCTTTTCATCTCAACGAAGACATTGTACTTCCATCCTTGTGTCCTCAGCCGTCGAATCCTAAGGAGTCGGCGTTGCATTCCTTGGACGTTGTGCGAGCTTTGAGAGTATACCTATCTGCTACTTCCCTGTTCCGGAAGTCAGACTCACTGTTTGTTTCGGTGGCTGGTCCCAAGAAGGGCCAAGCAGTCTCATCGGCCACCATCTCTAGGTGGATCCAACCGATAGTAATCCAGGCTTACGCCTTAAAGGGTCAGGCGCCCCCCTTTCCTGTCACGGCGCATTCGACCACGGCAATAGGTGCCTCTTGGGCTTTCCGACATCAAGCGTCTGTTTCCCAATTATGTAAAGCGGCGACTTGGTCGTCCGCTCACACTTTCACAAAATTCTACAAAATTGATGTAGGTGCATCTTCGGATGCCTCTTTTGGCCGCAAGGTTTTGCAAGCGGCTGTTTAGAGTTGCAACTCCTCCGTTGGAGGAGTGCTGTTTTGTGTTTGGGGTGAAGTTTATTTTTATGCTGTTGCCACCCCTCGTTTTTTTCTCTGACACTGCTTTGGGACGTCCCACTTTGTCAATAGAGAAGCTGTGTCGGTCCATGGACGAAAGAGTAAATAGGATTTTTTACTCACCGTAAAATCCTTTTCTCTGAGTCCATGGACCGACACAGCACCCACCCCTCCTTTTAAGTTTGTACTGCTTTTTGACGAACTGATCTGCGAAGATGCAGACTGAGAGGGTATACCCAGAGGGGGTCCGCCCCCTGGGCGGTACTGTAGAAGGTGTGATGCAACACTTTTTACAAGTTTTTCTGCCTAGTCACTCCTAATTAACGGATAATACCCACTTTGTCAATAGAGAAGCTGTGTCGGTCCATGGACTCAGAGAAAAGGATTTTACGGTGAGTAAAAAATCCTATTTTTATTGATCTGCCTCATAGGAGAGAACAATACCCGATCATTGGATTTTTAAGAACCTCATGTATTAATCCAGGGACTCACGACTCCCCCCCCCCCCCCAAAGGAGGAGGATGTCTTTATATCGACAATAGGGCCAACTCTGGGGGTGTGCCTGCATAGACATCCGCCTCCCATTTGACCATAAAAAGATTGGCCAAACTAGGGGCAGATTCTGTTGAACGTAAAAAAGTTGATTGAACCAAAAATAATTATGAGTAGTAGCAAAAGTGAGCAGCTCCGTGATAAAAAAAAATTCGATTTTTTATTTTTTTGTCAGATTCCCTAGATAAAGTGGTTCACTGCTTCAAAACCCAGATCATGGGCTATGCACGTATACAGTGATGCAATATCTGCCGTTGCTAACAGACCTTCACCATCCCATTCAATAGTAGTTGTATAGTGTCTTTCATATCTTAAAGATACAAGGGCATCTTTTTAACCACTGGTTGCAGGTTAAAAACTATATGTTTAATTGAAGAACAAAATATGAAAGATGAAGTTATGCCGAGTAAATAGATACCCAACATGTCGTGCTTTAATATTGCGCATGCTCGTGGAATGGCGCCAAACTACGGTACTTAAAGCGGAGTTCCGCCCCTTCCTTTTTTTTTTTTTTTTTTTTTAAAGTCAGCAGCTACAAATACTGCAGCTGCTGACTTTTAAAATAAGGACACTTGCCTGTCCAGGGCGCCCACGATGTCTGCATCCGAAGCCTATCTGTTCCTCGGCTCTCGGGTGGAGGCGCCTCCATGTTCGGTAAGGGAATCAGGGAGTGAAGCCTTGTGGCTACACAGCCTGGTTCCCTACTGAGCAAGCGAGCGCGATCTCACTGGTCCCTGCTGTTTTCTGGGACCTGTGTGTCTCCCAGAAGACAGCGGGGGGGACCGAGGAGGCGCCGGACGTGGCATAGATAGCCGCGGGTTGCTCAGTTATCTATGCCCGGAAGTGGGAGCAAAATACCTGCTCGCCCCTGAAAGGTGCCAAATTTGACACCGGAGGGGGGGGGGTTCCAAAAAACGCAAGTTCCATTTTTGGGGGGAATTCCGCTTTAAGAATCTCCATAGGCAACGCTTTCAAATTTTCTACAGGTTACCGGTTGAGCTACAGAGGATATCTAGTGCTAAAATCATTGCTCTTGCTCTGATGTTGGCGGCAATACCTCACGTGTGGTTTGAGCAACAGTTTACATACAGTATGTGAGCGTGATCTACGTATGCACTCACTACTGCATGAGCACGGGGTGGTTTAGTGGGCGTTTTTTTTTTTTTACACTGTCCCTTTTGATCACTTATATTCATATCACAAGGAATGTAAACATTCCTTGTGATAGAAATAAGCAGTGACGGGTCCTCTTAATAGAGAGATGTGGGGTCAATAAGTCCCCACATCTCTCCTCTACAACATAAGGAGAATAAAAAAAAATTAAAAAAAAACAGTCATCTAATGCAAGGGTGTCCAAACTTTTTTCAAAGAGGGCCAGATTTGATGAAGTGAACATGCGTGAGGGCCGACCATTTTGCCTGACATTCTTTGAACCATTAAAATTCGGTCTAAGTGTGTTCCTCCGAGCACTAATACACTGCCCAACAAGAATTCTCTTGCCTTTGTGACTGTGGTGAAGAGATGAGATTGGGCGTATTATTTGGCTATACCGTATTTATTGGCGTATAACACACGCCTTCACTTTAAGAGCGAAGTTTCAGGAATTTTTAAGGGTCAGTGCCCATCTGCAGCCTCACAAGTGCCCATCTGCAGACTCACCATTGCCATGAATGTAGCCTCGCCTTTGCCAGGAATGTAGCCTCGCCATTGCCAGGAATGCACCCGCCATTGCCAGGAATGCAGCACCATATTTGCCAGGAATGCAGCACCATATTTGCCAGGAATGCAGCACCATATTTGCCAGGAATGCACTCACGAGCCCCAAAAATTAATTACAAGAGAATCTCCTGTTTACACAGTGGCCTCTTTAATAGAAAGTCTCCTTTGATGGACAGAACAGTCGTCCAATGGCAGTGCGCGACTTCCTATTACAGAGGCCGCCCGTAAACAGGAAATTCTCCTGTGTGTGTACGGCGGCGGCGCTCGTCCTGCCTCCTCCCTGTTCCGTTCCAAGGCATATACATCTTTTGTGGCCTCGGCGCTGGCAGATCGTCGGGGGCCGCAAAAGATATATATGTCTAAATAATCCGGCGGGCCATTAAAAACCGGAACGCGGGCCGCGATTGGCCCGCTGCCCGGACTTTGAACATGCCTGATCTAATGCTTTTAAAAAAAAAACAGGCCATTTTTTTTTTTTAAAAAAGGAAGTCCCGCACTGCCATTGGACGACTGTTCTGTCCATCAAAGGAGAAATCTTTTTATTTGGTATTATAACATACACACTGAGAAAACAGGTAACAACAAACCGAAAAAAAAAAAAAAAACATACAAAGGGGGTAAAAACATTTGAAAGGCGGCCCGCACTCGAGACTAATATATTTATGCCAGGATTGATACCAAATTCAAACGTGCATGTCGCCATTAGGCAAGTAAGGTGTGGAACCTCTGGTCAAATGTCATGAATGTCAGTTGGGGTAACAACATTTCTGCTCCCATCCAAACCCAGATACCAGGTGGAACTCCGTCACAAAATGATGCACACCTCACAGAAAAATGGCCTTGTTTACATTGGGCTGGAACCGTACGTGACATCATGGCATCGCTAAGGTCCCCCTAGGCCATAGAGATGAGCGGAGCCCATCTTTCCTCTGCTCATCTCTGTGACAAAACCACAGGAAAATAGAGGGGGGGGGGGGCGGTGAGAGAATTGCTGATTGAAAAAAAAAAAATACTGGGGTTATGGCATATTGCTGCAGCCATAATCCCGGTATTCCACCACCTACTGAGGATGTCTTTTGACTATGGCCCAGTAAGGAGGTGATTAATTACACTACTACTACCAATACTACTAATAAATTAATAAATGTAAAATACACAAATAAATAAAAATAATCATAATAAATAAATACTATGTAATAATAATTAACCCTTCGCCTAACCCTAAACCCTTAAAAATATGATAAATACTCTAAGACCCCTTTCACACTGGGGCGGTTTGCAGGCACTATTGCGCTACAAATAGCGCCTGCAAACCGACCTGAAACAGCGGCTGCTGTTTCCCCAGTGTGAAAGCCCAAGGGCTTTCACACTGGAGTGGTGCGCTAGCAGGACCGTTCCAAAAGTCCTGCTAGCCGCATCTTTGGAGCGGTGTGTATACCGCTCCTTCACCGCTTCTGCCCATTGAAATCAATGGGACACCGCGGCTATACCGCCGGCAATGCGACCCTGCAGATATTAACCCTTTTTCATCAGCGCACCTCCCGCGCCAGTGTGAAGGGCCGAACACAAAATTTTATTTATAATATTTTTTTTTTGTTTGGGTGTTTAACCCCCAACCTAAAAAAAAAAAATTATTAATATTATCACATATTGTTAATTTTATATTATTTCTGATGATTTTTTAGTTATTTGTGTATTTACTTTACATATATTCACATAATTAGGTTTTTAAAAACATTTTTGCATTTGAGCAGAAAATTGCACAAAAACGCGTGACAAAATACGCAAAAGCGTGCAAAAATGCGCAAAGCGTGCATTTTCATTCATTTTAATGGGCAAAAACGTGCCAAAAATTCGCAAATCTGCCCAGTCTGAGCTACAAAAAAAAAGATCCAGAACGTTTTTGAGCTTCAGGCGACTGTAGTAGAGATGTGAACCAACTGTATAGAGAATAATTGTTTTTTTTTTTTTCCTCCACCGTTTGAGCTTTAAGCTACAAAACACTGAGGTGGGAATGGGGCGTAACTGTCATAGTTGCTTGCGTTCACAACCGAAGTGTCAAGCCATCAAATGGCTGGCGTCATAACTGATCGCATGTGCAGCACCATGAGAACTGCAGATCAAACAGAGACTGGTTCACACCTATGCAGGTTGCGATTGATACGTTTTCTGGGTGCATTTTGCGTTTTTTTTTCACATGGGTTTCTGTGTTTTTTGCATTTTTTGGAGGTGTCTGTTGTCTTGCAGGAGAAAACAGCAGAAACTCATCATAAACGCAACTATTGAAGTCTATGTAACCAAAAGCGCAACCTGCTGCAGGAAAAAGTCTGACACTTTTCAAAAACGCATCAGTGAAAAATGCACAGATGTGACCGTGACCCATAGGAAACCATGTTAAATGAGGTTCAATGTAGGCAAATGTAAAGTAATGCACCTAGGGGCTAAAAATATAAATGCACACTATAGGGGAGAGCCTCTGGGAGAATCGAGGATGGCAAAAGATCTGGGAGTCCTAGTAGATGACAGACTGAGAAATAGCATGCAATGCCAAGCTGCAGCAAGCAAGGCCAGTAGAATATTGGCATGCATTAAAAAGGGTATTGACTCAAGAGATAAAACTCTAATTCTACCACTTTACAAAACTCTGTTTCGGCCGCATCTTGAGTATGCAGTACAGTTCTG